>PVKB01001406.1:0-422697 GCA_004027205.1 Ctenodactylus gundi
GGGGGGGTGGGTGTATGGCGAGAGGAAGAGAGAAGGTAGGAAGAATGGGATTTCAGTGTGGTACAGATAATTTGTTCAAGTAGAAAAATTGGTGCTTCTCTCTTGATACTGGCCTGACTCCCTGACCAGCAGGGGACATAACCAGTACAGATAGGTAAAAGTGTGTTATGTTATAGTTTAACAATTTTTCCTGAGCCTCAGTCTCATCTGCAAAATGGAATTTTAAAGTGCGTGTAATTCCTCTAGTCAGAGCCTGCACAGAGTTAGTGTCTACTATACTGTGGTGATGACAGTCACTGATTTGGCTGTGTCTGAGCTCCTTGAGGCTTGCCTGCTAAGCGCAGCTTCTCTGGATGGAGCAGGACTTGGGAAAAGCTTTACCGAATTTTCTGAACAGATTGGAGATGAGCAGATCTGTGGCTCCTGCTCCTCCTGCTGGTGTCACTGTCGTTGTGCTAGGGCCCTGTGAGGCAGCACGTGTTACATGAGAACTCCTCGTGCCTCACGTGTTGTGTCGCCCTGGCTTGTGGGTGTCTAGGTGCCCCGGGACCGGGGAAGGGGTGAAGAGGCCACTGCTGCTTGGGCTCCAGCATGCCGGCTGTCCTCGTGCCCCTGGTGCCCTGTGCCTTCGCAGACACAGCCTCCTGGCTGCCTTGGAACACGCCCACTTACACATAAGAACCCATGGAATTCTGCTCGGTGACGTGTGCTTTGGCGCCTGAGGGAATGCTGACCCCTTCCTGTGCTCCCAGAACCCATGTTCCCTAATGTCTCTTGGTTTTCTCCCCAGCCGCACTTCAGGGCCTGTGAGGGAGAGTTGTGTCACCCTCACTTTGTCCCCAGCATTGGCCTCCGCGGACGGTGCTGTGTGAACAGTGAGGGGCTTGTGAGCGGTGGTGGCGGTAGCAGCTCCAGATGGAGACGTCACCCGTGGTCCTCTCCTGTGTGAGCCATTAGCACGCGTGTTCCCCGCCCACCCCAGCTCTTCCTCCCGTGGCCACTGGCCTTGCGTTCCTAACTGGCTGTGCTGCTTCATGCTTGGCTGCTCTGGGTCAGTCTCCTTGCAGTAGCCAGAGTGATCGAGCCTCAGAAACAGCGTGTTCCAGAGCAAGTAGCTCCTCCGGGCAGCCAGAGCCCTCCGGAGTTCCAGGGTGCCCAGAGCCCTCCAGAGTACCAGGGTGCCCAGAGCCCTCCGGAGTTCCAGGGTGCCCAGAGCCCTCCGGAGTTCCAGGGTGCCCAGAGCCCTCTGGAGGAAGCCTCTCCGAGTCATCCCTGTGGCCTACAAGCCCTCTTTACACTCTGCCCTGGCCTGTCTTAAGCATTTTCTTAGCTAAGCTCCAGCCATGATCTTCTATCATAAACTCGCCAAGTGCAGATTCACCTCAGAGCCTTTGTACCTGTGGTTTCCTCTGCAAAGAATATTCTCACTAGTTTCCATGGCAGTTTTGGCAGACACCACATCCTAGGGCTGGGAGTCTAGCTCAGGGGTAGAGCTCTTGCCTAGTATGTTCAAGATTCTGAGTCCGATCCCCAAAACTTCTAAGCGGCCGCAGTGGCAGCAGCAACAACAAAATAAAACAAACAAAATAAAAATTCATGGGCTAGAAGTGTAGTTTAGCAATTAAGAGTGCTTGTCTAGCAAGTGCAGGGCCCAGGATTCAATGCCATAGTACCACGTAGGCTGGGCATGGTGGCACATGACATACCTGTAGAAAATAAAAAGAATAAGCAGAAAATAAAGGCCTGTACCACCGGGCATGGCTCAGTTTATAAAATATGTAACACGTTCCCCCACCCCTTGCAAGTATTTCCTCTTTTCATTTCATTTCATTGTCCCTGTCTGAAGTTATGTTCTCTGTTATATCCATTTTCTGTGTATAAGTGCCATCAGAGCAGGGACCCTAAGTGCCTGCTCAATTTGTGTCCCCAGGGCCAGGAACAGGGATTTTTCATCAGGGTGTTTATGATGGATGGGATAAAAAATGACATCTTTGTTTTTACTAACTTTGAATTGAAATTTCAATCTCTAATAAATGATCATTTCCCTCATTTATTAGACAGTGAACCACAGTAAGTACCTGAGTTCTATAGAAATCACATGTAATTTTTTTTATTCCTTAACAATTGTGAACCTCTCAGAATGTCTATGCTCATAATGATTTTAGGTTTATGGTGGTTGTTAGACTCACCAACAGATATTATTATTTAAGGCAGTAATAAAGAAGTATATATTCCATTGTATAAAGAAATATGTACATTACAAATTGTTTTTATAACTAATAACCAAACTGTCATTTAATTGGTTTCATGTGTAGGCTTATTAAATGCATTTATAAACACTGCTGTGGGGTGGATCCAGAAGAGGTCCAAGGTACAGAACACTTAAGAACTGCTGGCTAGAGCCGCACCTGTGATTCCATCTACTCCAGAGGCTGATGCAGGAGGATGGCAACTTTGATGCCAGTCTGGGCCACTTAGACCCTGTTTCAAAAAAAATAAAAAGAATAAAAAGAACAGTGCCCAGTGTGTGAATGAATGATGTGGCTCTTCCTTCTGAGTGAGGTCCCTGCGTTTTCAGGATCAGATTTCTGGTGGATTAGCAGAAACTTGATGTCTAGAGATGACCCCTGGTCAAGCAAGGTTCGGACACTGAGAGTAACATTTTTGCACCTGCTTCCTCCTGACCTTCATCTTTCTGATCGGTCGGTTCCTGCACAGGGTCACACTCCATTCCTGTGGGCAGAGTACTTCAGCTTAGTTGACCAGTAGAGACTGGAATCTCAGGGTTCTGAGTTCCTAAGAAAATAGGGGGCCATCCTAGTCTTCTTGATCTGGCCTGAAAAGCATGGTCTCCCATCTTCAGGGCTCTCCCATGAGGTAGAGACGTGATGTTTAGCGCAGGGCTTGGGTAGATTGAGTCTTATGGGAGTCTATACCCTATACAGGAGTTTTGGCTCATCTCAGACCCAGGATAGAAATTGGATGGGTGGAAATTTCTCTGGGCCTGGCAAGGATGTTCCCTTTTTCTTGGTTCTGTTGTTTTATAGTGTGTGAAATACTATTTATTTGAGAGTTTCTAATCATAAATTAGGCTGTTGCAGGCAGTGGTGAGACATCCAAGAGTTAGCTTGGAAACAAGAACTCTTACTTTCCAGGTTGGGCCTTCCATAGAAAGTATACCACGTCACACACTCCAGCTGGGCCATCATATTGCATCTCGAGGTGGACTGGGGCCATGCTGTGTGTGTGTGTGTGTGTGTGGGGGGGGGGTTATTGGTTGGCAATGGTAGGTCAAGCCCTTGAGTGTGGGAGTCCTATACTTGGTTCCTTGATCTCAGGGAGCATGGAGCCCACTGCCGGGAATGAACACAATGCTGTTCTTTCTTTAACATTTAAAACTAATTTTTGTTTGTTTTGAGAAAGGAGGATTTAATACATGAATAGAAACTTGTAGGATAAAGCTAATACTAATCGTAACTAGTAACCTCGACTGAGTATTTACCCTGTTCCTGTCTTGGACAGAGGTCTCGCATGAACTTCTTCGTACAGTTCCTTTTGGGCTCTTTTTGGATGCTGTGTCAGTGATGAGTAAGAGCTCAGGGCCTGCTATTAACTGACCAGAGATTGAACCCCTTCGTTTTGCCACTAACTGGTGAGAAGCCACGTTACTTGTCTGTGCCTCAGTTCCCGAGAAATCCAAGTAGTTTCTATCTCCTGGGGCTGTCCTCAAGATTAAGGGAAATAAAAGAACAATACCTAGCTACTGCCTTGCTCAGCAAGGTTGCTCATTGTCAGTCTGTTACTGGAGGGCAGAAAGGGGAACACTTAAATGTGGCCCCGAACGGTGCTGGAGGAGTGCATGGGCCTGGTTGGTATATTTAGAGCATTTAGGTTTTGGATCTGAAGTGTTCTCCCAAAGCCTCTTGTATTTGGAAGTAGTGGAATATCTATGGAACCATTTGTTGTTGGGAGATGGGGCCTGGCCAAAAGGGGCAGATGCTTGCGGTTTGACCTGGAGAGACTGTGTCAACTTGTTGAGACTTGGTGGGGAGGGTGGGGAGCGGGGCAGTGTGCCCAGGGGCAGAGCTTTCAGGTGTGTGGTATTGATTTGTGGGCCAAGAATTGGGTGTGGGGGCCCCACTTACAGCTTGAAGTGAGTAAAGGAAGGAAGAAGAAACACTGTTACAGCTCCTTTTGGCAAAGCTCTGCCTTGCTTGAATCTCTAGATACAGACTTATACTGTTTCACTTGGTGTTCTGTCTCCAATGGGGTGGAGCAGCTCTCCATACTCCGCCGTCTGCTTCCACTGTTGCGGACTGCCCATGGATGGACTGTGTGAGACCGACACTGTGAACCATAAATCTTTCCTCCCCTAAGTTTTAGATGTCAGGTATTTTGTCCCAGCAGTGAATGAGTGACTAAGGCAGATGGGAAGTGGGAGGCCAGCTGCTGGCCAGTGCGGAAGAGGGCCTGAGCACTGGGGCACCTGTGTTAAAGCACTCTCTACGCCAGTGGGTGGGGAGAGGGAGGTCTCAGGTGCTGGTTGGGCTGAGCAAGTTGGCCTCCAGGTGCCAGCCACTCCTGGAAAGGGATAAAGCCCATCTCAGCCTTGAGCCGAGCAGGTGGAATCCTCTGGAAGAGGCCTGGTTACATGGGAGTCTCCCCCAGTCTCTCATCTGACTCTGTTAGGCCTGGCCAGGTTGCTCTGTTCATGTCTGAATTGAGATGAGCAAATTCCTTCCTGTCAGTCTGGTCTGTCCTGGCCCAGCACGGACTGGCTGAGTTGGTCGCAGTCAGTTAGTTTCTTGGTCTGTTAATCTGCCTTGAGTCCGCTCAAGAGGCCTAGCCCAGCCTTGCACTGCCTCTGAGGACTTGAGCTGGGTTTCCTTTCCATTTGTTTTCAAATTCCCTGTTTTGAAGTCTCTGCAACTTTCACGGGGGTTTTCTTGGAGGGTGTAACTTTTTAAAAATGCTGCCAAATACTGCCAAATTATTTTCCAAAGTGGTTGTACCATTTTTCCCTCCCATAAGCAATGCATAAGGATTCCATTTTTCTACATCTCTACCTGCAGTTGCTGTGGTGTGTGGTTTTTAATTATTTTTATTCTAGGCATCCTGGTAGGTGTGAAGTAGTATGTCTTCGTGGTTTGAACTTGAATTTCTCTGGTGGCATTTCCTTTATCATCCATTTGTGCATTTTCTTTTGTGAAATTTCTCTTTGAATCGTTTGTGTGGCAACTTTTAAAACCTATACCAGCTGTGGATTCATGGTCCTGGCTGATGGGGAATATGGCTTCTCCTAGGAGAAAAATACGTTCTCAGCTCATCTCTCTCCTTGTTCACAAAAGAGAATTTTAACCCTTCCAGCCCAGTTTTTTTTTTGTCTCTTTACTTGACATGTTCTTTTTTCTTTTTCTTTTTTATTAAGAAAATTAGAAAATACCAGACATGCTGAGAGACTGACTGGCATGATGCGCTCTCTTACACCCTCTGGCCTGGATCCAAGAGTTGTGAACACTTTACCATATTTGTTTCATCTCATATGTGTTTTTCCAACCCAGTTGAAAGTGAGCTACAAACATTTTCCCTCTAAATTTTTTCCTGGGTATCACATAAGATAAAGTTCTCCTCCTAGTCACCACAACACTGTACTCAAAAGTAGGTAAGTCAGCAGTAACTGTGATATCATCCAAGATCCACTCACCTCTCCCCAAGTGACTCTTACAGGTCGCTTATAAAGTTCTTTGAGTTCTGGGCAAGAGAGGGAAGGAAGAAATTTTCAGAATAGAGTTAGGCAGGGGCAGTTGAAAAGGAAGATTCTGGAGCAGCTAGCGGTAGTGGGGCCATAGAAGAGCCTCTCTTAGTTGGGGACATGCAGGGAGGAACCTGGTACTCTTGATATTCCACATGATGCTCACTGATGTGTGCTGGGGCCTGAGTTAACCTAAAGTCGGGCTTTTATGGTACCCTTCCTTGTGACCTCTCACTAGGCTCTACCCTCTAGAACTGATTTCTCTTCGTGGGCACCGTACATTCCACAAGTCCCAAGTCAAGTTCATCATCTTTCCCTACCAGTCTACTGTACAACCTCTCTCTTTTCCTGATGAAGAGCGCCAGAAACCATCTTATCCCCCTTCAGTTCTCTTCCCTCACGTTGGTTTCTGTGAGATCTCTGTCCTTCCATGGCTCCGTCTATTTGTTTCTCTGTGATTTCACTGCTGCCTCTTAGCTCAGGGGAGGCTGTCCTCATTTCTGGTCTGGATAATGGCAGTTGATGCCCCTCACCACCAACCTTCCTGCTTTCCCGACCACCTTCTTGCTGAAATTATATGCAGCTGTTGTCTAGATTCTGTGATGGGATGGCTGCTCTCTAGAGGTGCACACGTGGTGTGAGAGAGATGGTTATGCCCTGCTCAGCCCAGGCATGGTATCCAAAAGTGGTCCTAAGTAGTAATGCAGCGGTAGCATAACATGAGCAAAGACACCAAAGTGTGACTAACCTACCACTCCCTGCTTCAGTTTCTTCACATCTAAGACCAGTTTGTCTTATTCATCCCATGTTTGTTTTTTACATTTAAAAATCACAGGTTATGGTATCTTCAGTAACCAGGCTTGTACTAAAATGCTTGTACAGGCCTGGGGGTGGCCAAAAGCTCCAATGCACGAGACAGGCACTGTTCACCCAGCTGATGATCACTACACAGGTGTGGGCCCAGTGTTGCTAGAAAAGCCAGAGATCCAAAATACCGTATGAAATCTTTCAGGTTTTAGATGATTGTGATGAATTTTTAAAATGCTGTAACTGTACAAGCCCCATAAATTACATCTGTGGGTCATGTTTAGCTCACAGGCCATAGCTTTATTACTTTGCTAGTACTCTCCTGGGTGATCTGCTGAGTCTGCTACAGCTGTGCCCTGGGGTGGGTTTGGTTGGTTTTGAAGCCTGGTTTTAATGAGCCCCTTTGCCTTGCAGGACTCCTCTAGGCAGGTTATGTCACCGGCAGAGCCTGCCCTGAAGCTCCCTGTGGCCTGGAGACTATGTACAAGAGGAATGGTCTGATGGCTAGCATGTTGGTCACCTCTGCCACTCCACAGGTATGGAGACTGCAGTGAGGATAACGGGTGGGAGGGGCCTTCCAGCTGACCCAGGCCCCCTCTGAGCTATGGTAGTAAGGCCACAGCCCCCCATGAATGCCACCATTCTTAGCTCTCCCGTGGCCCCTAGTCATGCCAGGCGACAGATTTGGGAAGCAGGCATCCCTGAGGGTCAGCGTGTTTTCCAAAGTCGTTCTCTTCAAAGAAAAGCAAATACTTGCCAAGTCCAGGTCTAACAAATGCCACATTCCATTTTGGTGGCAAGAAGGGATCAGACCTTTAAATAAGTCACACATTCTGGAATGAAGTCAGAAAGAAGTAATTCCACCTGGCCCGTGCTGTTATTTACCTTACTCAGTAGAAAATGACTGTAAGGACTAGTGGTCTGAGAGTGGTGGCCCGGGCCAAGGCCCTGTGTGGAGTTTGGGGTTTGCTCTCTAAGCTCAGAAATGCAGGAACAGTGGGTGTCATTTGAGGCCCAGTGCCTCTGTCAAATGTGTGTTGCCTAACTGCTCTGACACACTGGCCAGGCACTGTTGGGTCCTGAGCTCACATCAGGAGGCTTTTGAAATAAATGATCCTGGGTACCAGCCCCCCCCCCCCCCACCCCCCCGCAAAAAAAAAATCACAAGAACTAGCTAGTGTTACTTTGATCTGAGGTTTTAAAATCAAACTTGTGGGTGCCTTTTAAAATTCTCCAGTGTGGCCAGTACATTTTATAAATAAAGTTGGTGAATCATCCTCATCGTCATATATTTGGAGCAGCTTTTGACCAAAAAGTCCTCTTGAATGAATGTATACTTTTGGGGACAGGTACCATGGGTGTTACAGTAAAGTTACAAAGCTCCATATCACAAGAATAGATGCTGGTAACTAGAAGAATATTTTCTGGGAGTCCATCCCGTACCCAGGATGCTTGTGCACCTTCATGGACCAGCCTGGAAGCCATCCCAGGCCTTAGGTAAACCTCATGCCATGCCAGACATGCCAGGAGTCCTTCCCAGGCCTCAATCCTCTTGTGGACCCTTGTATACCATTGCTGACCCACCTGGCGGCCTGGATCCACCCTGGGCTGTGCTGGATACTCCCAGAGCCCTTCTCAGGTCCCAGCTCTTTGTGCACCTCTGTGGACCTGCCCAGAAAGCCATTGAGGCTTATCTCCATCCTGGGCCACACTGGACAATCCCAGATTCCTTCCCAGGCCCCTGACACTAACACACCTCCATGGACCCATCCAGAAGACATCCCAGGCCTAGTTCTCTCCAGCACTGTGTCAGATCCACCCTAAGGCCACCCCAAGCCCATTGGGTGCCATGCTGATCTCAGCTTGAAGCCCTACTGGGCCCATTCATCCATCTAGAGGCCACCAGGACCAGCTGGAAATAACGCAAGGACAAAGAGGAAACCCTCAGCATCAGTAGCTCAGTAGCTGGTTAGAACTTACCAGATTGTGAGACCCAGCACCTTAAAATATTTACATCCAAATAATATAGGGGGTAACTAAATTTTTATTTTGATACTCTGTGTTTTGATTGGTATTATATTCGATTTTGGTGTCATTGTTGTTATTGTTTTGTTCTTGTGTTTCTTTATCTTTCTTTGGTTTAGGTTCTTATTTGACCTGAAATAGACCAAGTTTCCTTAATTTTTTCTTCTCTACTTCTTTCTATACTCTGTTTTTTTCTTTCTTCTTTTCCTCCTAGTGTTCATGTGCCCATTCCTTTCTGCCTCCTTTTGTCTCTTTATCTGATAGTTCCTAAATCTGTCCCCCTCTTGATTAACTATCTAAACACAGTATTATAAATATTTCTACAGATCTTGAAGTGACACCCTCTTCCCTTCACTCACAGTTCTGTCTGGCTCACCTGAATCTTGCTTAAAGTGTTCTTTTCTATCTGTTGCTCTTTGACTGGGGAAGGAACGCTGACAGATCACTCACTCAGTATCACAGGAATACCCCTCTGCTTTCTGTTGTACACTTAAAGCTTTCTTTTTTTATTGTCAGGGTTATATTACTGATATCAATAGTACACTTCCATAAATCAACAATAGATTAAGTTAGATGTATAGTGAGGGTATATTGTACCTATTAATGTTATGGTTAGAGTGGTTATCGTGTTACTTTAGCTACTAGGGTCTGCCAGGGAGTTGTTAATATTGGATAGTGTTGTAAATGTAAACCTTTATTCAAAGTTTGCATGTTAATATTGCTAAAAACCTCTGTCTCCAAGATGCGCTAACAAACGTTCTGGCTATGGACCACATATAGTTTTGTATTCTGCTTCTTCTGCACCAAAGAATGGAGATGATTAAAGTATCAACAAAAGGCTGGACATTGAGAATACCTTCAAAATTAATAGCTAAACAAATTGAAAACAGTTATAAATTCTAAAATTAGAATGAAATCCAGATTAACACTTAAAGCAAAGCCAATAACGAATCTGTGGAATAGAGAGAGTCCATCAATAATACCTGAGCTTCAGCTCACTGCAACAGAAGCCTGGGGAAACAAGGTACTAAGTCACCTACAAATATGCCTAACACTCCAGAAACTGATACCAGGGATTTTGAAATAGCACCACTGACAAAGAGCAAAGGCAATAAAATGATCATTTCTGGGCCCAGAAGCTTACACATGACATAAAAGAGATATACAGAGAGCTCAAAGCAGACAGACAAGGAGTAGGAAAAAAAACCATTGAAAAGAAGTTTGAAGAATTTGAAAAAGAAACAAATAGATAATGAAGGCAGTTTAAGAAATTAGGGAACAGTTTGACAGAGATAGAGAAACAATGAATAGTGAACTCTAAGAAGTGAAAAACTCATGGTTTTGAAAAATAAGTAAACAGATTGAACACTTTGAGGAGAGATTACCAAATCTTAAAGATAAAGTTGATAAACTGGAACATACAGTCAATAAAGACCATAAAACAAAACAAAACAAAACAAAAAAATAGGAGATTAACTATAACAGCTGATGGACAACTCAAAGAGAAATAACCTCAGAATTATGGGAGTGCAGAAGCACACCAAGGAGAGAACAAAAGGCTTAAAGGAAGTGTTCAATGAAATTATGGAAGAAAATTTCCCAAATCTAAAGAAAGAAATTAACATTGAACTACTGCAGGCATATAGAACTCCAGATAACTTTGACCAGAAAAGAATATCCCCATGACACATAATTAGAGACTCAAACCAAAGAATATTAAAATCTGTAAGAGAAAATCAACAGGTGACATATAAAGACAAGCCCATCAGGATAACTGCAAATTTCTCAGCACAGACCCTAAAGGCTAGGGGGTCATGGAACAATATCACCCAAGTGCTAAGAGAGCATAAATGACAAGACAGACTGCTATATCCAGCAAAATTATCTATGAAAAGAGAGGGAAAAAAATAATTTTTTGCATGGAAAAGAAAACCTAAAGAGATTTACATCAAACCAGCATTGCAGAAAAATACTTTAAGGAACCTTAGATAGAGAAAGGGAATCCAAATGTTACCAAAGTCCCCAGAGAAAGGGGAACAACAGAAAGAGGAGAATGAACAGACGAGAGAGTAGGTCAAGCAAGTAATAACAAAGCATCATAAGGAGGGCAGGACCTAGCAAACATATCTCCATGATAACCCTGAATGTTATTGTTCTTCACTCATCTGTCAAAAGACACAGACGGGTGAACTGGATCAGAAAACAAAACCCCACAAATTGCTGCTTACAGGAGATACACTTTACCCATAAGGAAAAATACAGACTGAAAATAAAAGGGTGGAGTTTGGTATTTCATGCAATGGAACCTAAGATACAAGCAGGAGTAGCTGTAGTATTCTCAGACACATAAAACTTCAACACAGATTAGGAGAGACAACAGTGGACACTGCATGCTGGTTAAGGGAACCATACAACAGGAAGAAATCACAGTCATTTATATATTTGCTCCTAACTCTGAAGCACCCAGTTACATAAAACAAACATCAGATGTGAAAGGACAGGTAGAACCTGATCCAGTCATAGTAGGGGACTTTAATACTCCACTGTCACAGATAGGTAAGTCAGCTAGACACAAAGAAATGCTACAGTTAAATGACAGTAAGGGAAACTTGGACTTAACAGGTATTTATAGGGTATTCCACCCAACATTCAGAAAATACACTTTCTTCTCAGCAGCACATGGGACATTTTCTGAAACAGACTGTATAATAGGCTATAAAACATGCCTAAGTAAGTACAAAGGAATTGAAATAATGCCTTGCTTACTTGCAGATCATAGTGCAATAAAACTGGAAGTTAACAGCAAAGGAAACAATACAAAATACATGGAGACTGACTTACTATTGAACAAATAATGAGTCAGAGAAGAAATCAGGGAAGAAATAAAAGCTTTCTAGAGTTAAATGATGAAGGAAGCACATTATACCAGAACCCATGGGACACAATGAAAGTGGTTCTAAGAGGGAAATTCATAACCATAAATGCACAAATCAAAACAACAGAGTAATCTCAAATAAGCAATCTAATGAAGCACCTCAAGGTTATAGAGAAAAAAGAACAATCTAAATAAAAAGTAGTTGAAGAAAATTATGAATATCAGAGGAGAAATAAATGAAATTGAAACTAAGAAAAATACAAAAAAAACCCCAACAAATCGAAGAGATGGTTCTTTGAAAGAATAAACAAGATGGACAAACCTTTGGTAAACGAACCAAAAGAAGGAAAGAAAAAATGGACACCAGTGCAATTAGAAATGAAAAGGGTGAAAGCACAACAGACACCATAGAAATTCAGAAAATTATAAGGAACTATTTCAAACACATGTTTTCCAATAAGTTAGAGAATTGGGGAAGAAATGGATGACTTTCTAGACACATACAAAATACTAAAATTGAACGAAGAAGACATAAAAACCTTCCATAGCCCCATTACAGTAACAGAAATTGAAGCAGTGGTAAAGTTTCTACCCACAAAGAAAAGTCCAGGGCCAGATGGATTCACGACAGAATTTTTTCAGCACTTCAGGGAAGAATTAACTCCAGTGCTGTTTAGACTGTTCCATGAACTTGAAAGAGAAGGGACACTACCACACTCATTTCTGAAGACTAGCATCACCCTAGTGCCATAGGCAGATAAAGACTTAACCAGGAAGGAAAATTCTAGACCATTCTCCTTAATGAACATAGATGCAAAAGTTCTCAAGAAGACCCTGGCAGATAGAATCCAACAAGTAATCAGAATGATCATACACCAAGATCAAGTGGGTGCATTCCTGGGTTGCAAGGCTGGTGCAGCATATGTAAATCAATCAGTGTAATACACCACATCAACAGAAGCAAGAACAGAAACCACACGATCATCTCAATTGATGCAGAGAAGGCCTTTGATAAAATCCAACATCCATTAATGATAAAACCTTGAGGAGAATAGGTATAGAAGGGCCTTACCTCAAACTGATTGAAGCCATACATGTTCAGCCTACTGCAAATACCATAGTAAATGGGAGAAATTGAAAGCATTTTCCCTTAAATCAGGAACATGACAAGGCTGTCCACTTTCACCACTCCTATTCAACATAGTCCTCGAAACCCTCACCATAGCAATTAGGAAAGAAGGCGATATAAAGGGAATAAACATCGGAAAGGAGGAAGTCAAACTATCCTTATTTGCAGATAATATGACTATCTACATAGAAGGCCCCAAAACTTCACTTTGGAACTCTTGGAAATAATAAATTCAGCCAACTTGCAGGCTATCAAATCAATATAAAAATCAGTAGAATTCCTCTACACTAACAATGAACTTAATGAGAAAGAGCTCAGAAGAATAATCTCAGTAGCCCTGCAAAAAATTAAATACCTAGGAATAAACCTAACCAAGGAAGTGAAGGACCTGTGTAAAGAAAACTGTATTACACTGAAGAAAGAAGTTGTAGATGACATCCCATTTTTGGATAGGCAGAATTATTGTGGTCAGAATGACTCTATTGCCCAAATTGATATACAGATTCAATGCAATACCTACAAAAATACAGACTTTTTTTTTCACAGAACTTGAAAAAACAATCCTGAAATATATATGGAACCAAAGGAGACCTAAAGTAGCCAAAGCAATCCAGAGTAACAAGACAGAGGCAGAAGGCATTACAGTTCCAGACATCAGTTATACTACAAAGCAATAGTTATAAAAGTTATATGGTACTGGCACAGAAATAGACAGGTCAGCCAGTGGAACAGAACTGAGGATGCAGAGACAAACTCTAGTACCCTGTTACCTGATCTTCGATAAAAGAGCCAAAAGCATGCTCTGGAAATGGGACGGTCTCTTCAACAAATGGTGCTGGGAAAATTGGGCATCCACATACGGAAGAATGAATCTTGACACACATCAAGCTGCTATCAATTCCCACTCATCCTGGATTCGTGCTTACCTCCGTCTGAGGTTCTGGTCTCCACGTGTTATTCCAGCTGTGAATGCCGGCAGCTCAGGATCACATTCAGTTGGCTGCTGTGCTCCTCTGCTTCCAATATGTCTTCAGGATTTCTGACCTTCCTGTGCCCTCTTTTCAGTTATTGGTGCGCTCCTTTTTCTTTTAGCTGGGCCAGAGGTTCTGGACTCATAGCTGGCTTTTCTTTGTCTGCAGATGCTGGCAGCTCCCAGCTGTTTGCAGTTGGCCTGGGGTGGCTTCCTGGGCTGCTTTTCTATTTTCCCCACTTCCAGTGTTCTTTGGGATTTCTGATCTTCTCCTGGTCTCCTTTTGACTGTTGGGGCACTCCTCCTTGTCCTAGCTACATTGAATATAGTTTTGACTATATTCTCAACTTTTTAAGTGGTTCCATGAGGAGACATTGTGTGGCTTTGTTACTCAGCTGCCATCTTGACTGGTCTGTTCTGTTCTTTTGATGTGTGCATTTATGGCTATGAATTTCCCTCTAAGTACTGCTTTTGGTGTGTTCCATAGATTCTGATACGGTGTACTTCATCAATGAGCTCTATGAAGTTTTTGATTTCTTCTGCGATTCATTGTTTAGTCAGTATTTAGTGTCCATGTATTTGTGTATTTTCTGCTGTTTCTTTTGCTGTTAATTTACAGTTTTATTCCACTGTGATCTGAAGTATACAAGGAATTATTTCTATTTATTTTGTTTATTTAAGCATGACTTATGACCTATAATATGGCCTATTTTAGAAAACGTTCCATGTGCTGCTGAGAAGAAAGTATATCCTGTTGATGTTGGGTAGAACACTCTGTAGACATCTGTAAAGTCCATGTTTTCTATAATAACATTTGACTGTTGTATTTCCTTGTAGCTTTTCTGTCTAGTTGATACGTCTATCTGTGATAGTGGAGCATTCAAGTCTCCTACTGAAATTATATTAGGGCCTATATGTCCTTTCAGATCTGATAATTCTTGGTTTATATAATTGGGTGCTCCAGAGTTGGGAGCATATATATTAATGATTTTGAATTCTTTCTGTTCTGTTGTTCCCTTAATCAGTGTATAGTGACCATCTTTGTCTCTCAAACTCTATTTTGTTTTGAAGACTGATGAGTCTGAGAATAATATAGCAACCCCTGCTTGTTTCCTGGGTCCTGTTGCGTAAAATATTGAATTCCATCCTTTTATTTTCAGTCTGTGAGTTTTCTTATGGGTAAAGTGTGTCTTTTCTAAGCAGCAAATTGTAGGTTTTTGTTTTTTGATTCAGTCAGCTAGTATGTGCCTTTTGGTAGGTGAGTCAAGACCATTCACATTCAGTTAGTGTTGAGGTGTATTTGGTATGTCCATTGTTATAATTTCTCAGTGTTATTTACTTGACTTACTCTTTGCTAGCTCATTCTCCTATTTCTGTTTCATATCTGGGGTCTTTGGTGTCATTAATCTTCCTTTCTCTGTCTATGGTTCTGTTAAGCATTTTCTGCAGTGTTGGTTTAGTGGTTGAAATTTCTTTAGGCTTTCTTTATCATGGAAAGTTTTAATTTCTTTCTTTAATTTAAAGTATAATTTCGCTGGACATAGCAGTCTAGGTTGGCATTTATGTTCTCTTAGCCCGTGGATGGTGTTTCTCCATGATCTTCTGGCTTTTAGGGTTTGGGTTGAGAAATCTACAATTATCCTAATGGGCTTGTCTTTATATGTCACCTGCTGCTTTTCTCTTACAGCTTTTAAAATTCTCTCATTGTGTTGGGTCTCTAGGATTTTAATTATGATATGTCGTGGGGATGTTCTTTTCTGGTCAAAGTAGTTTGGAGTTCTATATGCCTACAATAGTTCAATGTTCATTTCTTTCCTTAGATTTGGGAAATTTTCTTCCATAATTTCGTTGAACACTTCCTTTAAGCCTTTTTTTCTGTCCTCAGTTTGTTCCTACGCTCCCATAATTCTGAGGTTGTTTCTCTTTGTAACCATTCTCTGTCTTGGTGTGTGTGTGTGTGTGTGTGTGTGTGTGTGTGTGTGTGTGTGTGTGTGTTCTTCACTGCCCATATATTTCTGCTTATCCACTTTATCTTTCAGGTCTGATCATCTGTTCTGATAACCAAGTTTGAAATGTTTAAACTGGTTATTTATTTTTTTCCTGTGAGTTTTTCACTTCTTGGAGTTCAGTTTTTATTGTTTTTATGTTTTGGTTGAATTGTTGTCTGATTTCTTCTACTGCTTTCATTATCTATTTGTTTTTTATTTAAATTCTTTGAAATTCTTGTCAATTTTTTTTTGTACTCCCTGTATGTCCACTTTAAGTTCTTTGTATATCTCTTTTATGTCCTATGTGAGCTTCTGGACCTAGAAATTATCACCTTTGTTGGATTTACTATTTGTTGGATCTGCTATTTCAAGACCCCTGGTATCCGTTTCTGAAGTGCTAGGCCTTTTTGTCAGTGACTTAGTATACCTCATTTCCCCATGGTTCTGTTGTAGTGAGATACATTTATTGGGTTTGCCTTAAGTGTTACTTGAATTTTGTTCCAGATTTAGAATTTATAACTGTTTTCAGTTTGTTTAGCTATTAATTTTGAAGATATTCTCAATGTCCAGAGTTTTGTTGATACTTTAATCTTTTTTATTCTTTGGTACAGAAGAAACAGAATATAGAACTATATATGATCTATAGCCAGAACTTTTGTTAGCATATCATGGGTATGGAGGTTTTTAGCAATATTAGCATGCAAACTTTGAATAAAGGTTTACATTTACAATAGTATACTATATTAACAACTCACTGGCAGCCCCAGTAGCTAAATTAACACTATAACCACTCTAGCCATAATATTAATAGGTACAATATACCGTCACTATATATCTAACTTAACCTATCATTAACTTATTAACGTGTACTGTTGATATCAGTATATAACCCAGACAATAAGAAAGCTTTAAATATACAACTGGAAGCAGAAGAATATTCCTGTGATAGTGAGTGGTCTGTCAATGTTCCTTTCCTTGTCAGAGAGCAACAGATAGAGGATTCAAAGCTAGATTCTGATGGGTCAAGGAGAACTAAGTGAAGGGGAGAGAGTATCACTTCCAAATCTGTAGAAATATTTATGATACTATGCTTAGATAGTTGATCAAGAGAGGGAGAGATTCAGGAACTATCAAAGAGACAAAAGGAGGTGGAAAGAAAGGGGAGGAAGGGTGACATGCACAAGAAAAAAATAACAAAGAAAAAATATTTTAAAAAGTTGAGAAGAAAAATTGAGGAGACTTGGTCAATTTTAGGAAAAGTAGGAACCTAACCCAAAGAAAGATAAAGAAAGAAATGCAAGAACAGAACAGCAACAATTACAGTAACATCACCCAAACCCTGTGGAACCCAAATAAAACACAGAATATCCACAAAACAAAACAAAACAAAGAAAAATTAGTTACCCCCTGTATTATTTGGATGTAAACATCCTATGGTGCTGGGTCTGCAGTCAGGTGAGTTCTACTCAGCTACTGATCATCGGGGTTTCCTCTTTGTCCTTGAGTTAGTTCCAGTTGGACCTGGTGGTTATTAGATGGATGGGTGGGCCCAGTAGGATTTCAGGCTGAGATCCTGTACAGTACCTTGATAGACCTTGGCTTGATGCAACCTCTGGGTGGGTCTGGCACAGTCCACAATCTACCTAGGCCTGGGATGGATTCCAAGCAGGTCCTTGGAGGCACATAAGCTTCTAGGGCCTTCAAAGGGCCCCAAGAGAGGCTGGCAGCACACATGGTGTGCACCTAGGTCTTGGATGGCTTCCTGGCAGGTCTGTGGTGGCGTGCAAGCTGTTAGAACATTGGAAGGACTCTGGGAGAGGTCAGATGCATCTAGGTCTTGGATGGCTTTCTGGTGGGTCAGCAGGGACACATGAGCTGCCGGGACCTTGGAAGGGCCCTGGTAGAGGCTGGTGGCAGAGCGCAGGACACACCTAGGTCTTGGATGGCTTCATGGCAGGTCCTCATTAAATCTTAGTGACAGGCATGCACAGCCATCTTTTGTTGCCCACTCTCAGGCACTTTGTTGGGATGTTCCGCAGATGTCCTCTCACTTAACCCTCACAGTAACCCATCAACTGTGTATCCCAGGTTTATGGAAGAAGAACTTGAGGTTTAGAGAAGCTAACATAATGGTTGTGACCACACATGTGGCCAGGCAGGTTGGCGCAAGCCAGGTCTCCTGACTCTTGAGCTGGTGCCCCTAACTAGGACACACGTTGTCCCAGAAGTTGGCCTTGTCAGCCTGGTTGACTGGAAGGTAAGTGAAGGGTGCAGAAAGATCGATAGACCTTCGCTTACTCAGGGTAGACTGGGAGGTGGAATCAAACATGGATTCCTGAAGTGTCAGGAACTATCTTTAATACTTTTCAGTTTTATTCTGACACAGATTCTCCTCAGGGGAAAATGACCTGTCTCCTTGGCACTATGTGTACGTATGTATGTGTGTTTAGTACTGGGGATTGAACTTAGGGTCTTACTGAGCTATATCGCTTGTCCCCTTTAAAACATTATTATGATCATTTTTTTGAGATAGGGTCTTGCTAAGGCACTCAGTTGCCTAGGCTGAACTTGGACGTGTGATTCTTCTGACTCTGCCTTCCACAGTGGAGTGCTGAGGTTACAGGTGTGCACAACCATTCCTAGCTGTCACTTGTGTTACTTTAAAGATAGCCATGGCTTTGCTTTTCCCAGGCCCCTTAAGTCAACATCTCCCGAGAAAGGATATTTGACAAGGATTTTTTTTCAGCTTCATCAAGGCTGCCTGTGCCACGACCCTGGGGCATGGATTTGATGTTGCTATCTTACAAACAGTGAATGAGACTGAGCAAAATGAAGTCACTTGCTTGAGTTCAGACAGCGAGCAGTGTGGAGCTGGCATCTTATCCAGGACTGTGTGATGAGCCAGGACCATCTCAGGGTTTACACTGCTGCAGCCTCATGTGTAAGCCCTTTCCGTGACGCAAGCGTGCTCAAGCTATTTTCCTGCTCTTCCCTTTATCCTCACACTTTTAGTTGTTGACTGTTGGGTTCCCTCGCTGACCTAAAAACACTCTAGTTTCCAGTAAGATTGCAACGTTTTTTCCAGATTTAGCCATTTTGGAAAGAGTGAAGAGGAATTAATAAAGCATATTCTCTAAATCCCACTTCAAGATGCTGAGGCTAATGGAAACCACAAACCTTTCTTGACAAGTTGAAACGAGTAAAACCATTTATGAACAGGGAACAATTCTGGGTGGTCAGTCCAATGGATTCCCAAAAGTAGAGCTGGATGAAATTCAGTAAAATTAGAGAAGACACATTCAGCATTCTGGGGTCCTCCCAAAGGTGGGCATTCATGAAATCAGCCATGCTGGGAAGTTTTAATTTGCTTCTTTATGGAAACCTATTTCTTTACTTACAGAACTCGGTATGTCTTTCATGCTACAACTCTTTACTAAGCGAACCTTGACAAGAGTCTCTGAAGCCCACTGGTGGTTAATGAGCCGGCTCTGTGTTTCCAGTGGCCCATACTTAAAATATTAGCCTCAAATAAACCTCAAGGGCCAGTTTTGTGTTTTGGGCAACAGTTTCCTACAACAAGTTCAAGTAAGGAAAAACAAGAAATCTGGTGAACCAGAGTCATGTTAGAAAGATATAAACAAACAGAGGATTTCCTCAGGTTGCTGGGAGGTGAGATCTGTTCTCTATGAGGGAAGAGTGCACTGGGACTTTTTCTGTTTTGATCCTGCAGATGGAACCCAAGGCCTCGTGCATGGTAGGCAAGTACTCTACTGCTGAGCTGCACCCCAGCCTGTGTTGTGTCTCTGCCCACCACCACACTATATCCAGAAGCAGCTAGCAAGTAGTAGCTGAAGGTACATGTGTTAGAGTCAGAATGCTAGGTCCATTTTCTGGCTTTAAGTTTTATAACAGAGTTATCTTGGAGAAGGAGCATTGCCTTGACCTTCTTTGTAAATTATGGGCAATAATCACGTGTACACACAGGGTACTCTTGAGCATTAAATAAGACCATGCATATAAAGCGTTTCACACAGTGCCTAGAATGGGTAGGGCGCTGGACAGAAGGAGCTTTTTCTTTGTGTGACTCTGCCACTCTCACTTTTGTTCTGAGGAGGCTGGGGGCGGTGGTCCCGGGTCAGATCACTAGGGTGGCACCTTCTCTCTGTGTTTTTCTCAGGGCAGCAGCAGTTCAGACTCTCTGGAGGGCCAAAGCTGTGACTATGCCAGCAAGAGCTACGATGCCGTTGTCTTCGATGTGCTGAAAGTGACTCCAGAAGAATTTGCTGTAAGTGACCCAGACTGATGGGGTGATGACACCAAAGCAAGGTGCCGTGGGGAGTCATTGCTTTGTGCTTTCTGTCCAGGCCACAAACAGCCTGTAAACCCAGTCGGGGGAGTTCCGGGTAAAGGATGATAGGTCCTTTGTTAAGTACCATGTGATGTTCAAACGCATGCTGTAGATCTAGAAGTCATTTTGCAGGCATACACATTAACAGGCGACTGATCAGTGCAAGGAGCAAGTTGCTGCACGGTTTATGAAGAGTAAGGCCATTTTTAAAAGTATGTAATGCCATACAAATATACATATGTAGACAGAGTCTGGATCTGTACATATTCATAAATATCTAGACCTGTAGGGCCAAACATAGTATTTACTGATGTTTTAGTTGTGGGTTCCAGGTTATTTGTATTTTAATTTTCTTCTTTTTGCTTATTTTCACTTTTTACATTTTTATAATAGTCATTTTCTATAATGATAAACAATATTATTTGGGTAGTTTTTAAAATTATAAATTTAAGAATTGTTTTTTCTTCAGCCAGTGTGTTGCTGCAGGCCTGCCCAAGGGGCTGTCCTTCAGGTGGAGCAGAGCAGACTCATTTTGCCACGACCTGGTTTCCTCCTTTTGTTTTACAGGTGGAGGGGGTATATTGGCTCAGGGTTGATCTCAAGCCTGATTTCAGTGCTGTCTTGGGGCTTCTCTCCAGAGCCATGGAGGTGTTTCCTACTCAGTCTTCCCATCCCCTTGGTTTAGAGGCTTCATGCTCTGCAGGGGTCATGGGAGGTGACTGAGCCCCATCTCGTTGCTCTGCCGTCCCTTGGCTTCTCCATTTATCCCATGCTGGGCCCATGCATCATCGCCTTCACAGTTGCAAGGAGAATACTCGTCCACACCGTAGCCAGAGTAACTCCTTCATGCATGGGCCCTGTTGGCTTTTTCAGTGGGCCTTACTAGGTGCTGAAGTTGTGTGCTGGGCTGCAGCACAACACAGCCATCTGCTGCTGTTGCTTAACAGTGTTTGCTGAGACTCAGAGGGTTGCTCATAAAAATGGATGGGAATAGGGAACACATAGCTTTTCCCAAGAGTTCTTGTCTTTTGTTTCTGCATTTGCTGTTTGCCTTTGAGCCATATGTAAACTGTAGCTTAGCAAAGAGGAATAGGCAACTTTGGTAGTACAGCAGCCCACAAGTCATCCGCTGCTCTGTAAACAACCCCTAATAAAAGAATTTATCCACCAAATTGTACTCATCTGAGTCACTTTTTGGACCGTTGTGTCCTCTCAATTGAAAGGCAGCTTTTTAAAAACGTCTTTCTGGGTAAATGTGGAACAACTGTGTCTGAGGGGTTCTTTGAAGACATGCTTACAACTCTCTAGTGGCTCTTCCTTCCCTCTAGAAGGAGACCTATGTTCTTCTGAAAGTCCCTCATACTCACAGGAATCCGGCCAAGTCTCTCCTGCCACCCTTGCATCAGCGCTGTAGCTGTGTTCAGGCTGCGCCTTCTGACTTGGCGGTAGCCTCGGGCTTCACCCTTTCTGGTCTCCAGTCTCTGTCAGGGAGAGCTGTCCCTGGGACAATGGGGTACCTGCCTGATACTCTCTTTCTCCTTATTCTGTTCCTTATCCTGCTCTTAAGATCCTCCGTGACTACCTGCCAATCTTATTATATAGCACTAATGTTTTAACTACGTTCCTTTTCTATCTCTTGCATAAACTTCTTAAAGATAGGGACTGACTTGATCATTGTTTTTTCCCCAGTGCCCTAAATATAACTGCCTCATAGTAGGTGCTCAGTAAATATGTATGGACTTAAAGAACTCAGTCTTCATAACACCCCAAAGAGACATGGTATTAGTTTCTTTCTTTCTGATACAGAAAATATATACCCAAGAGGATAATTTTCTTATAGACCTGGATCTGGAACGGTCAACTCTTAATTATCTGGCCGGTGCTGAGAGTTCATTATAAAAGCAGCTCCCATATCTGGATGCCTACTATGTCTAGGTCTTTGACTATACATCTTACATGCTTTATCTAATTTCCTTTCCACAATAGCCTTACAAATTAGGTATAATTAGATCCCTGATAAGCAAACCAGTGTTTGGGGGAAGGTTACCTCACATCAACAACAGATGACATAACTGGGACTTGAAACTAGGGCTGACTGACACCATAGATCAGTGTTACCCAATAGAAATTTAATCTAAGCATTATACACAGTTTCAAATTATCTAGTATCCATGTTAAAAAAAAGAGGTGACATAACTTTAAATAAAATGTAAACTTATTTAACACAAAATAATCAAAAGAAGACTATACTTTTGGAGATCATTTCTATAGTTTGTTACCAAATAATAAAGAGGAAATGATTGCTTTCAAATATTATTCAAAGTTATAAAGAAAAAAGTATTCCTATATACAATGAAATTGTGATAGAAAATTATGTTAATAAACAGATAAAATTTGTAACTTTTTTTAAACTGGAGATTCAAGCAGGGACCTTTCTACAGAGCTGCATTCACAGTCCTTATTTATTTGTTTTTTATTTTGAGACATGGTTTCACTATGTCGCTGAGTTGCTCAGGCTGGGTTTGAACTTGTGATCCTCTTGCCTCACCATCCCCAAAGTACTAGGATTACAGGTGTATGCTTCCGTGTCTTGCTTATGATTACCTATTTTTAAATAATGTAAGAGATATGACAGTTGTGCCACAAGACATGAACAGTGTACATTAGAAATAGAAACACCTCCAAAGTGTGGTGAAGAATGTAGGACTAAGAATTGAGACTAAGAACAAGTTTTGGGGAATTGAAGATTGAACTAGAAGGAACCCAAGAACAAGTAAACATAGTGGAAAATACCTTTAGGGAAGATGCCTTTTTTTTATATCAAAATAAAGAGATCATAAGACCTTGAGAAAAAGTGACAGAGTTCATCAAAGAGGGTACAATATACAGATAATAGGATTCCTCAAAGCAGAAATAAAAAGGCAAGACAACCGAACATATACCTAAAACTGTAACTTAAGAGAATGCTCATGAAGTAAAGTATTTGCTGTTACATACTAAAAGAGCTCAGCATTAAGTTGACACTGTTACCTTCCTGGTAGCCAATCTGAAAACATATTCTTGGTAAACTGCTGGAGTTTAGGAGGAAAGGGAAAAAAAAATCTTTGTACATGTTGGCAGAAATGACAAAAGACAAGGGAAGGGGAGTAAGTTAGATTACCACTGTCTTAGTGACTTAGTTGTTGCCGGCACAGTAAATATTGATATGCAGATATTCCAGTAATATCCTGACGTTTATTCCTTCAGGTATATACCAAGAAGTGTATAGTTGGGTGTTGAATGAAATTTTTTCTCAGGAGACATGAACAAGCATCTTTTTATCCCAGATGGGGCACAGCCAACAGACAATTGATTACGTCAAAGTCTAACTTGGTGAACCAGTGAGTTTATTGGCATTACTTGGAGGAGGATGGGCGAGGGACTATTTACAGGAGTATACACGAGGGGCTGCTTACAGGAGCATGGATAACTCAAAGGCAGTCATGTCACTGGAAAACTCACCAAAGCATAGGTGACAATTCGTAGAAATTGCACACGGCCCCTTGGGTTCTTCATTCTCTGCCCTGTGGCCTCAGTGTTCCAGTGTACCCAAGCTGGGCATCCTTACACAGATTGGAGGGAGCATACTATGAGCTGCATTGGTGAATCCATGTAATTACCACGTGGCTGCACCCCCAAGTATGGGTGAGGCTCCACCCTAAGGGATCCACCTGGTCATTCCTATTACGTGCACCTGTGAACTGTTCACCTCCTGAGTCTCATGAGCTTACCTCCTCAGTAGGTCAAAGGACTTGCAGTACAACACTCAGTCATATGGTGGTTGTATTTTTAATTTTTTTGATGAAACTCCAAATTCATTTCTGTAGTGGCTGTGTTAATTGACATTCCCACCATTAGTGTAGACATGTTTCTTTTTCCATGACCTCCTTGCCAATGAACATACGTGCATCTGTTTATTTGTATTCTAATGATAGCCATTTTGACTCATGTAAGATGCAATCTTAATGCAGTTTTAATTTGCACTTTCCTAATTACTAATGATGTTGAATTTTTTATACACATTGGCGATTTGTATATCTTCTAAGAAGTGTCAGTTCAACTCATTTGTCCATTTATTGATTGAGTAGCTTGAGTTTTTGGTGTTAAGAAGTTTAAATTCTTTATATAATCTAGATATTAAATTTCTGTTGGAAGAGTAACTGGCAAAGATTGTATCTCATTCTGTAGACTACCTTTCATTCTTGCTGTGCAGAAACTTAATTTGATGTAATTTCATGTGTTGATTCTTGATATTATTTACTATGTTGTTGGAGTCTTACTCAGAAAGTCTTTGTCATACCTGTGAGTTAAGTATTTCTCCTTCTTTTCTTTAGCATTTTAATTTCAGTTCTGTAGCTGGGTCTTTGGCTCATTTTGAGTTGATTTTTGTACAGGGTTAGAGATACAAATCTACTTTCAATCTTCTATGAATGGACATCCACTTTTTTGATAGCATTTGTTGAAAAAGGTATCTTTTCTCTAACATACATTTTTGGCTTATTTGTAAAGAATTTAATACCTGTAGTTATATGAGTTTCTAAGAAACTTTTTTTTTGGCCCTATGTGATGGAATAACTGAAAGAAAGAAAAAAATAAGTAAATCAATAATAATAACATAGGTAGTAACATAGGTAAGTCAAGGAAAGAAAAAAATGTAACCCAATGGTTTTATGTCCAGCAAAACTAATTTTAGAGTATCAAGGACACAGATAGACTGTATAGTTTGTAATGACTGTGCCCAGATAGTGGATGGAACAAGATTTATAGTATAAGCTATTTTTTAAAAAGGTAGGAAAAAAGAGAAGATATACGCAAAAATGTTGTAAATGTTCTCAGTAGCTGTATTAGTGATGGAAGCATTGTTGTTGTTCTGAAGCTGTTGAGTATATAATTTAATATATAAATAATAATGAGATGCTGTAATTCTAGTATACTCTTGGTACTTGAGACCAGAATTTTTGATATACAAGAAAGGAGATACAAATGTGTGCAGAAGAAATTAAATTTTTAAAAAAATTGTTCTGAACTTAAATTGGGAATATTAAGTATAAATTCCAGCTTATAGGCTTGAAACATCATGTTTCACTGTAAGAACCCAGGTTTTCCCAGTCTGGGACAGAATATGTTTCAGGTGAGCCTGGTACATCTTCTGGTCCCAGGAAGAAAGCTTTCTAGGACAAGCAGGGTCAATGCCAAAAGGATGTGAGAGCTTTCGAGAAGCTCGCACTGCCCAATAATTGGATGATTTCACCTTCAGAAGGATAATAATTTCAGTTGACTGAAACTTAGGTAACAATGGGTCACTTCTGGTTGATGATAGGAAACCAAATTATTTTTTAAAAAAACAGATAGCTATGAGGAAAAACATCAAGTATGTGTCCTTCCTTCCACTTTTCAACTGTGCTCGCTATTAAGTTTGTTCAATTAATAAATGGAAAAGAAATTGTAGAATTGGAGTGACATTATCTCCTAACCCTAGCCAATAAACAGATCCATGCGGTGAGCATCAGCAACTGCTAATATCAGAAAAGGGCAGATAGTCTGTGCCTGCTGACAAATAGGGCACCTCTGCCCCCAGATTTGCCAGAGGTGTGGAGCCTGTGTCTGTTGGGGTCTCTGGGTTCAGCTGCTGATGTTGCAGGAAATACCAAGGACAGAAGAGCATGGTGAACAGCCCAATGAGGGTGGGGATCCGTGGAGATGGCCTGAATTCTCCAGAGGGTACCTTTTAAGAGATACAGACAGTTGGAGATGGAACTTGTAGATTAATGGGAATTTTTAAAAAAATACATCAAAAAAATTTTAAATGAACAAAAGTACACTGCCAATCCTAGGTGTACACAGTTGGGTGATGAAATTATGAAGACACTTGAAGAAAGTCAGGAGAGTCCTTACCTGGGTGCGAAAGAAGGGTCTAAGATTGGGACAAGGCATATCGTAGGATAGGGGGACTAGCTTGCTGGCTTCCTTCCTTCCTTTCTTTTTCTTTCCTTTTCTTTCTTTGAAACAGGGTCTCGCTCTGTAACCCAGGCTAGTCTTGAACTCACTATGGAGCCCAAGCTAGCCTAAGATTCATGGAAATCCTCCTGCCTCAGCCTCCTGAGTGCTGGGATTACAGGTGTGCACCACCACGCCCAGCTTATGTGGTGCTGGGGAATCGAACTCGTGTACTTAGCGCTTGACTTAGCACTTGCTGGGCAAGCACTTTAACTTCTGAGCCATTGCTCCAGCCTCAGCTTTTTTCTTTTTAAAACTGTGATAAAATATGCATAGGATTTACTGTCTTGACACTTTTATGTTTACAGTTTAATAGCATTAAGTACATTCACATTGTTATATACCCAATCTCTGAAACAGTTTTCATCTTCCAGAACTGAAACTCTATATACCTAAACATAAATTCCTCATTCCTTCTTCCTCTAGCTCTTGGCAGCCAGCACCCCACTTTCTGTCTCTATGAACTTGACTATTCTAGGTGCCACATATGTGAGGGATCATATGGTATTTATCTGTTTGCATCTGGTTCATTTCACTTAGTGCAGTGACCTCAAGGTTCTTCTGTATTGTAGCGTGTGTCAGAATGTTCTTCCTTTTAAGGTAGACATGTTTGGTGTAGCACTTTGTGCTGATCCGTTCATGAGTCAACTGTGGTGGCTATTTCTTGACAAGAGTGTTGACTAAGGTGTCCATCTCATAGTAAGTTATACAACTGTGCATTAGTCAATGCAGTTTTCTGTGAATGAGTGTTATTCTATAATAAGAGAGCTAAAAATCATTTCAGAGTCCTCATTTCTTGCCAGGGATGCTCTACAGCCTACCTTAATCTTTCTTTTTCTTCTGTGGCTGAAGGCAGAGCCTTGTTTCTGTCCTTAATGATGTGTGGACATCCTTCCAGGTCAATATGTGTAGATTTCACTCATGGCTCTTTAAGAGCTGTGTAAAGGATATCCCTTTTTACGGCCTGTTAGGTTGTTTACAGATTTTTGCTACTACAGCTCATAGTGCTATAAGTACTTATAGCTTTATCTATATCCATATTGTATTTTATCATCTAGGTTTGTGTATGAAGTCCCCTTTCATTCCAGTGCTTTTCTTTCTTTATTTGTAAGGATTGATGTGTCAATAATATGCACATTTTATTCTCTAGGTGATAATATTTAAATGCAATGAAGGATCAATAAAAACAAGTATTAGGATAATTAGTAATTTTGACTGTGAACCATGTATTAGATAGACAATACTGTTGTTGATCATAAACTTCCTGAAGGTCCGATTTTGCTCTGAGTGGCAATTAAGAGGATGATATTATTCTTAGAAAGTATGCAGTGAAGTATTTATGGCAAAGATTCAGAAATAGATGTATTTTAGTCAGATGATTCAGAAAAATGTATATGGGATATGATCAAAATACAGAATGAATGACTGAAACAGATATAATAATTATAGTAAAAACATACTGCCATTAATTCACTGCAAAATACATTCCTTTGCTTCAAGTACATTTGTCCCGTTATTCTTGCCACTTTCTAAAGCAACCTGGAAATGTTTTTTAATGAACATATGCTACTATTAATGTGGGCATGTGTGTGTCACCGCTGTGTGATGACATTAGCTCTTTTGGGAAAATACCCAGAAGAGGTATATAGCTGAGTTAAGTGGGATATCTGTTTTCATTATTTTTTGAGGAGTCTCCATACTGCTTCCCATAACAGTTGTACTAGTTTACAGTCCCACCAGCAACGTAGAACGGTACTTTTTACTCACCAGCACTTGTTGTTTTTAGAGTTAGTACCTGCCGTTCTTATTGGAGTTAGATGAAGCCTCAGTGTTGTTTTGACTTAGATTTCTCTGATGGCTAAATATGGCTGGCCCTGAACTCATGTTGCCTCTGCCAGTCTTGAATTCACAGTAATCCTCCTGCTTCAGCCTCCTGCATGCTGAGATTATAGGAGTGCATCACCACACCTGGCTTATGTGGTGCTGGGCAGTTGAGCTCAAGGCCTTGCACTTGTTAGGCAAGCACTTTAGTTGCTGTGCCATTTCTCCAACCCTGATCATTTTCTTTTGCACATATTATTTGGCCACTTGGACTTTTTTTGAGAGCTGACTGTTCGTTTCAGTTGCCCATTTTTTAACCAGGTCTTTTATTTTGGGGAGTATAATTTTTCAGTTCTTTGTATATTCTAGATTAATTATTCCTATCTAAGGAAAAGCTGGCAATTTTTTTCCACCCTATCAATTCTCTCTTCACTCTGTTGATTATTTCTTTATGGTGAAGAAGCTTTTTAGTTTGATTTACTCCCACTTGTTGATCCTTGGAGTTACTTCATATGCATGGGGTGTTTTATTGAGAAAGTCCTTGCCTGCACCTATGTCTTCAAGGGTTTGGTCTGTTTTTTTCTTCCAGCAAGTTCAGTGTTTTCATCTGAATGTCTAGGTCTTTGGCCCATTTTGATTTGATTTTGGTACATGGTGAAAGGTATGGGTCTGTATTCATTCTTCTGCACGTGGCTAGCCAGTTTTCTCAGACTCGTTTGTTAAGGAGGCCGCCTTTTCCTCAGAATTTATTTTTGACTCCTTTGTCAAACATGAGGTTGCTGAGGATGCTTGGAATTGTCTCTGCCACCTCAGTTCTGTTCCATTGATCCATCTGTCTGTTTTTGTGCCAATACCAGGTGATTTTTTAAATCACTGGTGCTTTGTAACATAACTTGATGTCCAGTATTATGACACCTCCTGCTTTTAGTCTGCTGCTTAGAATTGTTTTGGGCTATTCAGGGTCTCTTGTGGTTCTACATAAATTTTAGGATCTTTTTTTTTTTCTAGTTCTGTGAAAAAATATTGCTGTTGGCATTTTGATTGGAATTGCTTTGCATTTGTGTGTCAGTTTCGGTGGTGTGGCCACTTTGTCAATATTGGTTCTGCTTATCCAGAAACAGGGGATGTCTTTCCACTTTCTAATGTTCTCTTCAAATATATATATATTTTTTCAGAATACTGTAGATTTTGTTGTAGAGGTCATTCTCAGCCTTTTGGCTAAGATTGAGTGTAGAGGTCTTTTACTTCCTTAATTAAGTTGACTCCTAGGTATTTTCTTTGAAGGCTGTGTTTTCATTGTTGATGTACAGGAATGCTATTAATTTCTGTGTATTGATTTTATACCCTGCATCTTGGCTGAATTTATTAGTTCTAAGAGTCTTCTAATGGAGTTCTTGAGGGATCTTTTACGTAAAGGATCCTGTCATCATCTGCAGATAAGGTTAGTTTGACTTTCTCCTTTCTTGTGCCTATTCCTTTTATTTCATTTTCTTGCCTGATTGCTGTGGCTAATATTTTAAACATTATGTTGAATAGAAGTGATGAGAGTGGACATTCTTGTCTTGTTGCTGAATTTAGGGGCAATGTTTTTAGTCCTCTCCATTTAGAATAATGTTAGCAATAGGATTGTCATAAATTGCTTTTATCAGCTTTAGGCAAGGTTCTTTTATACCTACTTTAATTAGGGGTTTTGGTCATGAATGGATGTTGACTTTTGTCAAAGGCTTTTTCTGCATCTGTTGAGATAATCTTATGATTTTTGTCCTTGCTTTTGTTTATGGTGTGTTACATTAACTGACTTATATTTGTTGAGTCATGCTTAATTTTGGGGGATAAAGCCAACTTGTTCATGGTGTATGATCTTTTACATGATTTGTTGCATTATGTTTGTATCTCGTTAAGGATTTTTCCACCTACATTTCTTTAGAAACTTGGCCTATAGTTTTCTTTCTTTGTTAGGTCCTTATCTGGTTTTCAGGTCAAGGTAAAGGAGTCTGGCAGTGTTCTTTCTCTTCAGTTTCATGGAAAAGTTTAAGGACCATTGATGCCAGCTCTTCACTGAAGTCCTGTTAAAATTCAATGGTGAATCCATCAGGTTCTGGGCTTTTCTTTTCTTCGTTAGTAAAGACTTATTATTGCCTCAGTTTCATCCCTCGTTATTGGTCTATTCAGGGTTTTCATATCTTCTTGGTTCAATTTTGGTAACTCATATGTGTCTAGGAATTTATCCATTTCTTCTTGGTTTTTGAATTTATTAGGGTATTCATTTTCAAAATAGTTTGTTATGATCCTCTGGACTACAGCAATGTTTGTTGTCATTTCACTTTTGCCATTTCTAATTGCACTGATAGGGGTTTTTTATTCCTTCTTTTGGTGAATTTGGCTATGGGGTTTTCAGTCTTTCATTAATATCTACTCTGATCCTTATATTGGGTTGTCAGACAAGTCATGACTTGTTTTGCAACAGCTGGTGCTTGCTAGCTCATTTTTGGAAGTACTAGAATCATTCACATCTATGTTATTACAATATCATTTGATAACTGACAGCTTTAGCTTCATTCTAAAATAATTGAGTGGTTTGGTTGAATTTTGGAGATGCTGCAACAAGCTGAAGTGGAAGACAAACTACACAGTTTGCCATGTTTTACTGCTTTACTTCTATACAGGGAAGAACGTGCATCAAGCTGTGAAAAGTTGTGTAAATTCTCCAGTGACAATGCTCATAAGAACATCAGTGCCAATGATGATTTATGAAATTCTGTGCTGGTAATTTTGATCCCAGTGACTCTTCTTGACTCATCACCAAGGTTGATGATGACAAAATAAAGTCATTGATCAAATCAGATACACCTTATATGATATGAGAGATTGCAGAAACATTGAATATCCATGATTCAAGCATTCATGTCCACCTGAAGAAGCTGGGATATGTAAGCAAGCTTGGTATTTGAGTTCCTCATGAACTCAAAAGTTCATTTGGCAGTATGTATAAACATCTACAATATTTTCATTAAATGCAAGGCAGATAATCCTTTTTTGAAGTGAGTGATAACTGGTGATGAGAAGTGGATCATTTACAACAATGTGTGCAAACGTTCTTGGTCCTGACGTATTGGTTCACCTCAAATGATACAAAAAGCAGCCTTTCTTCAGAGGAAGGTTGTGCTCTCAGTGTGGTGGGATTTTAAAGATGATGTGTTTTTTCAGCTCCTACCAAGGAACCAAACAATTCGAATATGTACTGTCAGCGATTGGACAGTTTGAGCGGATCCATCATCTGGAAACATCTAGAGCTTATTAATCATTAAAAGTTGTATTCCATCATGACAGTGTGAAACCACACACAAGTTTGATCACCTATCAAATCTTACTGGAGCTTGGATGTGATGTGTTGCCACCCCAGCATACTCACCTGACTTCACATGGTCACATTTCCACTGGTTTTGTTCTCTTCAAAACTCCTTGTGTAGTCTAACGTTTAATTCAAATGAGGCTGTAAATCAGTACCTTGTTTAGTTTTTTACTGATAGACAGGTCCCTTTATGAATGAGGAATTAGGAAGCTCACTGAAAGAAGGCTAAGGGTTGTAAACAAAACAGACAATATATTGTTTATTGATCTTTGTTCTTTATATAAATGAACAACCTTTGAAAACAGAGACAAAATATATTATGACTTTTCTGGCAACCCAATTATTTTCTTCTTTCTATTGCTTTTGAATTTGGATTGTTTCCCTAGGACTTTGGGAAGCATCATTATTTATTTAGGATTGCTATTTTTTCATATGTTCATTCATAGCTATAAATTGCCCTCTTAGTACTGTTTTTATTGATATGCTTCCATTGTCATGTGACTTTTGGAAGTTTTTGATTTCTGCCTTGGTTTCTTCTGTGAGCCATTTAATTTTTTAAAAAATTATTTATATATTTTTTTTGAGAGAGAGAGTGTCTTGTTCTGTAGTCCAGGCTGGTCTTGACTCACTGTGTATCTCAGACTGACCTTGAACTTTCAGAAATCCTCCTGCCTCAGTGTCCTGAGTGCTGGGTTTATGTACATGAGCCACCACAACTAGTTTATAGGTGCTGAGAAATCAAATTCAGAATCCTACGCTTGCTAGACAACTGCTTTAATCACTGAGTTATACCTCCAGCCCCTATTCTGTGATCCATTGTTGGTTTGCAGATTTTTTGTAGGCTTTTTTTTTTTAAAGTAAAAAACTAAAAGGCTTAGGTACCATTAGATTACTTTCCAAAAAGAACAGAGTAGTTCATAGGTTCCCCAGCCATGATACACTGACAGATGTCTGTTGGCATCTTTCTGTGTAATCTGCATTTCGTTTCTGAAATTCTGACTATGATGGCCAGACTTTCTGTATTTCTGGGACTACATATATTCTAAGGAGTATATCGTCAGAGCTGACTGCTTTTGTTGTTTGGGTCTTTCTGGTGCTGCTTTGGTGGAGTGATCTAAATGTAAATTCTAAGGCATGTTCTTTTATGAAATACTAATAGTATGTAAACAGCCTTTTGTTTATTTGGGGTTTTGGGAGACCTTTGTACTAAGACTGTGGCTAGGAAAAGAAGGTTTAGTTGGCTACTGTTAGAAGTGAGAAATAAATAAATAAAAACAGTTTTCCTTTTGACTATTCAGCCAGCTTTCATTTATCCACATAATACCAATGTTTTCTTTAGGGGGTTATATTATAAAATGCTCCTATAGTGTCTTTTTCGTCTATAGGATTCATTTCTGTAGAAATGTTTTTATAATGTATAGAGATTGGCATTACTCTTGAAAGTCTGAGTGCTTAGAGGTCCTGGCCCAGAAAAAGGGATTAGGGTTAAGTTAGTTGTTTCCTAGTGACTAGCTTGTCTGGAAATCTTGTATTAAAGCTTAATTTTCCCAAGTAAGGCTAAACAGTTAAGAGACTTGTTCATGAATGTTCCCCTCAGCTTTACTGCTGGCAAACATGCTGTTTGGAGACAAGTGTGGGAGCCTCTGTCTCATGCTGCTTTGTTTCTGCTAAGGCTGTGACACCCACACCCCAGAGATGCCACTTGTCTGCAGGAGCCCTGGCATCTCTCTTAAGGGGAAGGTGGGGTCCCAGTAGTCCTGAGTTTTGGTTGTGAAGAGGGACCTGGACGTCCGTCCTACACTTTCCCTTTTGATAAAACTGGCAACATTGGAGTGGTCACATATCCAGGGAAGAGTTGCTGCCAGTGAACTTTTTAATATGAGTTTGGATTTATCCAAAATGGTCTGGAGACTTCTGGTCAAAATGGTGGCCAAGTACAGAGTTGCATAATGTCTCCTCATGGACCCACTTAAAAAAAGGTTGAGAATATAGTAAAAAACCACCTGTTCACTGTAGCTAGGGCAGGGAGGAGCACTCCAACAATTGAAATCAGGCCACAGGAAGGTCAGAAACCTTGAAAACATGTCAAAAGTGGAGATAAACAGTAGGACGGATCCTGAAACAAATTGCAAATCCCTGTGAGGTGCCAGTATCCACAGAGAGAAGAAACCCCCCAGAGCCCAGAAACTCTGGCTGAACTAGGAGAGGAAGGAGTGCCCCAACAACTGAGAGGAAGCCCTGAGAAGGTAAGAAATCCCAAAGCCATACCAGAAGTGGAGGCAAACAGCAGCCCAGGAAGCAGTCCCGGGTCAGCTGAGCATGGCCCGGAACTGCCAGCATCCACAGACAGGAAAGCCTGTAGCTTGGAACCTCAGACTAAGGTAAGCACAGGTCCAGGAGAAGTGGGAACTGACAGCAGCTTATAGCCCCGGCATCCACAAAACAAGCCTGCGGGTAGTGCATACCACAAACACAGTGTGAGATGCCCATAGAAAAGGCCTCTTGGAGCCTAGGTAAGAAGCAGTGCTTGGAAGCCATACCAGGCAATGATGTAAGCAGGAGCCATTTTAAAAAGGAGCATGAGACTGGACAGCTCAGAATAAAAGAAAGCTCAGAAGAGAACATCAGGGCTTTTGGAGTCATTCTTAAATGTTGCCTAGGAAGAAACTGGCACAAGAGACAGTTGTGGAGAAGAGAGAAAGGCCACCAACCCCAGGAATGTCTCAGGTGTTCACCCCCAGGGGAAGAAAGCCAGGACAGGCGAGAGAGCTTTGCTGAGTGTGTTGGAGGTGATCAAGATACCTTAGAGGGCATCGGACTATTAGGTGCTCCCTCACTACCTACTCCCAGCACAGAACTCAGAGGATATTCAGCTTCCCACACCCTCCAAACATAACCACATAGCTGTTCAAACCTCTTGGCTAGGCCTTTAAAGTAAAGTTCCTCAACAGAAACATGGGAAGAAGACAGGGCAACAGGACACACACAGACATGCCTGAGACCCCAGAAATGAATGTCATGGGCCCTGAAATAGTTGCGTTCATTGGAAAGGAAGTCAAAAAGCAAATGAGCCAAACAGCCAATTCAAATAGGATATCCTCGAAGAAATGCAAGCAATGATCAGCAGCCTTAAAGAGGAACTTACTAAACAAATAGTGGTCCTAATGGAGCATATAGAAGCCACAAATAAAAAGCTGGCGGAGGTAAATAAAGGAAGTGAAAGATATGAAGGAACATTTTGATAGAGAAGTAGAAATTTTGAAAATCTAGCTGAAATTCAGGATGTGAAAAATACATTTGAAAGCGGGGAAGTCAGCTCAAACATTGTGGGGACAGAATTTCAGACCTTGAAGACAAGGCTGAGGTAACAGATGCTAATCCAACAGCTGATAGATAATTCTAAGAGAACCAATCTCAGAATTATGGGTGTGGGACAAAGAGCAAAAGACAGCACCAAAGGTATAAAGAATTATTCACAGGAATAATGCATGAAAGCTTCCCAAATCTAGAACAAGAAATTAATTTTCAGGTGCAGGAACCTTATAAAACATAAAATGACCTCACCCAGCAGTGAGACTCACCACAACATACTGTCATCAAAACCTCAGAAATGCAACATCAGGAGAGAATATAAAAGCAGCAAGAGAAAAACAGGCATTATTCTACCAAGGCAAACCCATTCAAATTACCACAAATTTCTCAGTGCAGACTTTAAAGGCCAGGAGATCCTGAATCAAAATCTTTCAAGCTTTAAGAGACAGCAGGTGTCAACCCAGATTGTTGTAGCTAGCAAAATTATCCCTGAAAATTGAAGAAGTAAAAATTTTCCATGACCAAGAATCTCTAAAGAAATTTGCAACCACCAGCTTGTCATTGCAGAAAACACTTAAAGGAATCTTTGAGAGACAGAGAGACAAGCAGCACCAAAGAACACAGAGGAAAGGTAACATCTAAAGAGAAAATGTAACAAAAAATAGATTGGTATTTGAATTATTTGATTGGTATCCCATTAAATCCTTACCAGCTTTCTCATAAAACCTGTGAAACTTCCCTTCATAATTATTATTTTTAATAGTATATTAGTTTGTAAAACATAATTATATTCAACATGGGAAATTGGTATAAAATATATTAAAATATGTATCCATGAATTTATGGAAGGATAGGTAGATGAAATGATTAACCAAATCTAGCCAAATGTTAGTAATTAGTGAAATGTGAGTAAATAATTTATGAAAGTTAAAAAATTCCTGAAATAATTATGTTGTTACATCTATTGCTTTAGGTATAATATACTTTTTGTGATATAGATTTAAGTTCCTTTAATATAGTAATTTGATATAGAACAGTTTACTTAAATGTAGCAATTCACTTATTCAGTCTTTGATTTAGGTTTATCCTAAGAAAACTGATTAATGTAATGATAACCTAAATGTCATTTGACTGTACAAATATTTACCTTTCAGTAACCAGCTTAGGAACTTAAAATTTAGCTTCTCTCTTTTTTCCTCACATTTTCTAGCCTTACAAACTTCATTGTTATAATTTTCTTCTTATGAGAACTGGTAGGTAAGGCCATGTTAAAGAATCTCAACAAATATATAGTAAGATACAGAAAAAAAAGTAACTTTGGGCAAAATGTCTCTATAAAGGGCTTTGCTAGACCCAGAGAAGAGCTATCACGGTATGGCTACTGCAGCCCATTCTGAGGGTGGGAAGCTGAGCTAAAAAGTAGTGATTTGAGTGGTGAAGTGAGTCATTTGCAGAAGATGAAATATGTTAAATACTGCATGGTTTCTCTGATTTGGGAAACCTAGAATACCAACATTCTGTAAAACCAAATGGGTGTGATAGTGAGAGTTAGGGGTGATGGGGAGGGTGTGAGAGAAGCAAAAATGGGAGGTAATGTTGATGTGGTACATATGTGCACAAAAAGTCAAGTTCATTGTAAACATTATGTATCGCATAGATTTCTATCTATCTATCTTAATAAAAATGGTGGCAAAAAACCCCTAAAACCAGAAAAAAAGAAAATGGCATAGAGCTTACAATATGGTGATTTTTGCTTATGTATTAATATTTTATGTTGCTATAGTCCCTCCCTAGACACTACATCCTTTTTGGTCAGAGTCACGAGGATAGAAAGGGCAGAATCTCGTGGAAACCCTGGCCATGTATCTGGGGCCAGCCAGACTACTACTAGTCTGGTGCTGAAAGCAACACCTGGATACATTTTCTGACTTATAGTTTGAGCAGAGATCAGAATATTTGAAATCTAGACTCTCCAAAATATATGAAATGTAAGGTCACTATTTTAATAAATCATTTGGAAATTCAGTAGCAAACCCTAGAACTGATGGCAGGAAGGGAAGGAAGTTTTCTCATTTTCACATTAGCAGACTTTTGGTTCTTTTCCTAAATGACATTGCAAACATCCTGCCGTTTCTCCTGGATAGGGAGTTAACTTGAACTGCAGGAGAGATTTCCAATATCCTCTGAGCTTTCAGCTCAGATCTGCTGTTTTCACAAGGCCTTTCTGTTCCTCGGTGTGGCAGAATTAATCCAAATATGAGGAGCACTTGGCTAGCAGTCCCAGTGGGCCTGGCAGAAGAAACGCTGGTCTGTCTCTACTGCCCAGGACATGACTTCAGGTACAACATGAGCCGCTAGGCCTTCAGGCTTACTGGTCACTTGAGACCAAGATTATGAGGGCTAGACCTAGGGTGTGTGGATATCAGATGCCTCCTTGCTCCCGGGGAAACCTGACTGAAGCGGCCTGGTTTCCCTTCAAGTGCACCCTTGTTCCTATGCCTTCTCCTTTTTGTCCACCAGCCTTCTGATAGTGGCAGCATTTCACACAGTTGTGGTTTGAATCTGGAATGTCCCCTAAAAGCTTCATATTTGGAAGGTGGTTTAACCATGGGGGTTAATTCACTGATTTTTTATGTTGTTGAGAGATTGGGCCTGGTGAGAAGGGGCAGATCACTGGGGCTTGACCCCTGAGGGTATGTGCTAGCTCCATCCTTCCTCACTCATTCTGCTTCCTGTCCTGCCTTGCTGTGAGTAGCTTCTTTCTGGCTGAGACCCTGGCAACCCTTTCACCATTGCCAGCCACTGATAAATGATTACCTGGGACCTTCTGGAACTGTGAGCTAAGATAAACCTTTCTTCTCTTAAGTTGTATGTGCTGGGTATTGCGTCCCAGCAACCAAAAGGCAATCAGCACACATCTTTGCCCACGAGGATCCCTGTCCCCTGGTAGAGGACAAAGAAACTCTCCACCAAAGCCATCGGCTCATTTCCCTTTCCTGTTCAGCTTTGAGGTCAGTTTGCTCTGGCCTGTGTTCTGAGCTGCTCAGGAACCTAGTGACCCTGGAAAACCTTGGAATTGGGCCAAGTGCTAACCACAATTCTGTACCAAAGCCCTGGATTGTGGTCACAGGTGACATATTGTACGTATTGTCATTTTTCTGCAGTGTGATTTTGACACAAAGATATTAGGTGCTCAATGTAACAGCATCCTTTCTGTTTTCTTTAGAATAACCCGGTGCCTGGGTATTCAACCAAGTCAATGGTCCTTTATTTCTTAGCTTCTATGCTGGTCAAGAACCATAAGTTTCTCTTTCTCAAATATATATATTTGTATATGTTATATAAATTTATATTTTTTCTGAGAGCTACCAGACATTCTATATCTCATAACCTGAATTTTCATCAAGATCCTATGAAATGCTTATTTTTACCATATTCTTGCTGTAGTGTTTGAGCCTGAAAAAACATAAATCAGTGGATATTGCTGTTAAGTGACAGTGTTTAGAAATACACCCAGATTCTATAGATTATGAGGCTTCAGTTTGTTCCACTTTGTCAGATCATCCCAGATGGCCTTGTGGTCAGTGGACAGGGTCTTTTCTCTTTAATAGGCATCTCAGAGTCGCTAATTCTCACTTCCCCTGCCCTATTGTGAAGGCATCTTTTAACTGATGTCTGATTATCCGTGTCACATGTGGAAGTAGGTAGGTTGTGTGAAGTCAGCTTGCTCGGTGCTTTGGCCTGTAGAATGATCGGCGTCAATACCTTCTTTCACTGTTTCTAGGTGAGGCTCTAACTTTGGGCATAAGCTTTTAGTCCAGTGTGTGTTTTCTGTGTTGATGGCAGTAGTACCCTTAAGCTGGCTGTGGTAGAGGACCCATTCTTTCATTTCCAATCTTTCGAGGACTGATATTTTAAAAAATACAATAGAAATGTTGTGGCCATGTCAGATTGCTATGAAAGTTCCCAAATGCTTGCTTTCAGCTTCTGTACTGATCTCATTGTGGGCTGGTGGAGTAAGCAATTTGTGGCCCCACGATGGTCTCTGGATACATCTTAAATGTACTCTACCATATAATTTAGGAGAGGCATAGACTTCAAAAGTTTAATTTTCATAAGCCACAATTTTAAAATAACTTTAGAGTAATAGTAGTGTCTTTGTTTAGCTTTGTAATTTTTAATATCATATCTACAACTTTTTAAAACTACGAAAGTAATTCATGCTTGAAATAAAGCTTTGGATAGCATGATTTCAAATAAAAAATGTTCCCTTACTATCAACCCCACCCTACAAATAACTATTATTAATTCTTAAGTTGAAAGTTCATCTAACATTTAAGAAAGAAGGGTGGAGATCAAGATTTATGAAGAAGAAAAAGGGTGGGAGAGACATTTCAGAAATTCATCACTATCTCTCACAGTTTGCAAAAAATCAACTCAAAATGGATTGAAGACTTAAACATTAGATATGAAACTGAAAACGCTAGAAGAAAACACAGGGGAAATGCCTCCGGACATTGGAATGGATAAGAAGTTTTTGTACAAAACCCTGAGAGCAAAAATAGACAAATGGGGTTGCATCAAATTAGAAGTGTCTGATAGCAGGGGAGGCAGTCATCAGAGCGAGAGGGCGACCTACAGAATGGGAGAGATGTGTGCAAACCACACACCTGATGGGGTGACGCCCAGAATACAAGGAACTCCCAAAAATTCAGTAACAATAGAAACTCCGTAACTCAAAAGAAGACATAAAAGTAGCCAATAGATGTATGAACAAAATGCTCAACATAACTCATCATTAGAGAATTGCAAATCAAAACCATAATGAGATATTATCTTATTCCAGGGAGAAGACTGGTTACCAAAAATTCTAAGAACAACAGGTTCTGATGAGGATGTGGAGAAAAGGGAACACTTGTGCACTGGTGATGAGAATGTAAATTAGTACAGCTTTTACAAAAACACTATGGAAGTTCCTCAGAAAATTAAAAATGGAGCTACTATATGTGTCAACAAGTCTACTGCTATGTTTATATCCAAATGAAATTAAATCTGTACTTCCGTGTTTATTGCTGCACTGTTCACAATGGCCAAGAAAGGAAACACCCTCAGTGTCTATGGAATAATATTCAGCCATAAAAAGAATGAATTCCTGTTATTAGTAACAACTTGGATGGAACAGGACTTTGTGTTAAGAGAAATAAGCCAGGTATAGACAGCAGGTACCAAACAATCACACTCATATGTAGAATATAAATTTTATGTTGGTCTCCTTGAGTATAGAATGATGGTTATTTGGTGTTGGGCAGAGTGGTGGGAGTGGAGGGGCTGGGAATTGTTGACTAATGGATATTACGTTACAGTTAGAAGAAAGAAGTTCTGCTATGCTACTGCATAGTTGGTTGGCTATAGATAACAGCTGTGTACTTTATATATCAAAAAGCTGGAAGAATTCTGAATGTTTTTACCATAAGAAATGATACATATTTGAGAAGATAGCTGTTTCAGGTTAAATATATCTATATCTCCATATCATAGACATTATACACTATATATATATATGTATAAAACCATTACATGGTATCCATAAATATGTACATTTTCATGTGTTTTTATGTATTACTTAAAAAAATAGTTTAAATTTTAGAAAGAAATTTATTCCTACCCTATTTTTAAATTTACTCTTGTGTTTTATTTCACAGGGTAAACTATATCTTTTATGAATGTGTGCTCCTCTGTGACAGAGAGCTACCTGTGGTGCCTTGGATTTTCTAACACTGTCTCTCTTGTTTGCAGAGCCAAATCACACTAATGGACATCCCTGTGTTTAAAGCCATCCAGCCGGAGGTCTGTACACTCTTCTTTTTTGTTCTTTATTCTTTTGCGCTGATGCTGTGGCTGGAAAGACAGAGTCTAATCAGCCATTGTCTGAACGACTCAGTTTCTCGTTTGAAGTCTGTGGATATACATGATCAATTTAAACTCTATTCCGTTCATGCCCATTCTTCCAGCAAGATGCCTGAGTATTTCATCTGTTTGGCCAACTCTGGCACAGCAGAGCACTAGAGAGCTGGCTCCAGGCTGCCCCAGGTGAAGGTGTTCACTGTCAAGAAGGGCACATGAGGGAGTGTTTTCTGGAGAACGTTTTTGTTTGTTTGCTTGCTTGGTTGGTTGGTTTTTGCCAGTTACAGATTCTTGATTGCCTTGTATCGATTTTGAAACCAGTTGCCATAGCAAAATGCATACGTATTTGCATTAAAGGCATGTGTATGTCATTAATTATGTACTGTAAACACATGTTAATAGAATAATTTGGGGGGAAAAAGAAAGCTAGACGTGATACTTAAAAAAAGACATCTATCCTTGTGTATGTTGACCACTAAATTTTAAAAAGCATGTGTAACGTTTTTAGAAACAAAAAAGGGAAGAGTCCTTAAAAACTAAAGTTCCTTGAAAGACAAGAATTTCTAGAAATGTCTAGCAGTTGGTGTGAGGCTTTAGACAATGATTTTCTTTCTTTCCTTCTTTTCTTTCCTTCCTTCTTTTCTTTTCTCTTTCTTTCTTTCTTTCTTTCTTTCTTTCTTTCTTTCTTTCTTTCTTTCTTTCTTTTTCTTTCTGTTAGCGAGTAATAGAAATCCATTTCCAAGTGGCTGAATGGTCAGAAGAGATACACCTGGGATACAGGAGTACTTTACAGCATCATCCATGAACACAGAGATTAGGAAGCCTAGAGTCCCCAGGATGTACACAGCCCTCCTTCTTGATTCTGCTTCCCCTCTCCTTCTCTTTCTTGTTCTCTTTTCTGTCGGCACACATAACCCAACTTGGCCTCCCTGAAGGCCCGTGTTTATATGATCCCCATTTAACCAAGCATCCCAGACTAAGACCAGCAACTTTGTGTCCAGCCCAGCTTAGTCAAATGCCCAGTAACAGTTCAGTCACCTGAGACTAGAAGGACATAGTCAAGATGAGCAAACATGACTGAGAGACCTGGGCTTGTGAGTGAGGTACAGATGTCAGGAAGGAGGGATTGTGAGTAGGGAGACGGGCCTGAGTGTTTGCTGCAACTACCATATTACTCTGAGAATGCTCTTTATAGCAAAGCAACTGGCAAGACTTTGATAAAGACTGAATGTCCTCCTCCACAGCCAAAGTGTCCAGGCCTTCTGAGAGCTGGTAACTATCTAGTATAAATTAGGAAGAAGTTAGTGCTGCTCGCTGCTCTCAGAATGTACGTGAAGTTAATAACAACAGGGCTATATGTGTTTTTTGAATTGGCTGACTTCATCTTTTTCTGGTTTGTTCTAATGTGGAGAGACAGTTCATTCTTAGAAACAACAGCTCACTGCCTCTTGGAGTCTTTGGGTGGAGTAGCTGTGTAGTGATTGCCTTAGTTCTTAGTTGAAGCTGCTTCTGATCTTGTTCTCTGCTTAGCTTTGATCTGGAGCAGTTTAGACATTTAGGGCTTTGTTCTTCATCCTAAATGCCAAGGATGACAGTGAAGCTGGCATCCCTCCTCAGACTGACTATGGGAGGGAAAGAGGTGAGGGCTTCCGTCTCTGCAGAGCCATAACCTGGGCCAGAGCAAGGCTCCTCCCCAGGGACTCCAGTGTAGGGGCTGCCTGACCAAAGCGTAACTTGGTTTAAGTGGTGATAAGACATTAAAGTGGAAATTTTTGCCTTCAGGATTTTAGTTTGGAGGAATGGCTCTTAGTTGTAGCTGTTCCTCACAATCACCTGGGCAGGTTTTGAAATGATGTTTGCCTATACCTTACCTTGACTACAAAGTCTGGATCTCTAAATTGGAGTCTGGAACCAAGTCAGCCTACTTTGTGAAAGTTTTCCAGGTGACTCATTCAGAGTGAAGATTCGGAACTAATTGCTTTGAGGTATCTAGAGAAACTTGGGGCCTGAACTTTTAGATCTATAAGGTATTAGTTAAAAATAGAAGATTTTGTTCTTCATTATCAAAACCATGAGTAAAAGATGACTCTGGGAACTGCTTCAACTTTTTTGCTTTTGTTATTATCGCTAGAAGACTGAAAACTGGAAAATTTCCTCCTGGGTATGCCTGCCATGTTGTGGCTGGGCCACCCCAGAGTACGAAGGGCATGAATAAAGGACAGTTGGAAGTTTGATATAGGTAAAATTTCCCAGGAATCAGAGTCCAGGATTTGAAAGAAAAAGGGCACTGGAGTGACATGGACTCATAACAGGTGCGGAAACCTGAGGACATATGTCTTTCAGTCCTTGTGGTACATCAGAATCAATTGAGGGTATACCTATAAAAACAAAAATACATCACGTGCCTGGACTTCCACCTTGGAGGTTTTGACTGCATTGGTTTAGAGTAGGCCTGGGGATCAGATTTGAGCAACTTGCCAGTGTTACGTAGTCAAAGACAAGAATCAAGGATGTAGATGATTATAAAAACAATACCAATTTGTGTGTGTGTGTGTGTGTGTGTGTGTGTGTGTGTGTGTGTGTGTGTGACTAGGGACTGAACACATAACTGTCCCTCTGAGCTATATCCCCTGCCCATTTTTGGTTTTTTGGTTTTCAGGCAAGGTCTCACCAAGTTGTTGCTTAGTCCAGTATGGGCTTGAATTTGTGATCCTCCTGCCTCTGCTTCCCAAATACTGGGATTATAGTTGTTTTGTTTTGTGGATTCAGTCCAGAGCCTTGCACATATGCACATGCACAACTATTGAGCAACGTTCCCAGCCTTATGGAATCCTGGTTCCCTAAAGATTTGTCCTGCCTAGTTCCTGACTACGAGTATTCTCAGTTCTGCCCTTTAGAGACAGTAAGGATAACTGTGGACCATTTGGCCAGGATTTGACCCAGGCCTGGCCAAACACAGAGCCTGGCTAGTATAGAAAACACAGCTCTCATCTCTTTTGGTGTAGATACAACCACGGTACTTGGGCTCGCCTAGGAAGTACAGTTTATGAGCCATTTGTAGGCCTATAGGAACCTTCCCCGATGGAGTATTTATGCTGGGCTTGGACATGCTGATAAGGACTTTTGGGGTCTCCCTGGACAGCATCAGCCGCTTGTCCTACTTGGTCATTATGCCAGCCTACTTCAGGTCCCTGCTTCCTCCATCCATGAGGAGATGTCATGCTGTCTTGCTAACTCATTGCTGTTTAATGAGGTGATGGTGGTACTGAGTTTGAAAAAACAAGGCACTGGAGGGATAGTGTTCCTGGCTTTGGAGATCTGAAAGGCTTTAACAGGGCTGTGAGGGGCGATGGTGAGACCTGGACATTTTTGCATATTACAGGTGGCTCTGGAAATAGAATAGTTTAGGTGGTAGGGTTTGCATGCCTAGAGGTATATCAAGGAGACTTACATTGAAGCGTGGGGTCAAATATTTGGGTATGAAGGCTTCTAATACTCTCTAGCCATGGCGGTTGTCTAAGTCACATGGCTGGTGTTAGGCCAGGTCCGCAGCTGGAGCTGAAGTGTGCTCCAGAGACATAGACCCTCACACAACATGGCAGGACAGAGCTAAGTCCTAGAAAAAGGATGGAACCAGCATACGCCCCTCCAGGTCAAGTCCTAAGCTCCTACCACCACCAGACAGAACATAGTGTCCATAGCTACATAAGGTTTTGGGGGTCACTCCAGAGCCATACCACAACAAGGTCCTCTGGTGTTTTCAGGAGGGCAGTCCCACTGGTGGCGTGGTGGGCAAAACCTCTGACTACTCAGACCCTTCGTCTGTTTCCCTGGTTTATTTTCCAGCCCTCTATATCAATACCCAGTGGTTCATTGCCTGAAGCTAATTTTGGAAATGGGTGGATGCTGACATAGAATCTGTTGTGGAGTGACCTGGGCTGTGTGTAAGCTTTCGGACGGGTACCTTGGTGCAGGGTCCCTCTGGATCCTTATAACAATGTTATGAGGCACCTGCTGTTGTTGTCTTTACCTGACTTTAAGGGGTAGAAGGAAGCACTATAATCTTCTCTGTGGTTACCACGATAATCCTCTATGTCTGTGACAGATCACCCCCAAACTTAGCAGTTTAAGACAAAAAAAAAGGAGGGGGCTGGAGGAATAGCTCAGTAGTTAATGTGCTTGCCTAGCAAGCTCAAGGCCCTGAGCTCAGTTCTCCAGTACCACATGAGCCAGGCATGGCTGTGCATGCCTGTAATCCTAGCACTTGGGAGTCTGAGGCAGGAGGATTGCCATGTGTTGAAGGCCAGCCTGGGCTACATAGTAAGTTCAGGACCAGCCTGGACTACAGAGTGAGAGCCTGCCTCAAAAAAAAAAAACAAAAAAACAAAAAAACACAAAAACATGATCATTTCCCAGTTTCTGAAAACACAAGATCTAGGAATAGCTGCTAAATGGTCATGGCTCAGGACCCAGCAGGATTTTGCTATCAAGATATTGGCTAGGGCTTGTCAGTTGAGCACTTGGCTGAGTCTGGAGATGTGCTTCTCTAGTGGCTCTCATATAATGCTTAGCAAATTGGCAAGTGGCCTCAGCTCCTTGCCATGTGGCACCTTCAGTAGGCCACGTGAGTGTCCTCACTTCATCGCAGCTTACTTTCCCTAAAATAAGGGATGCAGGACGCAGTGCAGAAGGCCGTGGTAAATTTTATGACCTGAGTTAGGAAGTCGCATCCTGTCATTCCCACAGTATCTTACTAGTTTCACAGATCAACCCCACAGTGAGGGAGAGATTATATAAAGCTGAGTATTGGAATGTGAGAATTATGGAGCAGTGGATAAGGGGCAGTATCTTAGAGCTACACATCATAGGAACTCAGGCCAAAACACCAAATTCAGATCATCAGTCTGATTGTGGAAGCTTAGTGATTCTTGCTTTGCCTGTCATCAGCTATGGAGAGTTGGTAAATCATTTTTCTGAGTTTGTTTCCTCCCTCATGGAATGGGGATGGTGAGTACTTTCCTCATATGGTTATTTGAAGAAGTAAATAAAAATGTACATAAAGCATATAGCACAAATACTTAAACACAACCATATCGAGACATGCAATGTGTGTTAGTCATTTTACCAAGTGATTGAGGACTTTATCTGTGCCACCGCACATAATTCTCAGCTTACTCTGGGGTGTGCACTTCTAAATCCAGTTACAGAAGGAGAAACTTAGGTATTTAGATGGAGTTAGTGTAACTGCAGCTAGTCCTAGTGAGTAATTGAGTTGGGGTACAAACCCTGGTAGCCAGTAGTCAGAGTCTATAGATATAATTTCTGTCACTGTTGTTGCTGCTGTCACTGTTGTATCTTTTCCCACTAGAGCTCCTTTGTACCAGTCTGCAGCTACTCTAGGATAGATGCCTTTTTTTTTTTTTTTTTTCTTTTGAGACACTCTGTAGCCCAGGCTGGTCCTGAACTCACTATGGAGCCCAGGCTGGCCTTGGACTCACAGCAATGCTGCTGTCTCAGCCTCCCGAGTACTGGGATTACAGGCGTGCACCACCATGCCTGGCTTATGTGGTGCTGGGGAATCGAGCTTGTGTACTTAGCTCTTGACTTATCACTTGCTAGGCAAGCACGGAGCCATTCCTCCAGCTTGGATAAATGCCTTTTAACCTCATTGTGTACTCTGCCACTTTCCCATCTTTTTGCGCCACAGCCCTCTTCCTCTTATTCTTTTTAAGTTTCTTATTGTTAAAAATTTTAAATATACATGCATATACACGTGCATGTAAACATATAAAAGGGGTAATTGAAAAATAGTATGTGTTTAAATAATTTTTTTTTTGATACAAAGTCTCACCCTGTAGCTCAGGCTGGTCCTGAACTCACTATGTAACCCAGGCTTGCCTTGGACTCAAGGCAATCCTCCTGCCTCAGCCTCCCGAGTGCTGGGATTACAGACATGTGCCACCATGCTCAGCTTTATGTGGTGCTGGGGAATTGAACTCTGGGCCTTGTGCTTGCAAGGCAAATGCTTTAACCACTGTGCCATTCCTTCAGCTCCAGTATATGTTTAAACTTAAAATTACTATAATTTTTATGTTCACACTGAACTACAAGGCCAGCCTATTGTTTATATTTGGTTCTGAGTCCGGGTCTCACCAAGTTCTGATTCGCCCAGCTGGGCTTCTCTTGCCTTAGATGCCCAGAGGTCCATCTAAGATGGCCTAGTGGCAACAGCATTCTATTATTTGTTTTTCTACCAGCAGTCTCTTCCAGATCTGTTTACTACTACCCATTTACCAACCTATGAAATTGAAAGTCCAGCAGCATCTCAGAGACCATTCTAAATGTCAGAGCTGTTGTTGTCATTAGTTTCACCGTGAAGCAGCATCAGAGGGTAACTGTGTTCCTGGAACATGCTAGAAATGGATGCAGTCTCTGCTGTGCTTATCTCAGGGTCCTATCAAAACTGACCTGCTGCTTACTAGCCCTACACAGTGTACTGAAGAGTGAGGACACTGGTCGGAAGGCACTCACGCCAGTGTAGAGACATTAGGCAGGTTGCTTATTCCCTCAGTGCTTCGTTTTCTCTTACATAAAGATGAAGGAAATCATGGCTTTTACCCTATAACAGCATGCAGGAACCTAGGGCAGTGCCTGTGGACTACTTACAGGTTCCTAGTAGCCTGTGGCTACTGTTTTCCACCTGCACATAGTTTGCACAGACTCTTCGCATTATGGGTGTGAGCCACTGTTCACCAGAACCTTAAGTGTGGCCTGTGCGGGGCCCAGTGCCCAGGAAGAGATGATGCATGACTATCAGAGCAGCTGCGAGCGCTGTGCTGGGCCTTCAGTGTGGGTTCGTGGCGTGGTCTCTCAAGCAGTGGGCAGTCTGAGCTCTGTGACACCTGCATGGTGGTGCTCAGGAGGACTTACTCTGCCTTGGAACTGTGACACTGCCATTCGTCCTTGCAGGTGGAAGGGCATTGTATCTCGTTGGTGTTTAGGGAATGGGATAGGGAATTTCAAGCAGAATAAATAACTCATTGAAAATACACATGATGTGTTTATCAATATTTAGCTAGTGTAGGTACCAGGTGTTCTGTGGCAAAAGTCAGGTGAGCCAGCTGCTCTGTGGGCCTCAGTCTGCCGTTGCCAGGTGTCTTAGTTACTTTCTCATTGCTTGGACAAAATACCCAACATCCACAACTTAAGTGAGGAAAGATTTAACTCACAGTTTCAGAAGGTCTCACCCAGGCCATTCATGGGCAGCAGGCAGGAGTGGAAGCACTTGGCAGAGGCTGGAGAGCTACTCATGCATCGCAGATAGAAAACTAAGTGAATAGGAGCAGTGGACTCAGACAAGGCCAGAGCTTTCCCAGGAAGAAGCTATAACAATGTTTCTTCTTCCTTCCTTTACCCAGTTTAAGCTGCCAGTTGAGCCTCCATACCCAGAGAAGGTGCCCCTACGTGCCCACAAGTCACAAGACACTTCTGAAAGCTCTGCCCTAGGCATTTCCCAATTTCAACAAATTGCCATGAACCCTCCAATGGTCATAATCCACCCCTTCTGGCCAGAGTTCCACAGTTATCCCGTTACATTGAAATAAATGAGGCTTTGGGGGAACACTCCAGGTACAAACGATAGAACCAGGATACCGCGCCTGGAGTGCTGACAGTTTACCAGGATTCAGTGTGTCACTGCCTTTCTGGCTGCATCTGGAACAGGCACGTATGCAGGCACAAGTGGCTGATTGTGCAGTGAGCCTGGTTGTGATGGAAAGGAGCTCTGATGGGCACAAAGTTCGACTAGGTAGAAAGCTTCTCTAAGTTTCTGTTTTTTTCTCACTGCCTCTGTCAACATTGCTCCATCCCCGCTGTCAGATTTTCCAGGAGTCAGGCTTACCGTTACTTGTTCAGTGATCTACAGTGCTAAAGGCTAGAGAGAACCGTACACAGCCTAGCAAGACTGAGGCAGAGATGCTAATCAACAGTAGATAAGAAGTAGTTGGGCCATGGGGGCATCAAAGAGAGAAAGGTGCCAGGGTGAGCAAGAGGCCATATGTGTGTCCCAGAGGAGTGGAGGTTTGAGCAAGGAAACCAGGAGACTGGGATGATAGGAACATTATGAAATTATGGAAGCTCAAGTGCATGTGGTTCTGGGCGCAGTGGACGTTGGCTGCGACTGGAGGAGTGTATCCAGGCCTCTCCTGTAGGGCCAGGACCATGACACAGGGGATGGGAGCCCAGGAAACACAAAGACCAGGGGGAGAGTAGCTGCAGAGGAAGTGACAAGAGGATCCTCATGGCTGAGGACTGGTGACCCAATGGCTCAACACCGGGAGCTGGATGGATGAGGTACCTGGCATCTTCAAGGAGCAGGGATATAAAAAGGGCTGGGCTGGGCAGGGGAGGGCAGAGAGGCTGTGGAAAGAGGCTTCAGACTGCCAGGTAATGGAGTTTGAGTTTTATCATAAGGGATTTTAAAGAAATGACGTGGCGAGATTGTGTTTTAGGATGTTTACTCTAACTGGGGCAGAATCAGATGGAGTCATGGAGACTGATTAGGGGCTTTTCCATTTGGCTAGATGAGGCAGGGTGGAAGGGTGGATTGGCAAAAAGGGGAAAGGCTGTATGTTGGACTTGTTACGAGGCTGCCGTGGTTGTGGGAGAGAAATGGGCGTGCATTTGGGGAGCAGAAGGACAAAGAGGGTTTAGAAGTAAGCAGAACATGTGGCTCTTGGGGTAAGTGGGTGCTGGGAAGCACGGTTTACTGGTGTTAAGCATTATTACACTTGAGGGCTGAGAGGCTAGAAGACCAGAGGGCTGAGGGGCCACAGCTAAGAAGACGGTGATACGTAGGTGTAGGCTGGAGTGGGAAGGAGGACAGGAAGTCATGGAGGGAGAATGTCAAGGTTTGAGGTCTCTGAGTTGAAGGCGCTGTGGTGACTGTCAGTGATGGGCTATATATCTGGGGAGCTGAGGTAGAGATGAGGCCCCGCACGGCCAGGATGAAAGGACACACCACCCAGTGTACTGAAGCCCATGAGAAGGAAGACGAGAGGAACAGAGGTGGAGAGGAGCGTAAGGGGAGGGCTGTGAGCCAGAGCTGGTGGCAGGAGGGTAGACAGCAATCTGGGGGAGTCAGGGGATCAGGAAGCACTGGGTTGCCTAAAAGATGGAGAGGCTGGCCTGTCTGTGAGCATTGGCAGGCTGGGGACCCGAGTCTCACGTGCATCTGGGCCTGGGCTCCAGGCGCAGGCTTGGTGCTCAGTCTTAGGCAGGGCAGGCAGGGTGGCTGGCTGAGCGTTGTCTCGGTTTCCTTGCTCACTGTTTTGGCCCTGGAGGGAAGATGCTCAGGAGAGCTTGAGGAAAGGCAGGTTCTGCTGGTGCGGAGGTGGGTTATTGGGAACAGGCGTGTTTTGGGCAAAGAGGCTTTGTGCACACGCGTGTCCTTGGGGGTACTTCTTGGGAGTGGCTTAATTTCACCCTCCTATGTCTGCCTAGAGGTAGAGATAGTGGGGCAAGACCTGGCTGGCATGGAGTGAGACCTGTTCGGCATCTATTAGGCACTTTTGGGTTGCAGGTGGGCTGGCTGCAGGAGGAGAGGGCTCCCTGCCTGAGCCCCATTCCCTGTGAGCTGTAGCACATGGCAATTCAGGGAAACACTGCTCTTGATTCAGGAACCTGACCCTCTGGCCTTTTGTCTGGATGTGTTGCCTCCTCTGAAGAAGTGGGCATTCCAGAAGGCCGAGGTCAGCATTGGCACTGGGACAAATCCCGTGTGTCCTTGCTGCTCCTTGGAATACAGGGTTTGGCCCTGAGAGAGGGGAGGAGCAGGGCCAGCAGCCAGTTGTTTGTGGAGAAGAGATCACTTTCACTGACATCATTAAAACCCTTCTCTCAGGTCACATCCTGGGCACTTTTCTCAGACCTTTTCCTTCCAGTGTACCCCATCCAGACCATTGCCACTTCTTTCCTAACAAGGACAACGTCCCCTTCACACCCGCCGTTGTCACCCCTGTCCCTCGCTCCTCTTGGAGCCGGATGCATCTTTTTACATCTCATCTGCCGTTGCTCTGAGTTCGTGTTTGTCACTTTGTTTCCTTGTAATCGCTCTGTCAGGATGGTTTCTTGTCGTAGTGGAATCATGGTGGGAAAGGGCTTCCTCCCGACTCCAGGCACAAAGGAGGTAGAGTGGAGATTGGAGTCCCTCTCTGGGCCCCAGAAGACCTGCTGGAATGGTGCGGAGGGCTAGTGGGGCAGGAGTCTGTTCTGGCTGCAGATGCAGGCCAGCAGCACGTTGGATCCAATGAAGCCAACACTTTGCAACTCTGAGACTCATTTTTTGTCTCTGCTTGAGAATGGATATGACATTAGTGTTGGTTAGAAACCAAATTTCCTTTTAAGTGAGTTAATAACACAAAACAGAACTTTTGGTGAACAGCTGTTTCATCTATGGGGACTTGGCGCCTGGTTAGGATTTTGTCTGTAAGGGAAAGGAGGTTTATTTGGGCTCTGGTTGCGGGAGCAACTGCATGATTTCAGACAGTGTGGTATGGGGGAAGACCCTGTGCTCTGGAGGCAGGGAGGCCTCTGCCCTGGGGTGTGACTCTGCTGTTGTCTAGCTGTGGGATCAAGGGGGCAGTTCCTTCCCTCGGTGGTGTCTCTGTTTCCTCACATGCAGGGTGAAAGCAAGTTGCAGATCATGGTGTTGTGATGGCTAAAAGACAGTGTAGGCAGAGGGCCTGTGTGGGCCTGGCACGTGGGAGAGACCTGCGCATGATTGCATTTCTGAGGGACGATAGGGATGTAATGAGGAGAAACGTCATAGAGAGTGCTGATGAGTCACGGGGGCCCAGCTGGACGCGCAGCTCCCCAAGGGCAGCACCTTCCTGTCATCATTCTGTGTTCTACTTAAAGAAGTTTCTGGTGTATTATATTACTAATGCTTGTCAGTACTCATTGAATGGAGGAGAGTCAGATAGAAACGCATTTCTGTCTGTGTGTTCCAAAGCTTCGGTGGTAAGGAAGGTCCTCGGTTTCTAGCCATGTGACCACAGTCAGGTCACTTAATCCCTCTGAGTCTCAGTTTTCCTGTCTTTCAAGTGGAAGTGATGACATGAATACCTCAGACATTGGGCGTGAAGACAAACTGTGATGCTTTTTCAGCTTTATTGGTGTATGGTTGACATCAGGTAGTGCACATGTTTAAAATTTCTTCCATTTCAAAATGTGTGCTGTTTTAGTCCTTCCCATTTGGATAGAAGGTTTAGAGCAGCTTGTCAAATTTTGATTGAGGTTACATTGAAACTGTGTATCAACCTGAAGATAATTGACATACATACATACATCACCTGAACTGTGAACACACTGCATCCTCGTGTGTTTTGAACTTTCGGACATGTTTCAGTGATGTTATGGAGTTTTCTGTGCATCAGTCTTAAACATTTCTTGTCAGATTCAGATTCATCCATGAGTATTCCCTTTTCTATGATGCTATAAATGTTAATTCAATCTCAGTTGTTCACTTGTATTTTGTGGAAATATACCTGCTATTTTTAAACTGCCCTTATATCCTGAAGCTTTGCTAGACTCAGAGTTACTAGTTCTAGTGGCTTTTCGGGGGATAGGGTCTGTAGGATTTGCTACACAGATGATAATACTTTAATGGATAATCTTTTTTTTTTTCCTTTCTGAGCAGATGTTTTTATTTCTTCTTCTTATTGGCACTGGCTGTAATCTCTCATGTAATGCATTTGTCTGAGAAGTGGTATCAAACCATATGTTCTTGCCTTGCTTCTGATTTTAGAGGAAAAAATTTGTAATGTTAAGTATGATGGTTAGCTGATAACTGTAGGTTTTTTTATTGATGTTCTTTTTTAATAGGTTGAAGATGTTTTTCTTGTATTTCTGATATTTTTATCAAGTATGTTTCTGACTCTACTGTGATAATTGTGTAACTTTTTAAAAATCTTGCTAAGAAGGATTTTATTGATTGATTTTTAAAATATAAAATTATTCTTACAGCCCTGTTTGGCCATGATGTAGAATCTCTTTTGTATATTTTTTGGATTTCATTTGCTAAAATTTTGTTCAGGTTTTTGTATCTGTGTTCATGATAAGGAATATTGTTTTCTTTCTTTCTTTCTTTCTTTCTTTCTTTCTTTCTTTCTTTCTTTTGTAATGCTTTGGGTTGGTTTTAGCATCGTTGTAATGTTGACCTCACAAAATGAACTGGAAAATATTCTTTTTCAGTTTTCCAGAAAAGTTTGTATAGAATTAGTCCAGTTTCTGAAATACTTAGTAGATTTTACCTGAAGATGGAATATTTCCTTTGTAAAATTTGTTAAAATTTCCCCCTTTTAGTAGACTTTAAAATCGTTTTAGAATCATAGCAAAAACATAGAGTTGTCACACATATTCCCCTCTCACTAACCTTCCCTACTGTCAGCAACCTCACCAGAGTGGTACATTTGTTACAGTTAATGAACCTATATGTAGGCATCATCATCATCTGACATCTGTAGCGACACTGGTGTTCACTCTTGGTGTACACCCTATTGGTTTTGAAAAATGGATAATAACATAGACTCACCATTGTACTGACATGTAGAATAGTTTCACTGTCTTTTAAAATTCCTCTGTACTCCATCTGTTCCTCTTTTCTTCTCCGCTAACCCCAGGCAGCCTCTGATCTTTTTACTGTTTCTATAGTTATGTCTTTTCACAATGTTATACACTTCGAGTCTTTCCTTAAGAATCCTTCTCAGATTTCCAGTATTTTTCAGATTTATGCACATAGTAATACGCACTTACGTTTTCTCCATGTCTTTTTATAGTCGAATACTTAACTTCTTAGTGCTGAATAATATCCTATTGTCTGGATGTACCATAACTTATCTTTTTGTTTATCAAGGAACATCTTTATTACCATGTTTTGGCAGTTATGAGTAAGGCTTTATGAATATGCACATGCAGGTTTTTGTGTTTTCAACTCCTTTGGTAAATATTGGGGGGATGGATGATTACTGTGTTGTCATGGAAAGATTTTAAACTATGAATTCGATTTCTCTGTTCCTCAACAAAGAAACTGCTATTCTGAAATTCATGTTGCTATTTAGTGAACTAAAAAGCTTATCCCAGATATTTCCCTGAGAGAGACATTGCTATTCAAGTGATCTATTTTTTAGTGGGCTTTGGTAGTAGTTTTCAGCTTATAATAGATAATACAAAACTGTTTTAAAAAATGGTTACAGTAGTTTACATTCCCAAAAACAGTGTTGCGTTTTAGCTGTTCCGTATCTTTGCCAGCCCTTGGTCTTCGCAGGGAATGAAAGATGGTCGATGGAGAGCTCACCTCATTGAGCAGTTCTCTCCCTTCCGTCCTCATGGGTGTGCAAACCCTGGCTGCTTTGTTTGCTCTTTCTATCTTTAAATAACTACACTTTTGTTGTAATTACTTTATCCAGTTTTATAATTATTCTAATACCAATTACTTTAACATAGAATAGAAATTTTATCTATTTGAAAATTATTTCCTGTGTAAATAAATAAGATACCAGTCTACTCCAGGAGGGCAGAGAGTAGCGAGAGTATAGCTGCCATCCGTCTGTTAGGATGTCTACTATCAGAACAGCTGGAATATTTTTCCTTGAAAGGGGGCTTATGAAAGCAAACCTTACCTTCATGATTATGAGCATTTGTGTCTATATTGATCCTGGCTTAAGTCGTAATCCATCAAATGAAGAAAGTGTCTTGAAGCTTGTGAAATCTTTGGTTTTATTTTTATGACCAGACTGTGAGACTGATGTGATGGGATTCTTGTCAGTGGTCACGCAGCACCTACAGAGGACAAGGACAAGGGGCTCCCCACCTTGAAGATTCTTCAGACAGAAGGGCCTCATTTGTGGGAAGAAGACCTGGCATGGAAAGGCTGAATCTTTTCTGAAGCTCTGCTTTGCTTCACTACAAAAGCCTTGTTTTGAAATATCTTTCAAAACTGCTTCTTGTGTTGCCGAGCAAAAGACCCTGGCAGAGGAGAGCTTGGTGAAGCCACATAATACAAATGTGACTGGCTTCGAACAGAGAGAGAAGCTTAGAGCAGTTGCTGTGTCAAATAAAGTCATTTCTAGAGCAGCTCGCCTGTCCACTTATATCTTAGGGCAGGCCGTGGAAAGAACTGGCACTGGCCGTTTCTCTTGAAACACAGTGCGTGAATTGCTAACGACAGTCGCAGCTCAGGCAGCTCCTGTTGGTATCTGTTGCCTGCACGTTGTCGGCATCCATGATGCACAACCCTTTAGGAGATTTTAGAGTCTTCATTATGGCACACTGTTTCTTTGCCAACCTGAATTTTGACTGAATGAAGCTTCAAGGTTGTCTATTCAGAAGAGGCATCCCTTTGGTCTGGCAGCACATCTGACTTTGTAACCTTGATGAAACAAGAAAGCATCCCTGCCACTGTGGCTGGACTTTGTGTGCCAGCGTCCATTACCATCAGGCTGCTGTGCTCTGAAAGCCTGCAATTTCATCAGAGTTGGGCTTGGAGTCACTGCCTTCTCCGGGAGGTTTGGTTATGAAATGGAGCAGAACAGAAAGCTGCTTCAGCTACGGAGGACTCCACAGGCTCTCTAAACAAAAAGAGTCTTGGAAGACTTGACTGAACTTCAGACTGAAATCCTGTATTTTTCTTTGAAAGGAAAGGAAAAGCCACAAAATAGAGAAAGAAGAAATCATTTATGGCTTGGTTTACCTCCCAGTTATTTTTGACTATGTGAATGAGGTAAATTTTTCAATGCACTATCATAGTTGCCAGAGGAAAACAGGCACTTGAAGCCAGGCTGTCCCCTAGAAGAGGAAACTGGTGCTGGGAAATGGGGGACAAGTCCGCATACTTGAGGCTACTGGAAGAAAGGTTTGTGTGGTGGGAATGGCACAGTCATGATTCATCTGCAGCCGCCGACGGCCTCAAGCTCCAGTAGGCTCCCTCTCCCTTGTGAAGGTTTCTTCTGCTGTGTGAGACGTGGAGAAGGAGGATGGACTCACATCCTTCCTTAGGGACGAGCCGTCAGTGAAGGAGACCTTGATGCAGCTTTCTTCACAAGTTGGAGACGAAGGAGATGGATGTGCTGGTTTGGCTGGAAACCCTTGCAGCGTAGTGCTGCTGCCTGGCTTCTGACGTGCACTTATGTTAGCTGGTAGGCTTCAGGAGCACTGCTTGGGGTGCCACTGCCTTCCTTTGGGGGTGTGAATTTTGAGCATCTGTTGGTATCTACACAGAAAGTCAAATTGATTAGATGTCAGGTTGTCATAGGTCAAGGAATGTCAAGTGCATTGACTGTCAAGGAGTATTTCACAATTCCAACTTTGTGTTCGATAATAAATTTACTATCCCTGTGTTTGTTGAGTGTTTATTTCTTGATAGGTATAATTCTAATAGATTCATACGAATCAATCCATGGCTCCTTATCACATTCACTAGAGGTAGGCAATCTTATTTTCTTAGCTTTTGAATGAGACTGAGGCTCAGAGAGGTGAACCATGCTGTGCATGGTCAGGGCTGCTCAGTGGTGAAGTCGGATGCAAACTCAGGTAGTCTAGCACCCGGGTCCACACATCCATCTGTGGTCAGTTCTAATGTCCCAGCTGCAGTGTGTGCCACTTTGAAGATTGTGTACGGATCTCTTGGTACAACTTGGGTTTCTTTTGATTCTTTTCAGGAAGTTGGTACTTGGTATTAATTTTTGTGCTTAGAAGAAAGAAAAGGAGGGCGGGAAAATGATCATATTTAATTTAATATTAAGATAAATTGTGTACAATATTTAACATGCATTTTTTATTATATTTTACTAGGGACAGATCCCATAGCTTTCTTTAGATCCTAAAGGCTTCTGGTATGCAAGGATCAGGTCACTGAAATGCTTGGCATAATGCTGGGCACATAGTATTTGTTCTGTAACTTTTCATTGTCTACTGAATAAAAAGTTTCTGTACTTAAAAATTAAATCTCTGTTATCTGAAAAAAATGTACTTTTAAAACACATTTATTTTATGCCAGTTGATAAAGAGTAACACTCACTCATTCCGTAGTTAGCTGTTTAACACTTTTTTGTGTCTTGGTGCTTACTTAGGAGCTGGGCACACAGGTGAACAAGTTAGAGTGTGCAGTCTATGAGTTGTTCGGCATCTGGAAGAAAGGACTTATGACTCAAGAGGTTTAATTAAGAAAGGTGAGGGCCACGTGGGAATTACACATTCTATAGGTTGTGGAAGGTGGTGGGAATGGATTTAGAAAAGCTTGTCTGAGAGCAGAGGCCTAAGAAATGAGATGTCTTTGGCCAGGTGGACAGGAGACGGAAGAGGGCTCCAGGCAGCAGGAGCATCACTTACTGAGGCCTGAGGTGAGAGAAGACAAGGAAGACAGAGAACCCAGTAAAAAAGTTCACATGGCTGGATCATACCACGTCACTTGCAGATGAGCCACAAGCCAGCCAGGAAAGGGGCCAGAAGACCCTCTTGTGCCGTGCTAGGCAGTTTGCCCCTGACCCTGACAGCAGTGACAAGACAGGGAAGGCTTGTAAAGAGATGTGCATGGCTCATGAGGCTTGCTTTGCCTGCTTAGTGGGAAGCAGCCTAGTGGGGATGGTAGTTCAGAGACTACTACATGGCCTGGGTGAAAGGTGACATGAGGACATGCCGTGGGAAAGGGTGGCCCACACAGGTGCAGGCTCCCTTGGTGCTAAGTAGATGTATGCTGGGAGGGAGGAAGGGATTAGGGGTAGTTCCCAGGTTCCTGGCCTGAGCACTGAGTGATAGATTGAGAAAAGATGATGGTGTGAGGATGGGTGGGGTCTTCTTACAATTAGGTTGTGTGTGTATTGCTTCTGAGTCACTTGTTAGATAGCTGCATAGGATGGCCAGTGCTGGGAGTGTGAGACTGCCAGTAGAGAATAGGTTGGGGTACCCTGCGTGTCCTCCAGCAGAGCTCTCGAGTCGCTATCCCTGACTCTGTCTATAGAAGGACCCCTAGTCCTATAAATAAATCTTGGGGTTGGCTTGCCACTGGAGCCTCAGCAGTACTGGAAGTTTATTCAAGAACTGGGACCTCAGTGGAGCCTGAAGAGCAAAACCCTTGTAGGGCATCCTTGGGAGGAGTGGTACTGGGACGGAATTGATTTAGTTGAGCATCTTAGAGAGGATCCCTGTTACCCAGAACCCCCAGAAAGGAAGAGGAAGAGTCGGGCCCTGTTGCCTTCTCTTTGGGGAAATTATGCGGCAGCCTAGTTAGCAGCATGTATTATGCTGCAGACAGAGCTGGGTTTAAGGTTCTGCTCCACTGTGAACTAGGTTCTTGCTAGCTCATCTGTAAAGTGGGGCAGTTCTACGTCATGGGGTTATTGGGAGAATTCATGTGACAGTAAATCCCTTCCAAACACTCTGCCAAGGACCACTCACTGCTCAGTGAGTTGTTTCTGCCCTCCCCTTCTCCTCTTTCTCTTTCCCTTAACTTTTGTGGTCATCATTGCTCAGGTATATCTGTGAAATATATGGAGACATATCTTGAATCTTAATTCTATAGGTTTGAGGAGGCCAGAGCTTGTTCTCTATATCCTAGCAAGCTTCTGTTGCCGGTACGCCACATACTTCATTGAAAGGAGAGCTGGGAGCTACAGGAACAGCTTCAATGGGCACTGTGGGCAGCACTGTTTCTAAAATGCCTGTGGCCCCATCATGTGGGTCCCTCAGCTTGCCTCGCCTCTTGCAGCTTTCCCAGCTCTTTGTTCCTCTCTTACCCTTCATCTCAGATTGAGCCTAGGACTATGCACCTCCCTTCCTCATGCAGAGTGCTCAGGTTTCCCAGCGCCAACTGCTCAGCATGCAAACAAATCCCTCAGGGGCCCTGCAGGACCGTGTACTCTCCATTAGCAGAAGCAACCTTAGTTGAAGTTTGAGGGTAAAGATAGCCTCTTTTTTATATGTGGAGAGGTGTGACTTTGTTACTTTTATTATCTATGATCACAAATATGTTTCTTTGTATTTCTTTCATATAGAACTTAGGAAAAGACCCATCAGCAGACAGAATCTACCTTAGGGATTGTAGGCGCAAGTTTTGGTGTATGACCTACCCTGGGCAGAAAAGTGGGCCAATGTGTGACCTTGAGTAATTTGCCTAACTTCTCCACGTCCTTCACCCTAGGATTCCAGGCCAGCCTTTTCCTTTTTTAAAACTTTCCAGGGCGGGGCTGGGAGAGGGAGATTGTTTTCAGTGTACTTGGGGAATTGGTTACTGTCTTAACCCCATGCCCTCCCGCTATCCTGTAGGATTTGCCCACCATCCTGAGTTTGCTGATGTTTCGGCAAGGAAGCCAAGTTGCACTCCAAGAGTATTGACAGAGGTCCTAGAATCCCTCAGAGTTGGAAGCCATGTCTCTGGCCTTCCAGGCTTCCGTTCCTGACTCCTGACTTCTGAGGAAGGCTCTGCTCTCCTGTTTACTTTATTTACCTTAGAGAGAAGCTTTCAAAAGCCTTCCCTTCCCTTTCTTGCCCATTCCTTCATTGAGGCTGCCTGAGAATGAGTGGTGGGCAACGAGGTAAGATAAGGTGGTTTTAGATTCAGTCAACACAAAACTGCTCAGGCCACCTTGGCCCAAAGAGGAATGAATCTACTGTTGGCATCTTGCAGTGCCTTATGGAGGCTGGTGGAGGAGAGAGGTTGGAATCAGGGCCTGAGTATCTAGCCACACTTCTGTCTTTCGTCTCCCTCCTCAGTGTCCTTGCTTCCCATGTCCGTTTCAGAATTCTGGTCTGTAAAGAGAGAACAAGGTACCTCCCCTGGAGTCTTTGCATTGTGGGAACTGATTCATTTTCTCTTCCTCCACTTACATTCCAAATTCTCACACAGAGAGTTAGTAATTGAGCCAAGTACATGCCATTGTCATACAGAAGTCTGCTTATCCCATGATGGAGTTGAGGTGAGATGCAGGTTTCAGAGAAGTGAGAAGCTCAGGAGCCCAGTAACACTAGGATCTGGTGCGATGTAATGCCTCTGGTCCTAATGTCATTCCCCTCTTGGAGACCTTCCAGCTCTGGGAAGTACCTTTCATGTGTGTGTCATGCAGGCTTCTACATGGAGCCTGGGAGGGTGGCAGCAGGGCTGGCAGGCCAGGACTCTGTGGAGAAGTTGGTTAATAAATGAGACTCATGCAGATTAATGGCCTCATAGCACCCCAGTTAACATAGTCTTTGGTTTTACATGGTTTGGTCAGTTGTGGGGACACTTGGCCATTAGGATGTGAGCCTCACATAGCTATCTGGGCCTCTCTGTGGGAGCTTACTCTGTATCTTTGTAACTCACCTGTGGTCTCTGAGGTACTGGTTCATGTGGGATGAAAGTCAGCCTCTGGTGGATCCCTGGCCTCCTACAACCAACCTGGCCCATTTGGGTTCTACAGAGGTCACATACCTCCTTGGAGGTGGAAGGAGTCCCAGGGCCACTATAATCCCTTACTCATAGGTGAACATGGTGGCATGATCAGGACAGGGACAGAGAAGGGTCTGTCCTGGTGGTCCAGGGTATGTCTCAGCACAGATTGAGACTTGCCCTTCTTCTAGACTCTCATAATGGAGTGGGGAGTACTGGAAAAATTGTATGTCTAACTAGAAAAATTTCATTGTAAGTTCTTTGTTTTGATACCTAGCTATTATGTAAATTTCCATTTTGGTAACTTCTGACTAGGTTTGTATCTGTACTCAATTGAGATAGTTAAGTTGACTCTCCCTTCTCACCCCATGTTGTTTAAAAATTAGTAATTTTAATAGAATATCACATGCCAAGACAAGCCTGCATGTCGAAGCACACAGATGGGTTTATATGTAGCAGGAAGGTTAATGGGCTGTCCCCTGTCCCCTGGCCTCCCTCTTGCAGAGTGGTCCTGGCAGTGCCTGCCAGCTTGTAAATACTTGGGGTTGCCTCATTGGCGTGTCAGCGTGGGGAGAGGGAAGCCAGATAATTTTATGATCCATAAAAGCAAGCACCAGACATGCTCCGAAATTCATTAGTGTTTGCTTGTCATTACAAATAGCCTGTGTTGTTTGCCTTCTGACTAGACAGGCTGCCGGGCACAGCCCAACTTTAGGGTGTGGAGGACCTGTAGCCCCAGCCCTCCTGGGAACAGGGGTTTAAAGCAAAGCAGCTATTTATGGCAGGAGATTGTGTCTTTCTCCTGAGCATAGGTATTGAAAGTTGAGTCTTTAGACTCAGACCAGTCCAGCTTTTCCTTCCGTGGAAAATATGAAGTTTCTGGATAAAACCTACTCATAAAACAAGCTGTGGATCTCTCTCTCTCTCTCTCTCTCTTTTCTCTCTCTCCTCCCCTCTCTTCCCTTCCCTCTCTTCCTCTCTCATTTTCTCTCTTTTTCTCCCCTCCTCCACCCCGTCCCATACTAGAGATGGAACACAGGACCTCTTAACAGAGCTACATCCCAGACCATTTTTTCTTTTTTGTTTTGAGACAGAGTCTCACTAAGTTTCCCAGGCTGGGTTAAAACTTGGAGTCTTTCTGCCTCAAGCTCCAAGAGTGTTGAGATTATAGGCATGTACCACAGCACCCAACTCGTTATATGATTTTTTTCCCACTTCTCCATTACAGTTGAACATTTTGGAGGAGGAAAGTCCCTCAAAACACTATACCCAGATTCTTTCCTAGGCAGCACAGTTAGCTTTCTTTCAAAACCTACCCTGCGTATAGAGAATGGCCACATCTCTCTGCCTTCCTTCCTCTTGGCTTGGGGCACTTAGGGCCCAGACTGAGGTTGGTCCCTCCTGCAGCCTCTGTGGTTCCTTTCAGACCCCAGGTAACCTTCAAGGCGACTGGGAAATGGTGATAGCCTCCAAACTTCTGACTTGTGTTCGAGCTCTTCCTTCTTCCTGGCTTGAGCAAAAGGGACCCCTTCAGGAGGTCCCAGCCAGAGGTATAGACCCCCTCTGGTTTGAGGTGGTCAAAGTGAGCTAAACAGTGCTGGCTGCAGATGTGCTGAAGTCAGGCCTTTGGCAGCCTTGAAGTCTGAGTAGTGTCTTCCGGAAGCTGATGTGAGGGAGCCAGATGTCTGAGGTCGTGCAGTAGAGTTAGAGATTTAGTGTAATTACAGGAAAAATCCTTCTACACAGTCTTCATATGGCTTGCTTAGGCATTCCTGGGGCCTGCTTGGGATAGTAGGGCTCATGCCTACGATGTTGTTCATCTCAGGAACCAAGCACAGGCCATACGCAAAGCTCCCTGCCTGGTGTTTCAAGGGACCAAGGATGATTGAGGAATCTCTGATCTAATAGGAAAGGCAAGACATTTATCTACATGATTTCAAGGGCTACACTAAAGGCTAAGAGTTGCCTGGGTTGACCTGAAGGGGGTCCCTTTTGTTCATGACCTGGAGAACTAGTGCAGTTTGGGCCCAAGCCAGAAAGTAGGAAGAGCTTGAACAAAAGTCAGGCCATGGGAAGAAAGTGGCCTTGTGCAGGGATTCGAACAGGTAGGTGAGTTGAGCTAGAGCTAAGGAAAGATGAAGGGCTCTGTGGAAAACAAGGCCAGGGCATCGGGTGGGTCCACTGTAGAGCACTGATTGTCACACCTGTTATTCTGGGCTGTTGCTTTGTGGGCTCTGGCGTAGCAAGGAGTCAGAGGTTCCTTCAAGAAGCAAGACAGGCAGCTGAGTCCTTCAGGCCATGGCCCAGCACACCCCTGAGCAAACCTGTGGTGCTTTCCCAAACACCTGCTGTGCTCCCCTCCTGCCATGGCACACCTGTTGCCCAGTCAGACCAGAGACAGGCTGTCTGTCTGTCATTGGTGACTTTTTGCTTGCACGTTTTCTGCTCCTAGCCAGTGCCGTACCCTGCTCCTCCTCCTTATGTCTTCCTGTGTCCCAGTGTTACTTCCCAACTCAGGCTGCTTTCTTGTCTACCTTTGGCATCGGAGGCATCTCTGTACCCACGTGTGCCCCTCCTATTCTAATGCTTGCCCTCCCTGCTGCACCCCTCACTCTCAAGGTTTTAAAGTCTCTATCCACATTACTGAGCCTGTGTGCAGGCCACGTGAGAGCTGGTTTGTCCTTCGGGTTCTCCTTCTGGCCCTCCTGTGTACCTCTGTGCTCACCTATTCTGCCTCCTCCCTGGTCTGTGTGCTGGCTGTTCTCTGCCTGGCATGCCAGCTGCCCATCATCTCAGAGCCCCTGTGGTGCTAGGGCCAGCCCATGATTGTCTCTGGGGGTGCTCCAAACTCATCCTGTATACTTAATGTTTGTAATTGATGCCTGTTGCCCCTGCCCTCGGAAGGCAAGGTGCCTGCCCCACCCTGTCCCTAGAGCCGTGCAGGCAGCCTGGGTATTGCTAATCAAAGGGGAACAAGAAGGGAGCTAAGGAGCTGAAGCAAATGGAGCCGTCTAGGCCTGGGTTTGGGAATGAAGCCAGGGTCTCTGTGCCCGCCTTGAGAAAAAGTGGCTTCACACTATGGAAGGCTGGAGGCTCCAGTGTCTGAAACATTTCCACATGCATTTAAGTAAGTATTCTGTATAGACCAGACATTGGAAAGGCTGGCTTTCCCTTTTCGTCTTTCAGGAAAAGAAATAACTTTTATGAAGGAGCTGTTCCTCCTGGGCTGCTTGCACACCAGTCATCTGTGGTCATCATCAGACAGAATGCGTGTCAGAACTGCCCAGTACCTCTGTAAGATGTTCCACTGTGCAGCCGTTGCTGGAATTTATCAAAAGTCTGACATTGTTTCCAGAAATCCTTTTCTGTCCAGAGACTTTAAGCTGCTTGTGTTTTGGTTGGTGGTGGGTTTTTGTTTTTCTTTCTTTCTCAAAAACATGTTCCTAGGATGTGAAGAAGATTTCTAGTGCAAGGTAGTGAGTGAAATTTTTGTCTTGATAGAATGAGACTTGTCCTGTGGCCCCTCCTGCAGTTGGCACATTATTTTCTACAGTCCTTCATCCTTTCTCAAAAGAAGTCTGTCCACTCTCTGGTCTCTTGTCTGGTTACCTTGACTCTCAGTCTCCACATTGGACCCTTTTGTACTAAAAGGTCAGGGTCCTGTACTCATCACTTACTGCCCCAATGAACTTGGATAAGTAAAACTGATATCTGTGAAACTGGATAGAAAAAACTACTTCCTGTGTCCCTTCGAGTTTCCATCTCTCCTCCTCCTTTTCTTCTTCCTACTTCTGTCTGTATCTCTGCCTCTCTTTCCAAGTGTCCCCAGCCACTCCCCCTGCCTCACTGTCTGTCTGCCGCTCCCCAGGTCATCTGTGTCCATGCCAACCCTGGGCCTAAGCAGTGAGTGCCCAGAAGGCTTCTCATTTCTAGTTTGGCTCCTCCATGTTCCTGTAAGTCAGGAGGAAAAAGTCTGTTACTGTGGCTTGGGTCCCTTCCACAGTCTAAGAGCAAAAAGCTGTTGTGGAAGGCTATGCTCTGTTATTTCTAGATTAATTTGGTCCATACGGGTATGTGTGTAGTGATGGCTGTTTGCTTGAGGCAGATATCATTAAGCTTCTAAGAAAGTTTTGGAGGTATTTTTTATTTATTAAAATTTACATATCACCTCCCTTTCCCCATCTTACCCTTTCACTCCCCCCTTTTCTCTTTCCCTTTCCTTGCTTGGTAGCCCAGGCTAGTCCTTAGCTCACTATGGAGCCCAGGCTAGCCTTGAACTTTTGGCAATCCTCCTGCCTCAGCCTTCCAAGTGCTGGGATGACAGGTGTGCACCTCACACCCAGCTTATGTCATGCTGCGGAATTGAACTCAGGGGACCTCACATTTGCTAGGCAAAGGCTTTAACCACTAGCCCCTCCCTTTCCCTTTCCTTTAGCCTCTCCCTTTCACTTTCTACAAAGTCCATCTTCTTACTTTCTTCTGTATCTCTTACAATTTTCATGTTTTGGTTTTCTCATATTAGAGAAATGATGACATTTAACTTTCTGGGTCTGATTCACTTAGTTAAACATAATGGTCTCAAGGTGCATCCATTTTTCCTACAAATGACCCAAATTTGTCATTCTTAATGGCAAACTAATATTCAATTGTGTATACATACCACATCTTCTTTATCCAGGCATCTGTACTCAGTCATACTGGCTTCTTCCAAGATTTGGCCAATAAACTTTGCTACAATAAACACGGGTGTGCACTGTAGTAGGATTATTTTAGCTCTTGGGAAGATACCCAGAAAAGGTACAGCTGGGTCAAATGGAGTGTTGATTTTCAGTTTTCTGCGTACTCTCCAGACTGCTTTCCTTAGCGGTTGTACCAGTTTGCAGCCCCACCAGAAATGTAGAAGGGTTTGTTTTACCTCATACTCGTAGCAGTATTTTTTTTTTTTTTTTGAGTTTTCAGTAGCAGCCATTTTTACTGGCATCAGGTGGAACCTCAGTGTTGTTTCAATTTGTATTTCTCTGTTGGCTAAAGATGTAGGATATTTTCTCATGTATTTATTGGCCATTCAGACCGCTTCTTCTGAGAACTGTTTATTCATTTCAGATTCCTTTTTTTTTAAATTTGGTCTTTTATTTTGGAGGGTCTAATTTTTTTCAGTTCTTTGGATATTCTTGATAATAGTCCTCTCTTTGAGTAGTAGCTGGAAAATATTTTTTCCCATTCCATGGGTGCTTTCTTCACTCTGTTGTTTCCTTTGCTGTGCAGAAACTTTTTAATTTGATATAATACCATTTGTTGATCCTCAATATTATCTCTTGTGCTTTGGGTATTTTATTAAGAAAGTCCTTTCCTACAGCTGTCTTCAAGGGTTTGGCCTGTTTTTTCTTCCAACAAGTTCAGTGTTTCCATCTTAAAGTCTAAGTCTTTGATACATTTTGATTTGGTTTTGGTGCATGGTGAAAGATGTGCATCTAGTTTCCTTCTTCTGCATGTGGTTAGTCAGTTTTCCCAGCACCATTTGTTAAAGCAGCTAAGTTTACTCCAGCGTATGTTTCTGGCTCTTTCATTGAAGATCAGACAGCTGAAGGTACTCAGGGATGTTTGGGCATCCTCAGTTCTATTCCACTGCTCCACCTATCTGTTTTTGTGCCAACACCATGTGGTTTTTATCCCTGTTGCTGTGTGATATAATTTGATATCTGTTATCATGATGCCTTCTGCTTTTGTTTTCTTGCTTAGGATTGTTTTAGCTGTTCTGGGCCCTGTGTGGTTTCATATAAGTTTTCAGGTTGTTTTTTCTAGTTCTTTAAAATTGCTGTTGGTATCTTGATTGGAATTGTATTGAATCTGTATATCAGTTTAGGTAGTATGGCCTTTGGCAATGTTAGTTCTGTCCATCCAGGAACGGGGGATATCTTTCCATTTTCTAATATTCTCATCGATTTCTTTTTTTCAGAGTACTGTAGTTCTCAGTATAGAGGTCCTTCACACTTGCTTTGTTAGGTTGACACCTAGGTATTTAATTTTCTTTGAGGTGACTGTGAATGAGATTGTTTATCTGATCTCTTTCTCTGTTTTCATTGTTGCAGTAGAAGAATGCTTCTGATTTTTGTGTATTGATTTTGTATCCTGCAGCTTGGCTCAATTTGCTTATTATGTGTAAGAGTCTTCTGGTAGAGTTTTTGGTGTTCTTATGTAAAGGATCGTGTCATCTGCAAGTCAGGATAGGTTGCCTTCTTCCTGTCCTATGCATGGTCTCTTACTTCATTCTCTTGCCCAATTGCTCTGGCGCTATGTTAAATAGGAGTGGTAAGAGTGGACACCCTTGTCTTTTTTCTGATTTGAGGAGAAATGCTCTCAGTTTTTACCCATTTAGGATAATTTTGGCTGTAAGATTAACATAAATTGCTTTTGTTAGCTTGAGGTAGGGTCCTTCTGTGCCTATTTTCATCAGAGTTTTGACCAGGAAGAAGTGTTGTATTTTGTCAAAGGCTTTTTCTTGCATCTGTTGGGATGATCATTTGGTTTTCGTCCTTGCTTTTGCTGATGTGGTGTATTACATTAGCTGATTTGTGTTTGTTGAACCACCTTTGTATACCTAGGTTGAAGCAAACTTGGTTGTGGTGTATGATCTTTTAAATAATTGGTTGCATTCTGTTTGGAAGTATCTTATGAGGATTTTGCATCAATATTCATTAAGGAAATTGGTCAGTGATTTTCTTTCTTTGTTGGGTCTTTATCTGGTTTGGGAATCGAGATGACACCTGCTTCCAGGAAGGAGTTGGGCAGTTTTCCCTCTCAATTTTATGGAAGAGCTTAAGGAGCACTAGCACTAACTCATCCCTAAAGTTCTGATAAAATTCTGCAGTGAATCCATCAGGTCCTGGACTTTTCTTCTTTGATAGATCCTTTATTACTGCCTCAATTTCACTCCTGGTTATTGCTCTATTCATGGTTTCCATATCTTCTTGGCTCAGTGTTGGTATATCATATGTGTCAAGGAATTTATCCATTTCTTTTGAGTTTGTGAACTTATTGAAATATGGTTTTCTGAAATTGTTCTTATAAATCTCTGGATTTTAACAACGTCTGTTGTGATTTCTCCTTTTTCGTTGCATAGATGTGGCTGTTTTCTTCCTTTAGTGAGTTTGGCTAGAGGTTTATTGATCTTATTTATCCTTTTGAAGAGCCAACTTTGATTCATTGATCTTTTCCTTTTTTAGTTTCAATTTCATTAATTTCGGCTCTGATTCATATCATTTCCTATCTTCTACCACATTTGGATTTGACTTGTTCTTATTTCTCAAGGACTTTGAGCTGCATTATTAGATTGTTAATTTCAGATTGCTCTTTTTTCATATATGTACTCATAGCTATAAACTTCCCTCTTAGTACTGTTTTCATTGTGTCCCACAGATTCTGGTATGATGTGCTTCCATTGTTATTTGATTCTAGGAAGTTCTTGCTTTTTTCTTTGATTCATTACTTATTTGATAATGTATTACTTCATCTCCATTATTTGAATATCTTCAGTAGTTACTTTTGCTATTGATTTCTAGCTTTATTCCACTATGATCTGAAAGTATGCAGGAAATCATTTCTATCTTTTGTATTTATTTAAGCATGTCTAGGTCCAAGGATATCATATTTTGAAAAAGTCCTGTATGCTGCTGAGAGAAAGGCGTATTCTGTTGACATTGGACAGAATAATCTTTAGGAAAATATTGGCAGTATAACTCTTTGGTAACGCATTAGAGTCCTTCCTCAGGGGACCTGGCCTCTCCTTTATTCAAGGAGTATTGGGTCTGTAAACTAGCTCAAATTGATTGAGGGAACATGGTTCTCTGTTGCTGCTAACTGAGGTGGATGTTTGTTTACTTGCCCTAGAATTTTTTTTTCCTATATAAATCCAACAAACTTTCCATCTGTTTCACTTCTGGGTACAACATGACTGATGAGTGAATGCCACAGGCCCAGCTGTGTCAAACCCTTGCACTGCTTTGTCTCTGCTGTACATTACAGTAGGTATGCCCACCCTGCCTTTGGCAGTTTACTGCTGCCACTTGGCCCCTGTGACTCGGAGATCCAATCCAACCCTTAGCATCTAACTGTCCTAGTTGAGTGGCTGCCATTCCCACTATCAAGTTGGGCATACAGAAAAGAGTGATGATAGGACATTTCAAAGATGCTGGCGCTGCCCTCACCACCAGTCAGATTCTTATAGGCATATTAAAGGGTACTTGTTCTGAACCCTCCCAGTATAGACGAGTTGGTTTCATCTGGCATATCCACTCCAACATTCCCATTTTCCTAAACCTTTAAGTTCCCTCTTAAACAGTAAACTAAGGAATATTCCAGCATGTCAGCTCACTCAGATTGGGCCATCTTTTGATCAATTTCTGCCAACCAAATAAATTAATAATGCCTTTTTTCACTTCACTAGCTGTAACGTTAAATTCAGAATCTCTTCTCAAGGGCGCACATCAAGAGCCTCAGACTGATCCAGGTGTATATTTCTTCCACCATTGTCCCATACTCTTAAGATCCACTCCCGTATGTGTTCCCCAGACCTCTGCTTATGAGAATTAGAAAACTCAAGAAGTCCTTTAGGGTGTGTCATACCTCCTCCTAAGTCATCCTGTGGGCCTCACCTTTAGGGGCTTCTGAGACTTGACCCTGATTATCAGCCTAGAGGGAAAGGTAGATTGTGAGGCCAGGTCCTAAGGAACATCAACATTGTCACACCTGGTAATTTCATTGGGGAGTGTCCTTTCTGATTCCGTAGACAACAACAGGATCAGTTTCCTCAGGTACAAGTAGAGAAGTCAACACCACAGAGGGCAAGGGTAGGGATGCTGAAGGTAGGGAAATCTCTTCTTCTGGCAAAGTAGCCCCTTCAGGATTTATGGATTCCTCACTCTCTACCTGTTCCTTCCTATACATATCCATCCCAGTCGACAGGATCCCTTTCTTTCCCAACTAGAGAGCCCTCACTTTAATTGCAGATGCCCTTCAAGGCTGAGCATTGAGTTGGAGTTGGAGTTAGCTAATCTGATTTTGAGGGCTTAGCTTGATTTTCAGCAACTTCAGTCCTGTGGCTAAAGGAGAGAAGATTTTCCTCCAGGATACACTTGGAACTTTCAAGGTGTTTCTGCATGTCTGAAGTCGGAGATTTGACTCCTTGAGTTCATTGCTCTCCTTCATTACACTCTCGACACACTGGGAGCAATTTAAATTGTTGGTATGTGTCTGGAGCTTGTTTCTTTCCTTCACTAGTTTGTCCAAAGATGCTAAGAGTAGCCAACCAGCATCATTATGCTTTTGACTTTTCCAGAAGTACTCAAATATATACAGAATTACCAAATGTGTCACATCTCACAAGTGGAGAAGAGGGTGATCAAACAGATCCACCTCCTGTCTTAATTTAAACAGTCCACACCATGGGCTAGTGGTTCTCCTCACATTATTAGGAGGAGGGACTGCAGCAACTTTACATCTCATAAAACCAGAGAGCCAACCCCAGAAACCACTAAATGCCTTAGAGAAGAGTTTTTTTTTAAAAATAATTCTGTCTCTTGAGAACCAGTGCTGGTACCAGATTCTGTATTGGTTAGGGTTCTGGAAGAGACCGAATTGACAGAAACTGTAAAGAAGAGATTTTTATGGTGGACTTCCATGTCTGAGGAGAGAGATGGTCCAAAATGGTGGCCTACGCATGTGAGGGCTGGAGGGTCTGGTGTCTTGCTCACACGTGAGGTAGAACACCTGTCTGGGACTGTAGGACAGCTGGTGCGAGTCTGCTGCAGATTGTGCTTATTCAAATGGCTTGGCTCAGCAGTTAAAGCATTTTTCAGGCAAGCTCGAGGCCCTGAGATCAATTCCCCAGCAACACGTAACTCCATGTAGTAATCCCAGCACTGGGGAGGCTGAGATGGAAGAATTGCTGTGAGTTCAGGCCAGCCTGGACTACAGAGTGAGACCCTTTCTCAAAAACAAAACAGCAGCAGCAGCAGCAGCAGCAAACCAAATGAAAAATCAAAGAGCGTTGGTGAAGACTGGGGACTGAAAGAAGTCTGTGATGAAGATTGGAAACATGTAGGCAGGGGCAAGTCGCTATCTGCAGACAAACATGAAGGCCAGAGCTTTCCCAGGACAGGTAAATGTGTATAAAATAATTGATGTTCATTAAGCACTTAGCTAGCACACATACATGTTAAGTTGTTGTTGTTAATATAGACCAAAATGTAAACTTAATTTTCTCTGAGTGTTAGGCTAAATTTTCTTCAATGGGCTTTCTGTATTTTTCAGATTTTCTGTAACAAACTAGGTTCCTAATCAAAAAATGAAAGGTACTCTTATTTTTAAAAGAGAGTATCTGAATGATGTATTCCAGAGTTTCTCAAGAATAGGGAAAAAGGAAGTTGAACACAGTCCCCAGTAGAAGGGTGGGGAATGGACATGTGGCCCTGTGGGCCTTGTATCCAGCTTGTTAATCTTGCCGAGCTGAGCTGCTGGCGGCTGCTCTCCATTCTGTTAATTGGGGCCCTTTCTGTGTCACATGGATAGGAGACTTCGCAGGGTTGCACTTGGCTACTGCCCGGAGTCAACAGCTGGTTCTAATTGTGCAAAGCTGCACAGGACTAGAGCTAGAGAGGGAATGTTTTGGGAAGTTTACATCATCTTCATGACCCTAAATCTCGTACATGTTTTCGAAACACACAGTAGTGTAAGGTTCTGATGAAACAGTAGTGGCTGTAAACGAGTCGTTTTTCTATAGAAATGAACAGGACTGAAAGCAGAGGAAGATAAACTGCCTCTGCTCACTCACGGACCCTTCCTGCCCATGCTCACACCCCGACTCTCGTCCCTCTGGCCCTCCCCATCCTACGCCTGGTCTGGGCCGGGGCTTGGGAGCCTGAGGGAGGGCTGCTGCTCATTTCTGTCTGAGTCCTGTCTTCCTCCTGTCCTCACACTCCAACCTTGGTAGATGTCTGCTTCAAATTGCCAAAGGACTGCCGTCACCTGGGAATGGGATACTCCATATGGTTATCAGATTGGATCCTCGTAAGTTAAGAGAACGTGTGTGTTTGGTTCCACTGTGCTCTTCGTGCTTGTGCTGCTGGGGTGATGAAAGTCACCTAGCGGTAAGCAAAGGTCTGGAGAGCTCTCTCTACTTAATCTTATGTCACCTTCCCATCTTGCTCAAAAAACCAAAAACAAATTTTAAAAAAACAGTGCTTCTCTGGCCTCACACCTCTGTCTTCTCCACACCCTCTCCTCCCGCTCTCCCCAGGCTCCCTCTGTTCTAAGCAGAAGGACCGCTTTGCTCTTCTGAGCTATGCCATGGTGTTCTGACCTGCTTGGTCACTTGTACACTTCCGGCTGCCGGGGATTGTCTCCCACCAGCTGCCTGCAGAGCATGCCCCGTACCTCCTCAGACTCCTGGTGCGAGTTTGCCACGCAGGCCCCTTGAAACATCTCTCCAAATAGTTTCCCTCCGTCCTGATCAGTGTTCTTTCTCCTTTTTTTTTTCCGATCAATGTTCTTTTCAAGTAATTTATCATCTGACCTACTACACATTCCTTCTCTTTCTCCCTGCCAGTAGAACACGAGCTCCATGAAATGAGAATGTGTTTATTGTGTTCATTGCTGTGTTTTCTAAAACCTACTTTATCTGTGGAAAATAAGTGAATATAGATGTGCGTCATACCCTGTCAATCACTGCTATCCCTTCCATTCCTTGTTCTGTTCCTTCTCTTATCATTTCTTCTCATCCTTTTCTTTCTTCCATCAGCCTCATCCAAGAAAGAAATGAAGTGACTTGTGCCACTGACAGCACACAGGGGGCTTGGGTCTAATAGATGTCTGTTAGGTCATCAGCCCTGGAAACGAGGACAGGAAAGTGGAGTTCTTGTGTTGCCTTGAGTGATGGCAAAATCTATTTCTGTCTGTGACACAGTGCCTGGCACTTAGATGCCCCCTTTTCCCTTCCCATCTTTCTTTGATTCTTCCATTCCTCCTCTTCCCTTTTTTATTCTTCCTCTTTCCTGTCCCTTTCTCCTTTTACCTTTCCCTCCTTCCCCCCTTTTTTTCTCCCATGTTTCATGGCAGCTAATTTTGTGCTGTTAAGGGATCAGTCAAGGCAGTGCCTGATCCAACACATGAATTTTCCCAGTTCTTTATAGACAGCTGCTTCCTGCATGTTCCACACTGGAAGCTGTGCACATTTGTTCCAACTTTAGCAGCTCTCTCTGTAGTATGTGTGTGTTTCCTCATGGGCCAGCTGGCAGTGAATTTCTACATGACTCTTTCATCAAGAAGTATAAAGCATTCATCGTTCACATAGAAACTGCCTGATATTTATAAACACTGATGCTGACAGGTTATAAGCATGTTATGATTTTATAAAATGTTTGTGTTTTTTGGAGTAATTACTCAACTGTTGAAACTTAATTTTGGGAGATTCACAATATGTAATATGTAATCTACTAATTTTTTCAAAGTAGTTCTGTACATGATAATTAAATAGAAGAGCATATGAAGACAAACCTTGATTCCTTACCCTAGTCATTTCCTAAATTTAGACAGACTCTTCAAACTGTTTTTACTTCTGGCTACTTCTGGAATTTTATTTGTTGCACCAAACCTCTGTTTCTTGTTTCATCAGCTTTGCATCGTCTGTCCTGATCGCTTGACTCCTGTGCTTTTCCTCCCTCTTCCACTTCTCGTCTGCTGTCAGCTGCACCTGTTCATTTCCGAGTTAGTGAACTTCACACTTGGACGCGCTGCAGTAGCAGCCAAGTCTTCCTTAAGTGGGCTCTAAAAGTGGAAAACCAGCCAATGGCAGGGACTCAGTATCATTATGGCTAGGTCACTGTTACTCAGGACCAAGTTAAGTAGTGTGTTATTGTTGTATTTTTTCTCTAACCATCCTGAGTCATTCAAGAAACTATGCTTCACGTCAAGGGCCCATAGATCCTCTTTCTTTTCAGTCCATCAATTGCTTAATACTGGCATATATGTGTATATACTATATAAATGTAGACAGATATTAAGATCATAATATATGTTAAATAGGCATTTAAATGTATTACTATATTTAAATAAATGTACAGTATTTAAGTATATGCAAACAGCAATTCCTTTTTTGTCATTCTTGGAGATGACGATCGCCTTTTCTCTATTACCATTCGCCTTCATCAAGTCTTCGAATGTCTCCACATTCTCTGTCACAGTTTCATCTCTACTGCAGATTTCACGCTCTTGGGTTTTTTCCAGACTTCCCTCCAGGAGCCCTTTGTCCTGCTCCAAGTTGAACTAGTCGTTCTTTGGTCGTTTTGCAGAGCTGTCACTGTGGGACTTCACTGTCCTCTGTTGTTGAACTCTTCTTTTTAAAGTCATTTCTATTAGACTTTAGTAATTAAAAATCACCCCTTTTAATGAGCAGTTCAGTGAGTTCTGAAAAATGTGTGCTCCTTACATAGTCACCAGAGTCAAGACGTGAACTTGTCTGCCACCCCCCTCCCCAAGTTTTCCCCGTGCCCCTTTGTAGTCCATTTGCCTCATTTCTCCATCCCTGGCAGCCAGTGATCTAATTTCTGTCCTTGTAGCTTTTGACTTTACTAGATGTCGTACAAATGAAATCATAGAATACTTTTGTATCTGAATTTGCATGTTTGCTTTTTCCTTCATGCATCTTCCCTGATAAAGGATCTGAACAAATCTCTTTGCTGCTTCGTGTGTGTGTGTGCGTGTGTGTGTGCGTGTGTTACTAGGAGTCAAGCCCATGGCCTTCACACTGAGCTACATCTCCAGCCCATTTTTTTTAGTTTTGATTTTCAGACAGCATCTTTCCAAATTGCCCAGGCTGGGTTTGAACCTGTGGTACTCCTGCTTGAGCTTCCCAGAGTGCTGGGATTACAGGCCTAGGCCTAGCCATTTTTAAGAAATTATATTGCTTTGTTATTATTGAGTGGTAACAGTTCTTTATGTATGTCTCTTTTTTACCAGTTAAGTCTTGCATTTTTTTTTCAATTCTGTCACTTTCATTTTCTTACCATAACTAAATATAACAGTTTTGTTTTTATTTCCTAGTTTTCGTCTCTGAAATTTTTTTCCAAGCTTAATTTTTTTGTTACCTTGGTCTTTTTTTTTAATTGTGCTGATTTAAATTTTCCCTCCTGGCCTTTCTCCTGAGTGGCCTGGGCAGGACATATCAGTATGTTCCCACTGCAGGACGGCTAACGGACAGGCTTGCAAAGTCCAGATCACTTAAGTGCCAGCAAGAGAGGAGCTTTACTGTAGGGATAACCAGAATGAAATTGTAATTTCCCCACCTGTTTTTCCCCCTGGGGTCAGATGCCTTGAGGTGGCAAGTGGGAGTGCTGACTGAGACCTAGTTCCAAACACTGACCTAACTTTGTCCTCTTCTCATTGTTCCTGATGCCTGAGCTGGAAGTCTTTTAGCTCCCCAGACAGCTGACTGTCACCTCTACAACTCCTCCATGACATATTCTGAGACCTTCTGTTTCCAGTTACTTAAAAAATAAATAAATAAAAGCCAATTTCCAGAAATGTGTTATTGAAATTTTTCCTTCAAGAATACTGCCTTTCTGCCCCCACTCTTCCCCTTTCTTTTTGAGACAGGGCCTTGCTCTATAGTCCAGCCTGGTCTTGAACTCATTTTGAAGTCCAAGCTGGCCTCAGACTCACAGCAGTCCGCCTCAGCCTCTGTAATGTTGGGATGACAGGCATGATGCCCAGCTATTGTGTGGTGCTGGGGGATTGAACCCAGGCCTTGTGCTTGTTAGACAAGCACCCTAATCATTGAGCTATGCCCCCAGCCACCTCCCATTCTCTTTGCTAGTTTGAATTTATCTTTTACTTCTGGGCTTTGTCAGAGGAATCTTGGAGCGTGGTTGGCACTAGTTCTTACACAAGTGACGGACTTCCTGAGCCTTGGAGCCTCCTGCATTGCATGGCAGTTGTTCCGGCACAGAGTCCATGTGTTACACATGTATTCAGCAGATAACGACGTGGCAGACACTTGTCCCCAGGCTGCCGACTGTTTGGCACTCACGAACCCTGACCTTGCTTTTCCTGAATTTCTTCTGGGAGCGCTCCCAAGCATTTTAGCTAGGTCTTTCACAGGCTGCCTGTGTCACCAGAGACACCATACCACACGCTGGCCATAGCAGCCCCATTTTTGGGCTGGCCCTCCCAGCTGCCGCCGTAGTCTGTTCTGCCATGTCACCTGGCTGTCCTCTAGGTTGATGCCTGCTGGAGCCCAGTGGAAGCCTGCAGCTCTGTCCTGGTTTGGGCGAGGGCAGGCTCCTGACGTCTAAATCATCAACTGTCTCCGTGGCCTAATGCATTAAATCATCTCCTTGTTTCTTCTTCTTATCACTTGGAAATCAGAGGTGAAAACAGTCATTAGTGATGAAATGAGATAAAGCTTGTGCAGCGGTTAGCACAGCTCCTGGCATGTAGTAGGTGCCCAGTACACCTTGCAGGTGTTTTTCCTTGACTGGCCCAGCCCTCATCACAGGCATGTGTGACCTGGTTTCAGGGCTGCTCTCCTATGCTTCTCTCAGAATCCAGGCTCTCCTGGGCTGGATTTTCAGGCCCTGCTTCCTCTGATCAGAGGTGCCTTTTCCTGCAAGAAGTTTTATTAATTTAACAAACATTTTAAAAATGATTATGATGTGTCACCCATTGTTCTTTGCACTTAAATGTCCGCCCATCTAACCCTTATAACCACCTTGGGAGGGAGTGCTTTTAAGATAAGCTTACAGTAAGCAAATCAGGTACAGAGAATTTATAACTTTGCGTGGGTTACACAGCTGGCGTGTTGGCCCATGTTTCTGATACCTCATCTGTTGTGCTGTCTGGCCTCTCTCTTGGTCACCCTTATGCCCTCTAAGCTCACCCCTGAGATCACAGCCAGCCTTCTACCAAATCTCCACCAGGAGGCTCCCGTGGGAACTCTGTCACTCCTCCTCTATCCCATGAGTCCTAGTTCTGCTAACAGGGGGCATGGGCATAACCTTTGCTACTATGATCTCCTGGTGGGTGACAAGGGCTAAATGTCCCTGAAGGACATGCCAGCCTTGGGCCCAAGATGCCTTACTCCTCAGGCAAACCCTACCCCAAACTGTCTCTCACAGCTTCAGTGGCCCACACAGGTGCTTTTAGGGTTCTTTTAACTAAAATACATTGTTGTCACACTCGTTCTGGAGGTTGCTCAGAGCAAATCTGACAGTTTTTTCTTTTTCATTTTGTTATTTTTCTCTTCCAGAGTAAGGGATGGGAGGAGAGAGGAAAAAGAATGCGTAGAGCGCAGTGCTGGTGTGTGCGCTCAGGGATCTGCAAGGTACAGTGACTGCCTCAAGGTGATGCAGTTTTTCTGTTGACACGTTCAACGAATGTGATCTGGAGAACCTCTGACTGCAACGGTGCAATCAGAATTAAGCCTGCATGTGGGAGGCCCACCTGTTGGCACCAACTTCTCATGGCCTGGCAGCCTAGATGCTTGGGGTCTTCAGGGAGGACCCGTTCTCCAGGTCTCTCCCAGGGATTATCTCACAGGTTTCCGATGCAGTCAGAGTCAGGCCTTTCTCAGGCGACATCAGGACCCCTGACTTCCAGACTCATAAACACAAAACTGGCAGCTGCTAGGGTGAGCCTTCTGGTGGTGTGGCCTGGACAGAGTTTTCAGGATGAGCTAAAGCCATTGTTGATGCTCTCCGTCACTCAGGAATCTGTGCAGGTGGGAGGTAGGGGTGGAGCTGTTAGTGTGCCAGTACGGCCCGCTTTGTGGGTCTGTACCGGGCTGTGTTATCCAAAGCTGAGAGCTGTTCTTAGTAGAGGAAAGAGGAGTTTAGGAAGGTGGCAGGCGTGTGGGAGAGGGAAGAGGGTCCAAGAAATTCACCTGTGGAGAAGAAACCGAGCAGGAGCTGGAAGAGACACATGGGGCTTCTGGGAATAGTGTCTCTTTTGCTGTTACCCGTGAGATAGACTCCCGCACACCAGTGCTGGTACAAAGTGGAGAATGAGGTGGGAAGATAAGCAAGGCCTCCAGGCGGGTGGAGAGGTGGGGGGAGCCCACAGAGGGGAGCCTGAGTGGGGCAGAGAAGACAGGGAAAATGGGAAGTTTAGTGGTAGAAAGTTTTCTTCTCACGGCTCTCTGTCTTCCCGGACAAACTCAGGGACCATCTCCCTGGTGAAGAAGATCCTTGAAGATGTTGGCAGAGGATGGTGAAGGCTCAGCCTCCTGCTACGTCCCTGCAACTTTAGCCCAGAACTCAAAGCCAGGGATGGTCCTGTGGGTTGTGGTCCCGCACCCCCTCCACACACACCCCCTCCCAGGAGACATGTGTAGCGCGGGTAGCTGCAGTTCATGACGCGTAGCCACCTGGTTTTGCAGCCCGAGCCCACGTTCCTATCTCCTGCTGAGAGCCAGTCTTGTCTCCTCTGGGCGGTTTTAACTTCATCTCAATCAGATCATTTCATAGCAGGGGCCTTTGCAAGAAGAGTTTTATTAGAAGAGTTTTGTTCTGTTACTTCACATTTTCCAAGCCCACTTCACACAGATGGAATCTCTCGTAATCCTGTAAGGCCAAACACAGGAGGGGAACAGTGCCAGAGAGGTTGGGCCCAGAACTTGGGTTAGTGCAGATAGAATGGTCTGACTTCTGACATCTCGATAAATCTTTCTGCATTAAGTTTGGCCATTTCAGTACTGAGGAACTCAGACTTTGCTCACTCAACAGATGCTGCTTGAGTGCTGCTGTCCCCTGGCCCTGTGCCCATATGCCACTACCTTGTCCAGGCTGTTCCTCATTTAGTCCTCACAGCAGCCCCCAGGGCTGCTTTCAACATCCTTATTGTCATCAGGGATAGAATTGATGCTCAGGAAATAAGTGCAGGGCTGAAGTCTAGCTCAAGGACTTTAGCTCCAAGATCTTCACTCCAATCGTCCTATCGAAGCACCTTCTCAAAACACCATGTTTCACGTGGATGAGGGTTTAGTCTTACCGTCGCCTGTCTTCTGGTGCCCGGAGATCCTTAGGAAATTGTCAGTACCTCAGAACTGCAGAGTTTGAGTCGAGGGTTTGCAATACTCAAATCGAATGAATTCAGGGCATATAGAGTACCTGCTGTGGCTCCCACCTGTGTGACACTGGCAGAATGGAAAAGAAATAAGAAATAAGATGGCAGTAGGAGTGTGGGTGGGACAGAGAAGATGGTGTTTGGTATTATAGCTGAGGTTGAAGCTTTCACCACTTCCCAGCAGGACATCCAGGAGACGTTGTTTACCTGCCTCTGCCCAGCTTTGTGTGTTTTATTCTCAGACGAGAACACAAGAATTCTGAAAGATAAGCATCATGTGGCTGGAGAGTGGGTAGCCACATCTGACTCGGGTCTAACCGTGGGCACATACTGCTTTCTTTCCAGGTGTCCTCCAGAGTTGTCATGTGATCACAGACTTCTAATTAAATGTACACACACACACACACACACACACACACACACACACACCCTTCTACTGTTTATTTAAAAATTCAGAGGGAGCAGCTATCGAGAGAGAAATGGCACCAAAATACCCATCAATGGACCAATGGATACACAAACTGTGGTATTTATACACAATGGAATACTATGTATCTATAAAATCCAACAGCTTGGAGGCTTTTGTAGGCACATGGCAGAAACTTGAGACCATCATGCTTAGTGAAGTGAGCCAGAAGCAGAAGGTGAAATATCGAGTGTTCTCTCTGGTATAAGAAACCCAGATCACAACTATCTCACGGAACTTAAAGTGAAAAACAGAGGGAACTAGGTGGGTGGGATTGGGAGGGGTGGGGGGGGGTGAGATTGGGGGAGGGTTAAAAGGAGAGTGGGGAAGTCCTTGTTACCTTGACAAGATACGTATGTGCACAAAGTGCTCAACCTTAAATTTTGCACTTATACACATCAATAAAATGGGGGGGGGGGCGGAGAGAAAGTGGGCAACAACCATGCCTCGGTACTGAACTGGACTTTACACTTGGTTATAGCTGATACCTTCTCAACCCTAGGAAACATCCACAGGGGAGAGAGGCCTTTGTCCTGCCAAGCAATCTGTAAAGGGGCAATATGTATGTGTGTGTTATGAGGAATTGAACCCAGGCCTTTTTTCTGAGCTACATCCTCAGCCATTTTTATATTTTATTTTGTAACAAGGTCTTACTAAATTATTAAATTGCCCAGCCTGGACCTGTGATCCTCCTGCCTCAGCCTTCCAGAGTGCTGGCATTACAGGCATGTGCTACCATCCCCTGCTCAAATATATATTTTAATGGTGAGGGGGCAGATAGCAGATGCAAACGAAGCAAGTCCAATATACATTTGAAATGAAACAAAAATACACATTTTTATAACAAGAAGAATCAATAATAAATAGGTAAATCCTACAGCTCTGAAGAGCTTTATGTCTGGTTTGAGATAAAGTAGAGTCATAGTTTTCAATTTTTAAAAAGTGAACATTAAGCCCCTTTTCCATCAGTTATATCGGATGTGATGAGAATTGCATAAGATAACACAATCTGGTGTGGACCCTGCGTGGAACGGTTCTTGCTAAATAGGGCGTGAGTTTATGTCATTGTTTACTCTTATTTGGGAATCTAAATTGTGAGAGTATGAAGGACTTGGCATGTTGACTGTTTCCTCTCATGGGACGATTATGAGGAGAGTAGTGTCATTTACAGATGTGAAACAGCTAGGAGAAGGTGTGTCTTAGCTCCTGATGGTTCCCGTGCATTCCCACATCCGGGCTGTATTTGCAACCAGAGCTGCCGTTGTTGCCTTCAGCCGGGCTCTCGCATGCCTGCCTGGAGTTTGCCTGTTGCTAAGTCCTAAGAGGCATTTGACCAGCATGGTACTTCAGACTAACTACACAGCAAGCACATTTAGGTCTGATAATTCCCACTGCCCACCTTGATTTCCTTAATCTGTATTTGTTCCTGCTAGTGGGCATCTGACTCTCACCAAAGTTATTTAAATTCCAGGTGGAGGATGGGGAATGTTGCTAGTAGTACTGAGAACTGGTAGGAATTAACAAGTCTGGGAATTCAAGGCAGAGAACTTTAGCATGAACTTGTCTTTTCCCTGTTCTGTGCCAGGGCTCCCCAAGATGCAAGCTGGGAATGCTGGGCCTTTGAGTATTGATTTTTCCTTCATCCTTTTATTTAACCCCAGGAACCTCATTAAGTTGCTTCTGTTATCTCCAGATAGGAACCATCCTTACTGATAGATATGCAGGTAATTTGATTGTCCAAATTATGAAGCCTATTGGAAAAATAGACAAGGCCCCTGAACAAGATACTAACAGAAACTTCCTTCTTTCTCCTTTTGGTTATATGCTAGTAAGGAATTCTAGAACATCCCAGAAACTTCTCTAGTTGTGGTGGGCTTGGACTGGCATTGTGCCTGACTTTAGGAATGAAAGATATCACGTGGCCAATGAAATCTGAGATTCCTCAGCTAGATTGTGTTTTTCTATTTGCCTGGAGTCCTGGAGGCACTTCATAACAGGTTAAAACATTTATGCCAGCTCTCAGATAATTTGCCATGTTAAAAAAAAAGGGGGGGCTTTTGGTCCCAGAGAAGCTCATAGAGTGGCACCGGTAGGGTTACGAATATCTTGGCACAGAAGTCTTAATTGTGTGGAGAAGTATTCTTCCCCACGTCTGGCAATCTCTTCATGCACTTCCGCCTGTAGACCCCGCCTTGTGAAGATAGGAGTACCCAAGACGTCAGCCCTGCCTCCCTTAGACATTCACATGCCAGTGAGATGCCCTGGGGTATTTTGCATCCCTGTTGACACTGACTCTGTGCTTCCTAGGAACTAGCCAGCTGTGGATGGAGTAAGAAGGAGAAACATAGTCTCGCCCCCAACGTCGTGGCCTTTACCCGGAGATTTAACCAGGTAAACAATACTCTTGCATGTTGCCTATCCAGATCTCAGTCCATTGTCCCTTTAGGCTGAAGATACGACAGGGTTAAATCCCAGACAGCTGGCCCCAGGTCCAAAACCCCTCTTCCTGAACCACCCGCCTTCATTCGCTCTTTGTGCCATTGTCATCCACTTTCACAAAGCAGGTGGAACTGAACACTTCTGTACTGATACCATCCATGGGCTTCAGTTCCACTTGAGCTAGGCTGGAGCACCCTGCAGTGCTCTGGGAAGTCCTGCCTAGGGATTCTAGCCTCTGCCCGTTCCTGAGCTCTCACTTCTTAGCCCTGCCCCTCCCCCTTCAGGCTTCATGTCCTGGCTTCAGGTCTCTTGTCGGATACACCATATCTCTGCCCAGTCAGACCCCTCTGACCTCTCATCCCAGAATTCTTCTTTCCTGTCTGTTGCTGTCAGATCTTAGCCTGAATGCTACTTCCTTGGGGAGCTTGTCCCGGAGTCCCCAGCCGTCTAAGGCCCCCTGATCCCTCACTGTACCTTCTACTTCTCCCTGTGGTCCTTTGCTCACCTGTCTCTTTGTTCTGTGCACCTCTGTGCTCTCTTCCTCAGTGTGTAGTTCCGTACGGGAACCAAGTGTGCCTGCCTGGTTTATCACTGTGCCTACATCATCTTGTGTGACGTCAGACTTACATGTAATAGACCCCTAGCAAATAAATGTGGGCAGTGTGAATGAGATGCCAGGAAATACTTCTTGAACTTTGAATCCCGGTTCACTGGCCTCTATTTTAAACTGTTTGGTCCAGCTAGAATCTTTGCTTCAGGTATGTACAAAGAACTGCATGCTCATTTATTGGATTGATGATTCAATATCATCAATAGGGCTGAAGCCTCTGATTTCAGAGAAAATGCAACCTGCAAGACTCCTGTGCAAAATCCAAACCCCAAGTGGTGCTATTGGCAGTTTTTATTTTCATTCTGCTTTTCTGGTTTCATATGAGGACATTGGCCTCCCAGTTACATAATGTGCATGACTGGCCCTCTGGGTGCTGGGGCATGCATTCCTTTGGGGCCTTGCCTCCAGCTGGGCCTTCCCTCTCGGAAATGCCTGGTCCTGTGCATCACTGTTACTTGTCCTCCTGCAGCCTCTCTCCAGCCCACAACAGCCTCAGCGTCCACTCCAGTACTGTGAGAGCCTCGGAGAGGCACCAGCTGACGATCAGGGCCAGAGCCAGCTTTAGTGTTCTTTGATGAAATGTAATAGGAGCCAAGAAAGGTCTAGATACATCTGGGTTAGGGGCTATACTCTGTCTGTTTAAAAAAAAAGAAGAAGAAGTTCCAAAGACTTGCTTTTCTCTTTCTTTTGAAAATCTTTTCAATGGGCTTTAATCTTGAAAGAGAGAAAGAAAGAAAGAAAGAAAGAAAGAAAGAAAGAAAGAAAGAAAGAAAGAGAGAGAAAGAAAGAAAAACAGATGTTCATGAACTAAAAGGGGATTCATAGCTTTCTTAACAAAACTGTTTGATCAGGAGCCGACTCAGTCCCCATCTCTGACCAGCCTTGGAGGTGGAGCTCCCAGAGGAGGGGCCACTGGGGGCCTCTGATGTAATCTATTTAGCACGCGGATGCCAGGTCAGCTTGGCAAAGGCAGTGCAGCTTATTCTGTCAACAGTTGCATTATGTCCAGCTCAGACCAAGTGGGGAAATAAGCCAGAAGTAAAGGGCCTTTTTCTTAAACAAAAAGCTTTGGGAAATGATTTTCCTGCCAGCCTATGAGCAGCTCTTGAGAGCCAGCTGTACCTGGACATAGCCCTGGTAGCTGTGGTTTGAAAACTGGCCAGAGACCAGATTGGCCAACCACCGGGGCTGCTGTGAGATGAGCTATTAGTGTTCTTTCCCAGTGAGGCCAAGACCCCTCAGCGGGCTCCAGAGAAGAGAAGGCAGGCCGCTAATACTCAGAGCCTCGTTTACCTATGTGTAATTGGGAATGAACATAGTAGCAACCTCGCAGAGCTGTTACCATGAGTAAAAGAAATGGTACATGAACAGCTTTTAGCATCGTGTCTGCCACCCAGTAGGCGTCCAGATGTTTCAGAGAGAAGAAAAGGAAAACATGAAGATTGGCTGATTGGAAAGAGGTTGCCAGGGGATTTGAGGCGTTTTGTGGCCAAGCCAGAAGCCTAGGAGCACACGTCACCTGATTATTCATAGCGTTTGTGTTCCTTGGGGTTTCTTTGTAGAGCCAATGGAAGAGCTCAGCTAGCTTCGTTAAAGATCTGTTATATGCCGTGCCAGTGTCTTCACTCCTAGAGTTCACTGTATAGCACAGACATTCTTGATCTGTTTTGAGCCACGGATTCTTGTGAGAATCTGACAATATCATCTATGATTCCATTTCCAGAAAATGCACAGATACATAAATTTGCATTTAATTTGGGGGGTTTCACTGCTGCCATACAGGGACACTGTAGGGAGTCTCAGAATCAAGCAGACCTGGATTTGAATCTCCACTTACTTCACAGCTTTTTAGCTGTGCAATCTTGGACTGGCTTATGGCTACTGTGAGTTCATTTTCTTCAGGAACCATCTCAAGTGTTTTCTAAAGATTAAATGAGATTGTTCATGTAAAGACTTAGCCTGGTATTTGGCATTTTGGAAGCAGTTCATGTTAACTTTAAAAAAGGAAGCAGTGTCCTAGGAGTTTTGAGCTAAAGGAAGATGAAGGCCAGATTGGGAGGCTGGGCCTAAATACAGGCGTGAGGATGGGGGTTGTGTCTTGAGGATGCTGAAAAATCTTGAAAAAATGAAGCGACAATGGGGAGAAATAGAGATTCAGATGAGAGCCTGAGTCTGCTGCCATTGTGGGTGATCAGAGGACAGGGCCGATCGGTAGCCAAGAAAGGGCATCTGGGGTCAGGGGGAGCCCTCAGAAAGGGCAGTGCCTGGAAATCTGTTGCAAGAGAAAGGATTACAGCAGTGATGACTTAAATCAGGGCTGAAAAAGAGGCCTTGGAACCTGGCGGCAGGGGCTTGCTGGTGACCTCAGCCACACAGTTTTGTGGGGACATGACAGGCAGAGTGGTAGAGGTGATGAGGAGGGCAGGTGTGGGTGATCCCTGCCCCAGGGCTTCCAAAGATGGAAAACAAGGAGGAAGAGTGGTCAGAGGGCTTAAAGAAGTCCCTGAAAGTGGTCACGTGTTCCTTCTTTTAAGTAGGAAGAGCCTTTGAGGGTGTTAAAGTTTTGAATGGAAGGATCCAGTAGACCAGGAAATTAAAGATGAGAGAGGGATTATTTGATGCACTGAAACCCCAGAGAAGTTCGGAGAGGCTGAGACCAAGGCCCCTTCATAGTGAGGGGGGAAGGCATTGCTACAGGCTTACCCTGGGTGGAGTATAAGGAGACCTTCCCTTGCTCGGGGAAACAAGAGGCAAAGGCAGGAAACATGGTGGGGAAATTTGAAAATCTGAGAAAACTATTTCACAGTAGAGGAAAGCGCTCACTATAGAAAGCTGAAAGACTCTTGGGCAGCAACAGTGGCCCAGATGAAATAGATTGTGACTTTTAAATTATGCATGTGGGTAGGTAGTTTTCTCTGTTTGTGTTGCAGCTTGGGAGTTGGAGCAGAGAACAACACAGAGCCGGTTCATGCACACGTACAGATTAGGGCAAAGCAGAATTTCTGAAAGGACCAGAGGAATTCAAGCCCTGGCAAAGAGGGGACTAGTGATAAGAGATTGGTCTGCTAAGATAAAAGGAGAAAGGCTTCCAGGGATGCCAGGGGATGGTGAGAAAACGGGCCTAGCATGAGGGGTCAAGGAGAGGGTGAGGACTAGAAGAGGTGAAGGTGGCCCAAGGCTAGACTGTAGGTTTCTGGCATTAAGCAGTCCCTAGTAATCAGCAAGGAAGTCCCAGGAACAGTGAGGGTAGGAGTTGCTGCGGCCGGAGTGGCCACGGGGGTCTGAGGTCAGGGTCGTTCCCAGTGATGCCGAAGGAAGGAGACAAGATTTTGTGTGGAGAAGACAATGACCAGATTCAGCTCTGCTTACTACCTCTGTGGTTTTGTATTTTCCAGAATGTCGTAGGGAGAGAAAGGGCTCGCTTTTCCCCCTCTTGTTAATTCGCATCACCTTTATTAATTGATACTCATTCCATTTTTTTTAGAAAGTAGGTACCATTTTTTTAAAAGACAAGAATGTACAGGGCTAGGGGTGTAGTACAGTGGTTAAAGTGCCTGCCTAGGCCCCAAGTTCAGTTCCTCAGCATCACATTAAAATTAGCCAGGCGTGATGGCGCACAGACTGAAATCCCATACTTGGGAGGCTGAGGGTTTGCTGTGAGTTTGAGGCCAGTCTGGGCTCCATGGTGAATTCAGGACTAGCTTGGACTATAGAGCAAAACCCTGTCGCATATATCTCCACACTCTTGGTGCAATATATGGCTCACAAAATATGTATCTGGATATGTATTAAACTTTTCACAAGTGAAATAAGAGGAGAGATAGCCCAGTAGAAAGATGGGTGAAGGACCTGAGCAGGCAAGGTAGTACAGCCAGCCTGTGCATATTTGAAACAGAAAAAGTTAATTGGATAGTCCGGAATAAAATGCAAAATAGAAACAGATACCATTTTGTCCATTGGGTTAGTAAAGAAGAAAAAAATTTTAATAACTGGTTTTGGCCTATGTCTTAAAATACAGATCTGCTTAAACTTGCTAATGGATAAACAGGTCTTTTGGAGGTCAAGTTCTTTGTATGTAGTGTTGAGGAAAGGATGCTCTCTTTATTCACTTCACCTTCTAGAGTTTATACTTGACCTTAATAAAAAGTATACAAAGGTATAAGATGTTCACCACAGTGCTGTTTATGACAATGAAATTTTTATAAATGACCTATATAATAGTAGGGACTGCTTCACTAAATGATGATGCAACTCTATAATGAAGTATTTGAAAGCTAAAAATTTTTTAAATATATAAAATTATTATGGTATATGGTAAATACATACCAGTTTAATTTCAGAAGACAACGACATGTTCTGTGTATGGAAAAAAAAGGCCTAGAAGGACACAGTGTTTATCACAGTGGTTTATATATGTAAGGCAAGATTGCAAATGATTTTTGTCTTTTGTGCTTGTCTCTGTTTCCCTTATTTTCTGCATTAAATTTCTGTTAAATGTTTTGATCTGAAAAGAGAATTTTACAATGTGCACAGCTGCTGCTTCTGCTTTTGTCCTGTCTTCTCATCTGTTCCTTCTTCGTGTCTCTCTCACTATGGCCCTGCTCCGGCCTTGAAGATCTTGCTAAGACAGTGGCGTCCCTGGCCGACAGAAAGCCCTCACCAACACTCAGAAGCGCCCCAGCCTCCCCGCTTGGGTGGCATCTTAGCCCTGAGTCCCCCAGTCTGTTCATCTAAGCTTCGTCTGTTGCTAGTACCACCCCTATAGAGCCCCCACGGCCCTGGTGGCCACTCAGCTATCCTGGGCCCAGTGTTCACAGTCACAGCTCAGTCTTGTCAACTGTGTCAGATCTTTCCATCTTTTCAGGGCTTAATCGTTTACTACTCTCCAGGCTCCAGTTTATGTACCTTGAGCTTTGATGGTCATGATCACAGCTACCTTCCAGCACTGAGATTTCAGAGGGCTCTGCCTCCTCCATTGGTCTAAACACTCAGTGCATAGAGCCTGCCCACCGGGGGTGTCATGCAACTCGGTTGAATCGACTTGTTGACTCAAGAGTTGCCTCTGCATGCTGTGTGCTGCAAATCCAAAGTCAGTTCTGCTACCTTCCATAATTTTGCCAGAACAATATGTGAAGTTTTAGCATGAAGCAATATATTAAATTATATATAAAGTATCACACTTGAGATTATGTGGCATAAAAAGTGCACATAGTAAAATTTAATATTTATAGGCTTACTGTTTGGTATCCAGAAAACTTTCTTCTGTAACTGATTAGTAAACATTTGCATCTGAGCTTAATTTTGGCAATTCCTTGGAAAAAATGATTCTATGGAAACCCAGGCGTATCCTGCAGGCGACCACAGATAATTATGCTGAGAAAACATTTCTGTAATACTCCTGCTTAATATTAGAGGCAAATTGTTGTTTCGTGGTTTCTCTTTCCTTTTTTTCTCTTTGGCAAATGACAGTGTTTCAGTTAAGAGAATATAGTTTTAATGCAGCAGTAAGCTTTGTTAACTCTGAGCCATTCTTCATGGTGGCTTTTTTTAATTATTATTATTCCTTGCATACTTGGGGGGTTTTGGATGCCCTGCCTTCCTTTTCCCTCCTCACATGGGTCCCCATACTTTGGCCCCCCTCCTTTCCTTGTGCACCGTCATGGCCCTCTTGGGCGTCTGTTTTTCACATGGAACTGTTGTGATAGTAGTGAGACATAGACAAGAGAAGCTAAATATTTCCCAGCGTTTACTGGCTGACTCTTTCCATGTTTCTTTGAGGTGCATGAGTCAACCATATACTTATAGATGATTTTCGTGTTCCAACCAACAGACCCAAGGGCTCAGGGCTGTTGTTATACATGAGAGGTCAACCATGAATGAGGTTTTGATCCAGAGCGATCAGCGTTCCCTCTTGTATAAACCTTCTCCAGAGAAATATATCCCTAATCCACATCACTTTATGGAACTTTGAAAAGTCACTTTTGTACCGTTTATTTTTGGACAATGACAAACCTCTTTTTATAAAATTAAGTTTGCTTCAATATGCACATACTGGTGAGCCTTCCTTGACTGGGGATGTGGACCCCATGGGTAGCACTTCAGGATGCACGTCCCCTTGACCATTTCCCCATCTGCCCATCCGTCCTACCATTCATGCTGTCCCAAGCTGGGTCCTTTCAGTAGAAGTCTAGGCTGACTCATCCCGCTGTGTCTTATAGCACCTTAAGAGAGGCTCTGTGATCCCTGTGTGATGATGAAAATGCTCCTTTCCTGCACCACTGTGTGTTCTGAGGGGGTGTTCTGGGAACATGGGGCCCATTGGGATCAGGTGCTGCAGGAACGCGCAACCTCATATAACCCCAGGTCAGACTTTCGTAGCATCCTGCTGGCACAGAAATTAGCAGTGGTGGGTGAGGGTGATGTGCACAGTCCAGGATTTAACAGCCTTTCTTGTGTGTGTGTGGGGTGAGGCGTGGGTTTGTGTGGGTGTCCACGCTCATATGTGTATTTGACTCTACAGGTCAGTTTTTGGGTTGTACGTGAAATTCTAACAGCACAGACTTTAAAAATAAGGGCAGAAATCCTGAGCCATTTTGTGAAAATAGCCAAGGTAAGCTGTTTTATTATTCTTTCTTTCTTGTCTCCAAACTGTATTTCTTCAGTGCTTCGGGAGGTGGTTTGCTCTGGGTCTGCCTTTGAAGGCTCAATGGTAGATAGGAAGCTGTGGTTGCCCCCCCGCACCACACACACACCAGGCACAGTCGGCTATAAGACCAACCTGGTTGCCTACAGCTCAGTATCATGTGTGTGCTTTAGCAACACGCCTGTCCATCCATCCCATAGATTTGGTGGCCAGTTGTGTTGGTGTCAGTTCTCATGATTTTGTCATGTCCTATATGATCGTGTCCCTAGTCCACTCTAACCTGAGCTAAGGCTACGTTACCTGCTACCCCTACCGCCTGCCCCTTGGCCTGCTAGGCTCTGTCCTTGCTGCTTATCGGGCTCACTCACCTTTTTCTCTCCTCTGGTTTTGTCTCTGCCAGCCCAGGCTGTGCCATTCTATGGCTTCCTAGACCATTCGTGGGGAGGCAGCTCCTCCACATACGTGGCTCCAACCCCCTGGGCTTGCTGTGCGCTACCGCAGCATGGTTCTTCCTGGTTCCCTGCTTGCTTCATGTGTGCTTCTCTTGTTTTCTCATCCAGAGCCAGCAAAATATCCTTGTCTGAAGCTCTTCTGAGCCCCACCACGGAGCAGCTGTTTACTGATGTGACCATATTCACTGCTCACAGAGTGTCATTCCATTTGCAGAGGAGAAAGGGGAGGTCTAGAGAGAAGCATCCATGCCCAGCGTCCATGACTAGCCAGTGCAGGGTGGGAGGCAGAGCCGCGGCTCTGCCTTCAGGGGAGGGGCTGCACTGCCCTCCCGGCAGGTTAAGTACATCAGTCTATGACATGGTTGAGTCAGTGGTTACAATTATGTCTCTCGTGTGTTCCTGATGTAATTAGAAGTGGTAAGGGGGCTTAGTGACACCTGGTGGTGTTAGTTCTGCAGTAGGCCACAAGAGATAGTAGGGTATGGTTCTGGGGCTCTTAGGCTCTTACCTAATAATCCCTCCTGACGTCTTCTTGCTTCCCTAGTGTGGATTGCCATGCTATCCCTATACCCTGGCTATACCTTGAGGAAGCCCCATCCCTTTCTGGCCTTAGTTTTCCCATCTAAGAAATGGAAGGGATGGGTTAAATAATCTCATAGAAGCCTTTTGGCTCTTGGAAGAAATTCTGTGACAGGCATAGCAATTCAGATACTAGAATAAAATTCATTTCACTCAGAGAATTTATTTTTACACACAGGAAACAATTAGAGATTATTACAAGATGTATGAAATAAAGCATTAACTTGTGTGGTCGGGGTGAAATTTCTAAGCAGGAACAGAGCTATGAGGACCCTGCATGTGGGCTTTCGTTTTTTTTTTTTTTTATTTTTTTGCATTTTTATTCTTTTTTTTTTTTTGAGTCAAAGTCTACCTCTGTAGTCCAGACTGGTCCTGAACTCACTATGTAGCCCTGAGTGGTCAAGAATTCACAGCCATCTTCCTGCCTCAGCCTTGTGAGTGCTGGGATTACAGATGTGTGCCCCCAGGCCCAGCTCTTACATGGTGCTGTGGGATTGAACCTGGGGCCTTGCACTTCATAGGCAAGCACTCTAGTCACTGAACTACACCCCAGTCCTCATTTATTTATTCATTGTAACAAATGCATATTGGATGCTGTACTAAGTTTTGGGGACATGATGGTAGACAAAACTTTGTTCCTCCTCTGAGGGGCTGCAAGGTCTAAGGTCAGAGAGATTTAAAGCCAGTAAGTCCAGAGCACAAAGGATACACACAGACTGTGGGAACACGGATGTGAATCCCCAGTCTTTGTGGATTTGGGTACATGGTGAAGAGCAACATGTTAGAGGAAGTCGTATCTGAGCTTGGAAGCACCCATGGCAAGGGAAGGTGGAGGGGAAAACCATGCGTCTAGACAGAATACTGAGCGCACACAACTGCCCACCGTGGTCTTGGCATTTGCCATGCACTGTCTCACCAAGTGTAGGTGCCGTGATCACCTTCTCCACTTTACCTGTAAATACACCAAGACTCAGAAGGATCAGATAACTTGCCAGAGGAAGTACGAGTTCTGGAGGCTGGGATTGGACCAGGTCTTTGGGTTCCCATCCATCCTGCTTGCTAACCCAGGCTTCATGGCTTCCCAAAGAGGAGAGATGGGACCTGGTTATGTTAGCAAGTTCCCTTCAGCATCAAACCAAGACAACAGCAATTACATTTTTCTGCATTTACTTTCTTCTGCATCTCATTCTGCTCCCCTCCCTGCTGAGGAGTTTGTCTGAGACAGAATTGGCTCCAAATGTTTCCACTAGTTTGGAGTCTGGTTCGAAGGAGAATGGTCAAGTAACAAGGAAGCTGGAGCCTTGCCTTCCCAGCTGAGAGGGATTACACAGATTTCTAACATCTCCCCATGGCCTCTTACTCTCTGGGTGTTAAGGTAGTCATGGTAGAACCTGCTGATACTGTCAGCATAGCCAGGGTGTTAGCTTACAGAAGCCTGTTGGTATGGGGTACATCTAAAAAGAAAAAGTAGAGGGCATATCAAATCTTGTCCCAAGCCATGCTTCTGTCCAGTAACTAGACAGTCAGCATATAAACTTTTTCAAGTCTTTTAGTTGCAGACTAACCTTTTGATAGTTGTAGAGAAAAAGGACATATGGTTCCTATGAACTGCACAGAACTATATTTTCTACATGAGATATTTTTAAGTGTAATTGAATTTCATAAATATGACAACATTTGGTAACACTTGAGCATGTTTTTGTTCTGTTGTTTATAGCAGCAAGATAATGTATTCCATATCTTTTTTTCCCCAGAAACTTCTAGAACTCAACAACCTTCATTCTCTCATGTCTGTGGTATCAGCATTACAGAGTGCTCCCATCTTCAGGCTGACAAAAACCTGGGCTGTAAGTTAATCTCCCTAAGTCTGTCCCTTTGTTTTCAGCTGTCTTTTTATTGCTAAAGACCTGACTGCTTCAGCTGTAGACTTTCTCTGACCATCTGCACTTTGCTAAGGACAGTTACTTCAAGTTGATGATAGTTCCTGAGGCATGCTTATGGCTTCAGTGACCCCAGCCCCATTTTTGGTTCCAGGGAGCGGTGAGGGCACCAACGTGGCTAAGGATGGAATCTTCTGGGACTCCACAGCGTCTTCTGTGACAGTTGTCTCAGCACATGACTCTGCCCTCTGCCTGGCCAATGTTTGTCTCTGGCAGCTCCCAAACTGTCCTTGGGGAAGATTTGTGGGCTGATGGCCTGCAGCTGCCCTGGGTCACTGGCCATCTGGCCATATAGCTGAGGGCTTCTCTGGAGAAACCTGGGGCCTTCCTGTAGGAAAAAATGATTTTTTTTTCATTTTTCCTGAGTCCATGGATAATTTAAGCTCAGAAGTTGAGTCTGATAGTTATATAATTGAGTCTGTAGGAAAGTTTTCCTTCCGTAAAAATATTTTTTAAATATCTCAGACCTCTTTATCCTCCATAGCTTGGCTCCGGGCCTGACGTGGGGGAAGTAATTGCTATTTCCATAGCCCATTAGCATTCACCTCCCGGTCCGCCTGCACCAGGTCTCTCACAACCGTACAGCCCAGGCCTTTCAAGAGCAGTTTATGTCTGTAGAACTGACAGAAACTGTATGGAATTGTCAGATGTGCTGCTACTACTCGTTTCCGACTTTCTTTCTGCCAGTGCATGGGGCTGGGCTGCTTCCTACTTGGCTGGTTCAGGGGCCTTTAAAATATTTTAATGGTTGTGTTGTAGATGATCAGAAATAATCCTTATTTCTTCACATTGCAACTTTCTGTGTATCTACCCTTAGCAGAGTAGGGTCAGAAGCATGAGCCTGGATTCTGAAAACTAGGTTTGAATTTGGGTATCACTGAGAATGGTGTTTCTGTAGGACTTGTTTTCCCATTTCTACTTAGGAGATTTGTTTAGATTCATTCTGTCAGTGCTTTGCGGAGCTCTGGGGATCTTGGGGGCTACCGGGGGCTGAGGGAGAAGAGGAAAGGTTCCATGCAAGCAGCCCAGTAGGCTTTCTCCAGAGCAGCCCTGTTTGTATTCATTTTATGTATTGAGCTTCCAGGCAAATTGCAACCAAAAAATGCCTTTAGAGGTCAAAAGCAAGTTTGGAAGTCTCAGGTCTCTACTGTTGCTGCCAGTGCTGTGACTCCAAGTCCATCCGAGCTATGAGGCTTTTTTCAAAAGTTGCTTGGAGATTCTTTTTCAGATGAATTTTCCATTATTGAGATGCTGCTATCGTTTCTTGGACTGCTGGGAGCTGTGTGAGGATCTAGAGGGCTGAGTTTTGAATCTGCTCATGTGCCTAGATCCTACCATGAGCAGTACATACTCCTAGGAACCCTGGAATAGTTCACCAGGGTGGAGCCAGTGAATCAGCACAAGCAGCTGGGTCTGAGGGCCCTATCCAGAGATGTGAGCCGCTCTGGGGAGGCAGGGCCCAGTGATGGTGCTGTCTACTGCAAGGACTGTGGCAGCACCAGGTCACAGTAATTCTGGAACTGCTCTGTTTGATCTGACAAGCACTGCTTAGGTTGGCCAAGTCTTCACTGCTGTTGGTGGATCTTTGCTGCAATGACAATAAACCTTTCACAGTTTCTCAGGGAGCCTGGAATGGAATACTCCTCCAGGTCCCCTTGGAGGGCATGGCCCTTCTCTAGCTTCCTCCAGGCCATGGGGGTCAGCCACTCTACGGTGACCCCCACTGCCCTAAGAGCTTTGTGTATATTAGTTTGTTTAGCCCCTTCAGCTGCCCATGGACGTAGATCCTTTTATTAGTCTCATTTACAGATGAAGAAGCTGAGACACAGAGAAGTGGAGTGGTTCCTGCCCAGCCCCATAACTAAGTGGCAGAGCTGGGATCAGCCCAAGCAGTGACTCCTGAGGCCCTGTCCTTAGCCACCACACCCCACTGTTCTGAACAAGGACAATTCCAACCTACCTCCTGTTACTCGAAAGTGGAAAATTTTTTATTTCTAATTTTTTTCTCCTCTATCAAAAGTACTGCATTGGGAACTTTGAAAATGTTACTAGTGAACTCACAGCGTCTCCCAGGCCTTTAGGCGTGTTTTAACTTTGGCTATTGCTGGCCAGCACCTAGTTGCTATATTACAGCAGAGGGGGAAGTCAGAAGAGGGCCTAAGGGAGGAGACATGTGTCCAGGGAGTCAGACAGCTGCAGCCAGACCTTGAAGGCTTCCCCTCACCCAAATGTACCTTATTACAAGACATGGTTTCTGTTGCTGCTCCATTTCCTTGAGATTTGCTGCTCTTTCTTCCGCCTTAGGGACATTTAGCTGGGGGAAGTCTTGGAAATGCCAGGGAGCTGAGGTCGCCTGTCACCAAGAAGCAGGGGACTCAGCAGCAAAACATCCAGGTTTGTTTTTTTCTGAGAAACCTCTGCATTGTCTGCTAATGGCTGGGAGCCAGCACACTTTCCTGGTTACAGAGGAAGAATGAACCTTCCACCAGGGCATATGGTAGGAGGATGCAACATTCTAGAAAGTGAGAATGGCAACTGCCAAACCTGGTGTCTAGCAGAGCAGAAGTGACCACAGTGCGTGGGTTCCATCATTGTGTGCAGGTATGTGCATGGGCAGATTGGTTCTTGGCAGACCCCCTACTTAGCCTTCAGATGTTCCTCTCACCCACCGATCCTGTTAACCCAATAAAAATACAGGCCTCTGAGCATTTGGGAAGTGGAGGGGTCAACTCACTGTCTTTTCCCCTCATCCAAACTGCCCAGCTCCCATGGAAGGGGCTGTGTTGTTCAGGACACTAGCTGGTAGCATTCCATAGGTGGAGCTATATCTGCTCCTCAGACTGTTCACAACCTGCCTCCCTCTGGGACTGCCTTCCTTGGCGATGAGGCCTAATTTTTTCTGTGTTCCTGGTGCCCACTTAGCACAGCTTTGTTACTTGAACTGTACTTTTTTGTTTTGAATTGCATCCTTCTTGCATATTCTTCTAATTTCAGGCAATGAGATTGGCCATAGAAATTGATGAGGAGGAAGAAAACTTGCAGAAAAGGTTATCTGGTGAACTCCTCACCCCAGAGGCTATTTTTCACTTTCCTGAGATCAAGTGGTTTAATATGTTTCATTTTCCTCAGGTTAGCAAAGTAGCTACATTCCCTGTGCCTTGAGAAAGACTCAGCTTTTCCAGTTGTAAGCGCATGAAGGAGCCAATCATTGAGAGCCACATCATAGCTCTAGACAATCATTGAGAGACATTTCATCCCCTTCACCCCCCACCCCTCACCTACCCATAACAGCTCAAAACGTCAGTGTCACCATAGTCCTCAATTTCTTTTTTTTCTTTTTCCCCCACTATTTTTATTAATATACAGATGTAATACATAGTATTTACAATGAATTTGGGTGTTTCGTACAACTGTGTATCACATCGACTTCACAATCCCTTCCCATCTTCTACCCTTCCACCCCCTCCTTGTCCCCTCCCCCGGCTCTGGCTATCACTTCATATGGTTCCAAAGAATGTCTGTGTTCTGGGTTTTCCAAGTCCGAGAAACCATACAGTGTTTAACATATTAATCTTCTGCACCTAAGTCATTTCACTTAAGTCATCACTCTACCCCAGCTTCCTATTTCTCTAATGGGTTCACAGTAGTGAAATCTTGATATCTCCTCTATGAATCCAACCAATCCCTTCATTGGGATATTCACCAAAAGTTTTTTTTTCCATATTTTCCTACATCTTTATTGTTATTGTTAAACCTGGCCTTACCCAGCAGTTCACACTAGAAAATAATTAAAAGCATGTAGTTCAAAAGACTAAGTTAATTTGGGAAAGAAGAGAAAAATAAATAAATAAATAGAATTCAGTTGCCTTAGCTGAATACTGGAAGGTGCATATTTGTACATTCACAAGGTTATCTTTACATCAGTCAGTTTTCTTAGGATAAACTTTCTTTAGTGACCTAATAAGTGAATTGCTACAACAGAACAAAGTTAAAACTATATCACATTGCTACATTAAATGAACTTAAATCTATACCACATAAATATACTTAAAGCGACAGACATGAAGGCAAACCTAGTTATTTCAGAATTTCCTAACTTTCATATCTTATTTACTCATATTTCACTGATTACTAACCTACTTTTTTCTCAGCTCCTTCTCTTCTAGCTGTTGCCACTTTTTCTCTGGGGTCATTGGTGTCGCTGGTCTCCCTTTCACTGTCAGGGTTTCCTTTAAGTATTTTCTGCAATGCTGGCTCAGTGGCTGCAAATTCCTTTAAGCTGTCTCTGTCATGGAAAGTTTTAAGTTCTCCCTTTAAATTAAAAGATAATTTTGCTGGATATAGGAGTCTTGGTTGGCATTTATGTATTTTTAGTGCTTGGCTGACATTACTCCACAATCTTCTTGCTTTTAGAGTTCGGATTGAAAAATCTGCCGTTATCCTAATGGGCTTATCTTTGTAGGTCACCTTCTGTTTTTCCTTACCGCTTTTAGTATTTTCTCTTTGTGTTGGGTTTCTAGAATTTTAATTATGATGTGTCGTGGTGAGGATCTCTTCTGATCAAAGTTGTTTGGTATTCTATATACCTGCAACAGTTCCATGTTCATTTCTTTTCTTAGATTTGGGAAATTTTCTTCTGTTATTTCATTAAACATGTCCTTTAAGCCTTTTGTTTTGTCTTCTCAGTCTTCTCCTCGATTCTCATAATTCTGAGGTTGTTTCTCCTTGAATCATCTATCAGCCGTTGTAATGATTCTCTTTCTTTCTTTACTTTGTATTCTTCATGGCCTGTATGTTGCAGCTTAGTCACTTTATTTTCTAGGTCTGACATTCTATTCTGAAGTTGTTTAAAGTGGTTGCTTATTATTACCTGCATGTTTTTCATTTCCTGAATATCTGCATTCAGTTTTTCTATATCTCTGTCATGTTCTTCTCTAATTTCTTCTTTTGTCTTCATTATCTTCTTGTATATTTCTTCTCTGGTCTCCTCTAGTTGCTTTTCAAGGCTTGCTTTTTGCTTATCTATGTATTGGTGTAGTTCTTCTGCTTTATGTTTTATTTCCTGCTGTAATTCCTGCTTTAATTCCCTGAATTTCTGGGCCCAGAAGTTGTCATCATTTTTGCCATATTCATCTTTATTTACCCTGACTTCATCTCCTGGGATTTCAGGTCATAGTCCTCAATTTCAAAGAAAAAAACTGAAGTTCCAAAAGGTGGAGTGACTTATTTAAGATCCTAGAGCTGGTAATTGCCAGTGTCAGTAGGACACAGTCCTTTTGGACCCCACAGCTGCTGGGCTACTGTGTGAATGGCCTTTGATAGCAAAAACTTTATATGGAAGTAGGCTGGACGCAAGCAGGAAGAAATGGACACATACGTGCTTTGGGTGTGCCTGGAGAAATGAGCCTGACTGACTCCACGGATGCTATCCCTGGAATTTGGACTAAAATTCTGACATTGGGGAAGCCGGGAAGGAAGAGGGTTACAGGTGTGGGTCAATAGAGTGGCCACTTAAATGAATCGTGGATGAGCTCTAGTGCAGGTCGGTTGGTCATTGGCTAGGACAGGGCAGCCTGCTGGCCTTTCTTGGCTGGCTTCAGAACAACTCTTGGAAGCTGGACAGGACAGAGACTAACACTGGCCACGAGCCTGTATACAACATGACCTAACTAAATGTTGGTTGGACACCCACACAGGAAATGAATCATGGCTGCCTGAAAAAAAAAAAAACACAGACAGGCTGATTTACTCCAACCCTAGGGCCACTTAAAAGTATTGGCCACCTTAAAGCCATGAAAGCTAAGCAGTAAGTTGTATCAGCCAGTCTTGACTTCCTGAGTATGCGTTACCTTGTGGCTGTTACTCATGCAGGTGAAATAGTTACCAAATGCCTCTGCCAAGTCAGGCCCAGAGGCTGCAGTTGAAGCCTTTGTTCATGGACTTCCATGTTATCAGGGGATATAGGTGTCGTTCAAGGAGGACAGACACCTTGCGGGCGTAGGAAGTGACCAGCAGATGTTGGTTGAACGGTAAGGTAATGAGCTAGGAGCTGTGAGAGAGGAGTAGAGTGATGCAAAATAAAGTAGGAAGGCGTGTTGGGAAATGGTGTCAGCTTTGACACGGACACTCAGAAGATCTGAGTTGCAGCATGCCCAGACAAGGGGACAAGCAGGTGAAAGGACCCACAGTGTGTGGATCTGCAACGGGAACGAGCTTGGTGCAGTCAAAGTTCCCTCAGGTCAGTGTGGCTGGGGCTCAGTGGCAGGAGACTGGTGTGTACAATTTATAGCCTGAGAGAAGCTAGGTTCTATTCTAATGCACTGAAGGATCAAACAGGAGTTGGGCATGAGCTGGCTTATAGTGTTTCTGTCCTTTTAATTAATGTGGCTACCATGTGGACAATAAATCAGGAGAGAATGGTGACTAAGAATAGAAACTGGGAGCCTCATTAGGCTAGGGAGTCCAGGATCATGATGACCTTGGCGCAGACAAGCACGACAGTGGGCACAGAGAGGAAACTGATACGGGATGTGCCCTGAAGAGAATTCCTGGAGACACCGCTGAGGAGATACGGAAATGAAGAGCAGAGAGCAATGAGGAGTGATTCTTACATTTGGGCCTGAGCAGCTGGGAAGCCACCAAAAACTCTTCTCTGATCACGGTAATCCTAAGAGGATCTCATTAAACATCAGGAAGCTGGGGGCAGGGATTTCCTGGAGTGTGGGTGACTCCCCTATTATGTAATCGTAATTCCAGTTTCACACGCTGCACATCCTTACTATGCTCATACGTTTGCTCTGCTTGCTCCGTGCACATGCCCCGAGTGATTCACTCTTTCCTACTGAATTTGTCAAGAGTTTGACTCATTTGCAGTAACAAAGTGAAAACTGAAGTTCTAAGCTCTTGGAAGGAATGAACACAAAGGGCCCAGAGTGAGAGCGAGCGAGCGCTTTTAGCTCAGGCACCAGGCTCCATGCTGGCCTTTCACTTACGATGAGGACGAAATGAGCAAGTTATATGAAAGCCGTTTAGAACCATGCATGGCACACGGTAAGGGATAAGTGTTAGCTACTGTTATTATCACTATTATTTTCTATTCTTCTTGACTATTCTTAAATGGGCTGGCAGAGACAAAACAGCCCTTTTATTTGTGATTTATCATCATCTTCCAGTGGTCTCCTTTCTTCTGGTGTTACCTTCACACTTGTCTACCTTCACACGACCACTGAATTGATCTTCCTAAAACATACCTCTGTTTTTCACACCCTGCTTAACGGCAGCTTTTAATGCTTTCCCTGCCCCCGGCCCCCTGGTATCCACTGATCCCCAGGATGCTAGGTGGAAGGCTCTTTGCCCGCTGCTCCTCCACGGCAGTGTGCCCTGTATTAGCCATTACTTGCCATTCTTCTTCATTTTCCATCTGAGATTCACTTCCTTACCTCTAGTTTTATGATGATTGTTTTATTCACCGATTTTTAACTGTAACTTGCATCTATAACCCCATATTTCAGTGATGCCTTGGGAAAAGGGAGGATAATGAGCTTGAATGAGAGACAAGGTGATTAGTGGGCGGTTTTGAGGAACACTTGCATTTGTGGTGCTTGGTGAAAGCTCACAGGTACTGAGCATCTTACTGAGCATCAAGGACGTAGTGGGAATATTTTGGCAATGGGAGAAAATATAGAAAGGTTTCACCTCGCACCTACCTCCTGGCCTTAAAAAAGAAAACGTAAATCATTTAGCCGTGGACAGTGGAGCACCAGCTAACTACTCGCAACGTAGCAATTCAGAATTCCAAATCATGTGCACGGGAGACGCAAGAGTTGGCTGGAAGAATTTCCTGTTAAAACATGGCCACATCAACTACTTATTTTTCTTTTGACTAATATTCACCATTCATGCTTCTGCTATGCCTTGTGATCATTGCTGACAAATTCAGCTGAAGTATATGGAAAAATAGAATAAGTAGGCAAAATACTGGTCACATGACCTGGCATCTTCATGGCCAAGTCAATATCAAACTTTACCAAAAGGGCAGTTTCTGGGGTTGGTGGTGCTGCTCAGTGGTCAAAGTGTTTGCTGAGTAAACACAAGGTCCTGGGTTTGTTTCTTCAGCACTGCATAAGCCAGGCTCATTGGCACATGCTCGTAATCCTAGCGCTCAGGAGGCTGAGGCAGAAGGACTGCTGTGAGTTTGTGGCCAGTCTGTGCTCCATAGTGAGTTCAAGACCAGCCTGGATTGCAGAAGGAGACCCTGTCTCAAAAACAAAACAAAACCCAAAATGCAAAAGACCAGTTTCTATCTGCCGCTGCCTTGATGGTCCTCTCCAAGGCAACATTTGCAGTGTTTTAGCCAAGCTGCTGTTCCCTTGAGCATTCTTGCATGCTCCTACCTCCCAGCCAATTTTCATGCCTCCCATGGCCTTGGGTGCCTCTATAGACCCAACTGTGCCTGTTGAAATCCATCAAGACATGCTTCCAGGACCTCTTTCTGGAAGTGCCTCCTTTCCATAACAGAGTTATTCTCTCCCTCTAGAGTGTGCTTGTGGTGTTCTGACCTTCCACCCTTTGCAGTGCTCAACCAGGTTAAACAATTGGAATGCACGTTGGTGCCTGACCCTTCCCCCACCCAGACCAGCCCCAGGACCAAGATGAGTCATGAGCAACTACATACAGAGAGAATCAATATTAGTCCCTCAGCTCTTCTCTTGGGTCTTTGTAAGAGTGTCTTCTAGGATTGCTATGGGTAGAATTTAAAAATAATAATAATAATAAGGGCTACTGAAAATACATGATGAAAATTGTCCCATGAGATTATATGCAAGTATTGTGTATGTATGTATATGTGCATGTGCTTGGATGCACGCCTATGTATGTATGTGCATGTAACTATTGATGCATAATTTTTAAAAAGGTAAAATCATGGCTCATACAAATACAAAACAAATTACTTGTCAGATGTTTTATTTAACTGTCAGTAATTAATGAGAGAACCAGTAAGATGATGCAGCATTATCCAAAGAGAATCTGGAGTCTCATATTTTTATAGTCAAGTAAATGCTAGAATAATTTTTAAATGCATGCAGAATTAATCTTTATTTTCAATATAATTAGTGATATTCCATGAGACAAAATATGCCCTTCTATGAACAAGAATTACTTATTGCTGTGTTTTCTCCAAATTAATTTCTTTTTGTACAGGGTTTTAAAAAAGCCTTGGGCAAAGATAAACAGTCCAAGACACCATTAAATTTCAAAATCAGTTTTTTTCTTATGTTACATCTGGAGGTTTCCATTGCATCTAGTATTTTATATTAAACATATAAAAACATTTTTATTATTTAGAAATTTATATTACGTGTCCAAAGAGGTTAAAAAAAAACTTTCATAAAAATTCCCCATTTCAGTCCTTGCCAGTCCAATACCTACCCTGCTGAATCCATCGGTTCATAGATTATCAACAGCACTAAAAATTCTTTTTGTACCAACAGTAGATACTGGAATTGAAACAGAATTCTGAGCCAGTATTAACATACTTGGAGCAACAGGTTCTTTGTTGAAAAAATATTTCCACGTATCAAGAAATGTTACTCACAGCAAAGGAACAAGATACCAGTGTCTTCATAAAATGAATTTGAAGGAACTTTTCTTTTTCGCTCCATGGAGGCAACTTCCAGAATTGAACTGCTTGCCAGGAAGGGGTATTGTAAGGGGTAGTTTTGTGAATGATAAATGACAGGTGCCGCACACAAGGCTGTTAGGGTATAAGGGAAATTTCTAAAAGCAGCTACGTCTTCAGGTATTTCACCAAGGTCTCTGATCTTTCAGGCTTTTGACCTTGTAATTTACGAGTTCCACTTACCCCTTAGCACACACACCTGGCACCATGAGAATGATTTAAAATCAATATGCACGGACTGTATTTTTATCTTGGAAGCTTAGTTCGCTTTGTATGTAGTTAGAGTCCCTTCTCTACCCTAATGTGATGTATTTTGCTGTCTATCCTTTTTGTGGAGGTTTTGCCTGTTTTATTGATATTTTATGAAATCAGTTCTCAAGTTTAGTTATCATGTCCATAGGTTTGATGTTTGGCTTTATTTTGTACTAGTTTCTAATTTTATGTTAAGCTCTTTCTCATAGCTTGTTTTCATAGCCTCTTAAATTGAACAATTTGTTAATATTAGTTTTTACTTGTTTAATTATAAATGAGTTTAGACCTATGCATTTTCCTCTCATTATAGTTTTTGCCTTATTACATAATTCAACATACTGTGCTCTCATTATTTGTGATTTGTAAATAGTCTTTAACTTAGATTTATTACCTCTTTTGTCTAAGAATATTCAGAATATTCAGAAATTTCCAAGGAATAAGATTTCTAGGTCATTGTTCTTTTTCTTATTGCTCTTTTATACCACAAATACTGTGATGGTGTTTGCTGTATGTCAGGAGCTAGTGTGGAGGGCAAGAGTCCTACCCTCATAGGACTCGCCATGTAGCCTCGTGATAAATTAAATTGTAACAAATATCATGGAAGGTGAGTTCAGGGTACCCCAGGATTTCTGAACTTTACTATTAAGAAGGGAAGTTGCCTATTACATTTAGGGAACTCTTTTTTTAATCTTCCTTCCATACCTCTTTCCTGAACATGAAAGGTTTTAGTATCTGTTTGACTCCCATCAAGCAGGCAGTTTATTTTCTTGTATGTGGGTTTGATGTCTTTTTCCTGAGACTTCTCATGAATTCTAAAACCTGAAGGACCCTCAATTAGTGTGAAGTTTGCAGTTTGTGGTTCTACTTGTAACAAAAGTTTAAAACATACATAAGTAAATTCCATTATTTTCTAAATAAACTAACCCTATATTTTTAAAAAACTTAAAGGATTTTTTATCAGCATAATACTTGCACGTTAATGTTTAAAATCACTGAATACTGAAAGGCTTAGCGAAGCGACTAGTCGTCCTTGCCCTCTCCATGCCCCCTTCACTCCCAGATGCCACCACTGCCACCTATTTAGTGTTTTCTTTTTCGTGGTATTTTCTGCCACAGTGCTATCCATGTACTTTTTGCTACAGTTTTTTGATTCATCTGCTTTAGATAGTGTCTGATGACTTTTCATATGGTAGATGTTAGTTTTAGTTTTCCAGAACCATTTTCATTTGTTCTTCAAATGAAAACTTGAACTCACTACATACATTAATTTTGATAAATGAATATGTAGTATCTTAAGGATTAGGGATGAGCAAATTTGCTTCACTGTGTAGTCAAGTAATAAGCTGTGAATAACATATTCTTTCTGAATATTTTTACATTTTCCTAGATATTCTGGTTTCCTTTTATTAAAAAAATTCTTTTTATTTTTCAGTACCTATTGACTATTACCAGGCACACATACATCCCTCAAAATTTATTTTACGTATTATTATGTCCCCTTTACCTCCTTCTCAAATGTGCCGTCGTGTTGGGTCCTCTGCTTAGCATTCATCTTCTCTAGAGACATCCTTCCAGGGCTAGTCCATTAGGGACCGGTTCCTCTTAGGGCATGCTGCTCATCAGACATCTAGAATCCCCTTTACCTTTCTTGACTAGGTCTGCTGTCTGTGGTATTCTGCATCTTCTTTTTCCTGGTTTATTCCTTCATTTTGCTCAAGGAAATTCTTTGACAGTTTTTACACATCATGAGAAATATATGCTCTGAGTTCTTAATGGCTTTTTACCGTCTGTGCATTCTTGAGAAATCTGTGTAGTCTTGACTCTGATTCTGTAGGCACAGAATGGAACAGATAAGTGAGGTTCACCATATCCTGCCCTTCTGAATGGGTGTGCATGTGGGGGGGCTGAATGAAAGAGTGGGATGGTGCAGGTGACAGGCTTGTCACCTATGAGGTATAATCTACATCTCTATTGGACAGCTGGCTGGTAGGTAGGCTAAACATGGCAAAGGACATGGACAGTCACCCAGCTGAAGCTGTAGAGCCAGTGGAATGGGTATTGGGGCCTCCGTGGCACAGTGCAGTGCAGGTGAGGGTGACATTGAAATTTATCTGACTACTGATTGATGAGGATGGTCGTGAGAGAAGTCAGTGGAATTCTAGATTGCATCAATTGAAAAAAGTGACGAGGAAAGTGGAGAGTCTGCTTCACTTTACAGGGGGCAGTTCACACCACGTATGTGATTTTGCCCTTTGTATGTATTGTTCATTTGACAAATTTCTTCTTCTTAAGGACTTTTTCCTTCTTTCTTCTTTTTTATTTCTTTGCTTCTTTGTTTATTTATTTATTTTGAGACAGTCTGGTCTTGAACTTACTATGTAGTCTGGCCGTAAGTTCACAGCCATCCTTCTGCCTCAGCCTCCTGAGTGCTGGGATTATAGGCATGTGCCACCACATCCAGTTCATGTAGTCCTGGGGAATTGAACCCAGGGCCTTTTGCATGCTAGGCTGTTGCTCTAACAGATGAGCTATGCCCCTAGTCCAAGGCCTCATTTTAGCTGCTAGTTCTCTCTATATATAGCTTTCCTTGGATACTTCCATTGCCAACCATTTATTATTTCCTTGATTTTTGGTCTCTACTTACCTAACATGTTGCTAAATGTGTGTGTGTGTGTGTGTGTGTGTATGTGTGTGTGTGTGTGTGTGTACTATATATTGTATACATACATATGTTTTATATATGTGTGTGTGTGTGTGTGTGTGTATGTATGTATATATGTAGCTTCTCTATTAAACTAAGTTTCCCAAGGGTATTCAGATGAGTTCCTTTATCTTTGTGATTATAAACTTGAAATAGAGGTAATAATAGCCTTGGCCTCCTTTTTTGTCTCTGGGCTTTGTAAATATCAGATGCGTTGTATGTTATGATGCTTACACACAGAAAAAGGTGATAGAGCTACTCCTAACCATTTGTTGTTATTGTGAATAACAGTTGCAAATTAGCAAGCAAGTCAAACAGTGGTTGTTGCTAGCATCTGTGACATTTCTGCCCTGATGTGTTCTGAATTTCTCAGTGGAAAAAGAAAAACTTGCTCTCTAGTCTCTAACTTATTCAGTACTGGAGGAAACTTTGCTTTTACCTTGACATGCATGGGCTGTCACTCCTCGTGTGCATCCTCTGTGGCACCAGAGAAGGAGGCAGGCTCCCTGAAACAATAGTTGTGGCTCACGGCTAGGAAAGGCAAGGCTCCCCTGGTGCTGGACAGCCATTATTCCCCTTCTTTCTGCTGTGTGAGAGGGCTGGTGGACACTGGCCTACTTCAGAATGATGATGACCATGGCAGGTCTGTTGGTCTAGGTGTTTGTACAGTACACTGAGGTCTCAAGACCAAGATTGTCCAGCAGTGCTAAAGGTTGGGGGTCTCACGTGATTTATATTCCCACTCGACCTCCAATTCTAGAAGCATTGGGTCTTGGCTGGTGGACTTGAGGGAACTCCTAACCTCAGCTATCTACTCTTCTAAAGCCAGCTCTCCCAGGTGGTTTTATCTCAGCCTCTCTTTTTTAAGCCTGGCCTCATAGCCTAGACTCCTTTTCTTGAAGCCATTGTATTTAAGGAGACTCACCTTACTGTCATTTCCTTAGCCTTGACTTGGGACACTGAGCCTTGACTTGGGACATGTAAGATAACCATACTATGAGCCCTTAGTAAGAGGTCTTGAACTGCCTGAGTTCAAGTGTATGCTCTTTGCTTCTAAGAAGATTCCAAATGCATGACCCTTTCCAGGTCACCTACTTTACACATCTGAGATTTCAGTCATCAAGGACCTTGCTTTTCTGACCTCTGGCTGTGAGTACCTGCTAATCCTGTTTTGCTTACCTAGGTGACTGGTTTTGTGAAAGAAAGTTGTTTTTCTTTGATTGAAATGCCGTGTCCAGTGTAAATACAACACAGGAAGATGCTGGGGAATCTAGAGGAGAGAAACTAGGTTGAAAAGTTGTTCTGGCTATATCCATGTGGTATATCCATGTGAATCCTGTGCAGATTTCTGGGGCCATCCACATGGAGGCGTTGAGGTGGGGAGAGCAGGTAGCTTTGGATTCAAAGAAAGACCTGATGTAGCTGCTGGTTAACTCTTCGCGTGACCTCTGAGCCCCTATGTTGTAGGGTCTGTATCCGCAGAGATTGGTGCTGTGCTGGGAGTTCTGACCTCACGTAGAGTGGCGGGCTTCAGGAACATCCTCCGAGTGTGAGGTTGTGTGAAGACGAGAAGACTGAGGCTCTGAACTTTTCCATCTCTGCATGAAACAGCCTTGAAAACCTTTAGTTGTGCCCAGGATCTGGCACATCCCAGGCGTGCCGTTTAGGATGTTCTCTTCTGCTCTTCATCCGCAGCTCTCCTTTCCCTTTAGCTGCATCTCGTTTGTTTCTTTTCTCTCACACACTCCGTAATTTCTTCTCATTCCAGCTTTTGAATAGAAAAGACAAGACTACCTTTGAGAAATTGGACTACTTGATGTCTAAAGAAGATAATTACAAGCGGACTCGGGAATATATCCGAAGCCTGAAGATGGTGCCCACTATTCCCTATCTAGGTAGGAGTTTGAAATAGCCCCCCCCAGCCCCCCAGAACATGCTCAGTGCTGAAGAAGGTGGTTTTACAGTTTCTAGTTGAGAAATTTCCAGAAATCAGCAGGGGTCATGGATAAAAAGGCAATTGGTTGTTTTCTTGAGTTGAAACAGGCTGTTGATACTTCCCAGAGAGGAGAAGTAGCAACATTCTGCCTATTGTGTACGTAATCTGTGAACCTCAGGCTCCCAGGCTGCAGCCCGGGCAGCAAGACTTCCTGGTTTAGCCACATCTTCCTGTGCAACCTACTCGTCTGCTTTTCTGGGCATTACTAGCTTTTTTCATAAGATTTGTTTGAAAAAAATTATACTAACAAATAATTTTGCAGCTAGAAAATAATGCATGTTCCTTGTAAAGAATTAGGAAGAGAAGAAAGTTAATATTCTTCATTATCCTGCTTAATGATACTTTGTTCCATATCTTATTCCTTTGGACATATATAAATATGTATTTACTCTATCTTAAACATTTACTCTTATCATCTCCATTTTTATACTATGACTCAGTTCCAGCAGATGGATGTCAGGTTTAAATTCATTTTCTAATACTGACCATTTAAGTTGGTTGTACATCTTGCAATGAACACCTCTTGCAAAAACTCCTCACCTATGGTTATGAGTATTACTTTGCAGTGTTTTCCTAGTAGTATGATCACTGGGTCAAAACTTACGCAAATATATGCTTTTTTCTGTATATTTTCAAAATGCTGTTCAGAGAGGTAATTCTCTAATTCTTCAAAATGTGTTATCTTCCACCTTTATTAGAAGATGAAATTGCCTCTCTCTGTCATACACAAATACTGTGCTTTTTCTCCTTTTCCTTTTTTATTTTTCAGTCTTTAGGAATTTAATAGTGAACTTATAGTGTGGGCTCCAATGTTATTCTAATTTAAGGAAAAATTTTTTAGGATCCAAAATGATTTCAAGACAATGGAAGCTATGTTTTTTATAGAAGTGACTCGATATTTGCAGGAATTTAGTACAGTATTTTGGAGATACATTTTTGGCAGCTTCTAAATTTTCCTCCATGAGCATTCTTTATTTAGATTTTCTAATTATTTTAAAGCCAACTTAGAAACTTTGTTTTATAGTAGGAAATTGTCTATTTTATCCAGTTTTTCAAAAATTTCCACAAATACCTCACACTGTTTGCAGTGACTCCCTTTTGTCTCTAACCATCCTCCTCCTATGCTCAGCTCTAAGCAACCACTAATCTGTTTTCAGTCTTCAGAGATTGGCCTGTTTTAGAAATTTCATATAAATTGAGACATATATGTTGTTTTGTATGATTGGCTTCTTTGTCTTAGCATCATAGTTTCAAAATACAACCATGTTTGTAGTGGGATCAATACATGATTTTTTTATTGCCAAATATTAGTTCATTGTATAAACATACCGCATTTTATTTATTTATTTGATGAACAGTTGAGTTATTTTTACTTTTTTGCTATTATGATTAACACTGCCATGAATAACTTTTTTAAATGGTGTTCTCTAATATTTCTACACTAGTTTACAACGTATGACACACCTTCTAGGTTTTAAAAATATTTGAGATTTTTCTGTGTCCAAATATATGATCAACTGTTAGAAATGTTTTATGGGTGATGGAAGAAAAGGTGTAATCTCTCAAGTTACTTTTAAAATTGAGTAATTAGGGGCTGGAGGGATGGCTCAGCAGTTAAAATGCTTGCCAGCAAGCACTACGTCAAGTGCTAAGTACCTGAGTTCCATTCCCCAGCACCACATAAGCCGGACATGGTGGCACACATCTGTAATCCCAGCACTCAGAAGGCTGAAGCAGGACGATTACCGTGAGTCCAAAGCTAGCCTGGGCTCCTTAGTGAGTTTAGGACCAGCCTGGGCTACAGAGTGAGTCCCTGTCTCAAAAAAATTAAGTCATTCTATTGAATTTGTTAGTTTTTGATAGCTTGGTCTTTCAAGAACAGAAGTATATGTTGGAGTCCCCTTTCATCTCTATTAGTTTCTGTCTTATGCACTTGGTAAATAGAAATTTATTGCGGTTGTAGATTCATTGTGAAGTGTCTCATACAAAACCATCTTGGTTACAGTTTGTTACCTGCTTTTATTCTGTCGAAAATAAGTTGCGTGATACCTATTTTATTTTTCATTTGCATTTATCTTTATAAATCTTTGACTGTAATTTAGGCTTTAATTTCTCAAGTTGCCTTGTTATAGTCACTATTCTTAGACCCAATACAAGAGATTTGCCTGTAATAAGAGATGTAACTCTTCAGTACTTTTTAAATCCTGTGCTACATAACTTAGTGGAGTTACATTCTGTGGTTTCTTCCTTCCTGCCTTCTCATCCTTTCCTTGTTCTCTTCTTCTAGCTTACCATTAATTGCTCGAAGACCTTACATCCACTGAGGGAGGGCATTTTCTGTGCCGTTCCCAAGTTTGTTCCCACTTCGTGTGAGGCTATCAATCAAAGGATTGGTACAAAGGTGGGATAGCCTGGTACCCCAGGATGGCTGAGAAGCTCTCTTTTCTCTAATGATTGTGAGAGCTGCCATGTACTGTCTGCTCTCTGTGTGTCTTGCACTTGGCGAGGCATTTGAATGCATGATCTCACTGAATGTTCACAGTAGTTGGGGCTCTGAAAGGTTGCCTGGGGTCACTGTACTGGAAAGTGGCAGAGCCAAGACTGGGCCCAGATGGTCTGGCTCTTAGCCTTAAGCTTTTGACACGTCCCCTTTCCTGAGTTCTTGTCTCTGCTGTTCACATCATTATTTTCCTACCCACCTCTTGCCATTACCACCTGTATGCTCTCTGACATTTGTGACTGTATTGGCACCGGCATGAGCTCTGTATCATGTGGAGGAATTGTCTCCTGCCTTTCTTATAGTGCAGTGCTCTCTTAGGCTTCCAAGGTCACTGATCGGCCTGTGCCAGACTTTGGACCCATCATCCCTCATAGTGTCTGGGAGGATGTAGCCTTCCCTGTCCTGATCCTTTATCCCAGCCCCTTTCTGGAGGGTGCGTGCCGTTGGCTCCTGGAGGCCTCTGCTCTGTCACACGACCTCCCCCCCCCGCCCCCGGGGGAACTGCCGCACTCCTGCCCCTTCAGGCTTGTGTCGATCCCCCTGTCAGCTCGATCCGGGTGCACCTCATTTCTTCTGTGCAGCAGAATGACTCTGGCCTGTACGAGTCAGGAGCAAGAACGGAAGGCGCTGACTCACTGCGCTTGCCGTGGCCGGGGTAGCACGGGAGCTTCGCCATTTGTGTGCCCGAGTGTGAAGGAAGAGCTCCCTTTGAGGCTCAGGGGGGCCGTCTGTCGAGGTTGACTTGGGGTTCCACCTGTTCGGTTGCACAGACCTACTCAAGCCTAGTTGGTGGTGGATTCGCTACTGGTTTCCTCTTGAAAACACAGCCTATTTTGAGATGGATTTGTTTATCTAAAGAAGAATGGTTACATAATTCCTGGAAGGTACAGTATAGGAAAAAATGTCTGAAACCATTTGTTTTTCCTTTGGCAAAGTCCTCCCTCACGGTAGGTCCTCTCTTCCTAGAGGGGGGAGAGAGTCATTCTCTGGGAGGAGCGTTAGCTAAATACCTGGTATTTCCAACTGCTTCACTGGTTTCACAGCTCAGACATCTGCACACTGCTTCAACTGTTATTTGCCTCTAATAGCAAACGCAGATTTTATTTTGTAACAGTTCTCCTAACCCTTACGGAAGGTCTATGCTAACTGGGTTCTTGTCTGTCCTCCACGTAAAGATGCCTTGGCGGAGTACTAACTGTTGTTCCCAATCACGGTGTGGGTGTGTATTCTGACTCTTTCAGTGCAGATTTTAGAGCCAGTTGGCTGCACTTTGAGATTCTGAGTTCCTTGTGAAACATAATTTAAAAAACACTCAGGAAAAACTCATTACATTTAAGAAATAAGATTCTGAATTAAACAGTTTCTTCCAAATCACTTTAAAGTGTGAAAATAGTATTAAGAAATGGCCAGCCCACTACTGATAGCTAATTGAATACCTAATTCTGGTCAAAATGATGTTGAAAGCAGGTAAAGAGCTTTGAAGAATGGCTACACCGCTTCTTTCTAAATAGCTGTACTGGTTTAGGGGGTGTTTGGTTTTCACTAGTTATTATTCCTTCCAGGAAATAACTAAATAAAATTAGGAATGTGATGGATTTTAAATGCTTTACAGCTGATTCTTAAAGTACCATAGCAGTGTGGAAAATTGTGATCTGTCAAAGAACAAAAATTAGGTGTCCTTACAGTTCTGACTAGTAAGAAAACATTCAGACTTTCTTAGTAACCTTACCCAGACTTCTAATATGTGAAATAAATTTCTACAACTGAAACTGTTTCTTGAAATAAGCAAATCCTAAGGGGCCGGAGGGATGGCTCAGCAAAGTCAAGCGCTAAGTACCTGAATTTGATTCCACAGCACCACATAAGCCAGGTATGGGGTGCATGCCTATAATCCCAGCACTCAGGAGGCTGAAGCAGGAGGATTGCCATTAGTCCAAGGCCAGCCTGGACTCGAGAGCCAGGCCCTGTGTCAAAAAAAAGTCCTCCTATTTTCTAAAAAGTGAGGCTTCATGTTTAAATATAAATTCTGAAGTTCAGAAACAAAGGCAAGTTGAATATAAAACACACAAGACTAAACTGTTAAGATCTAAAAGAGCTTTCAGTGACCGTCAAAAAGAAGTGAGACCCCATGGCCATCTAGAGCAGCACAGCTCCTGCTGTGAGCCCCAGGGCAGCAGGTGCCCAGGACACTGCTAGGCAGGTGTGCTGTTACTGTGACCACTGACATTTAGCAGCTCACAGTCCATCTCTGAGCCCTGGCTGCAAATAAACTAGAAACAGGCTGAGCATTATGAAGGAAAAGGCAAAGGAGCACCGCACCCAGTTTGGGGCCAGGAAGGGTTTTCTGGGGAGAAGTAGAGCCCCAAAGGATGAACAAACCGAGTGCATTGGCAAGCATCCTTGATAGATATGATGGGTCGTGCAAGAGCCCTAAAATGGAGAAAACATGTTTGTTAGAAAAACTAGCTGGAGAGTCCAGGATGAGATGGAGGGTGTCATGAGAAGCAGCTGGAGTGGAAGGGAGAGGCAGGTCGCTTAGGGGCTAGACATTGCAAGTGGGAGCTCAGGCTCTGAACTGACCCTGCACAGTGGGGAACTGTGGAAGGGTTTGAACAAGGGTACAACTACATTGGATTTGCATTGAGCATACATCATCTTGGCAGCAGTTCAGTGAGTGGCTTCCAGAAGGCCTGGCGGGAGGAGGGGAGACCAATTAAGGGATCATGTATAAGCCTGTGATGAGCCACTGTAGTTCAGAAAGCGCTAGGGGCAGGGGAGGGAGGGGCCTTTACAAGCAATGTATATTAGAGCAAAGCCTTGGAAAGACTTAAGACAGCTGTCAGTTAACGTAGTCTCCTTATGCCTGGTCGAGATACACAACACATGCCTGTACTTGGGTTTTGAGAATCCACATGTGCATTTGAGTTGTGTGTCCCTTAAAGTAGAGTCAAAAGAAGCACAAGAGGGGTGGAACAAGATGGATGCTATAGAGCCTCTGCTTTCTGAGACATGTGTCTGATCAGGCCATTGCCCCTTTAGGGGCTGCAGCCCCCTACCCCCCCCCCAACCCCATATCAAATCCACAGCACCCATGTCAAGGTTAGCAATTGTGTTATCCAGCTGACCACAGGTTCGCCAGCATTTTGGATAATAGTTTTCTTTAATGTCAAGCTGAAAAGAAAGTTTCATTCGACATGCAGGAAATCAGCCTTTTTTCAGTCCCCACCCTATGGGCTTATGAGAATTCCCCAGATGCGCTCATTTGTTCCATAGTGCCTTCCGGTTGTTGCTCAGTGCCTCTGTCTTCCCAGCCAGACATTCTTGCCACCTCCACACGGAGCCAGGCTTCTCCTTTCTCAGCAGGGTAGGAGGATGCCAGGGCCACAAAGAAAAGCCTAAGCCTCACAGGCCTTTCTCTGGAGCCCTGACCATACCCCTTTTTCTCCTTTGCCCTGATAGGCATGTTCTATAGAGCTAAACTGCTGTCCTCCCTTCCTCAGCTTGGGAAAGGGCTCAGGAAAGACTTTGATCACATTTCTCCTTCCCCACATCAGGGCATTCAGTCCTTTCTGGAATCTAGGAATCAGGAAAAGGCTTCCTCTGCCATCAGCAGGGTGATCTGAAAGACATTCTCCCATCCAAAATGCAGGGATTATTATTATTATTATTATTATTATTATTATTATTATTTTGTAGAGTGGTTAGCTGCATATTATTCCAAATCTCTGCCTTCCAGAAGGGGGAAGATTCTCAGGATTTTCTCTGAGACTTAAAGTAGTTCTCATTTCTTACAAAAAGCCAGTGGATATTATTAAAAATTCCCTTTTTTATGAACCAAAGCCCCCACAATCTGAATTATGACTTACCTGGCACAGTAGGCCAAGCAGATACCAAGTTTAATTCAAGACCTCAGGCTCCCAACTGGGGTTCCATACAGCCTTAACTAGTATATCCTTCTCAACATCTCTGTCTCCATGGAGATAAACAGTGGGAGGAACACATGGAGGTCAGGAAAGGAGCCATGAGAGGCCTGCCCAGAGTGGGAGTACCATGTCCCATTATTCCTCCAGGAGCATGGAGAATACCTACCATCAACTCATTGTGTGCAAGAGAAAGTGAGATTTTGTCCCAAGAGCCTGTGTTCTCATCAGGATGCCTGCTCCTGTCTGACTTCCTTCAGTCTTTGGATCTCTAATTAGAAACTAGCGATAATAATAATTACAGTGACTCATGTTTATTCCTTTACCTTGTGATAGGCACTTCTGTGCATTATCTCAATCCTCCCAACACTCCTTTTCCTAAGGGAGTTACCATATTTAACTTATATTTTATCACTGCAAAATATAAAGAATATTTACATTAAAGTAGACAAATTTTCCCTTCTGTGATGAGTACTTGATCTTACTCTCTCCTGTCTCTCAAAAGGGGAGTATCAGGTGCCATGTGTTTGGCAGTCCTACGGAGAGGCCCATGTGGTAAAAGGCCAAGGCCTGCCACCACCCACAGAGTATGTTTGAAGGTAGGTTCTGCCTAAAAGTCAAGCCTTCCAATGACATTGCAGCCCCAACCAGCAGCTTTACTGAAGTCTCACGAGAAGCCTTGAGCCAGAGACACCTACCTAAGACAAACCAAACTCTTGATCCACAGAACCAGCAAGAAAATACATGCTGATTATTTTAAGCTGCCAAGTTTGGGGTTATTAATCACACAGCAGTGGATAGGCCACTGGTACACTGTACAACTTTATCACGACCGCATATTGACTCTTCTTTATTGCCCAGTCTTTATCAGGACAAAAATCCACCATCATATTTTGCATGCAGGACTCTGTAAAATTGACCCCTAAGGCTGCAGAAAGCACCAGACCCTTCTCAAAAAGCTAACTTTGAGGAGGGCAGTTCTGTATGTGTAGGAAGTTGTTGCACATTAAAAGGCGATGAATTCCAGCAGCTCTGTAAGGAAGAAGGTGCCTGGGGGTGACTAGTTATGTAGAACCTGGAAGCTACCTTCAGGAAGGCTGTGGCACATAGACCAAGTACGTGCTGGCCTCTGGGCTGACGTGTGTGCTGGGCTGCAGAGGCCCCTGGGTGCCTTAGCAGAAAAAAGAGGGCACCTGTTCCTTGTGGCCACCAGAAAGGCTATGTCCAGGAACACCATTAAGCACCACTCATTCTTTTAAACATTTTAAAAATGACAAAAGTAACACATTGTTTGCTGTAAAGATCATTCATACTAAAAAGTCTACAAAGTCAAAAGTGAAAAATCACATTCTTCTTTGTACCTGCCTTACCTTTCACCTGGTGCGTGTGCACCGCCGTTGGCAACTGGCACATGTAGCCTTCCAGACATTGTGTCTTACTTTTTCATTGCTGTAACAGAATGCCCAGCATATACAAGTTAGGGGGAGGAAGTTTATTTTTACCTCACAGTTTCAGAAGGTTACAGTCAATTCTTGGGCAGCCAGCAACAGTGGAAGCACATGGCAGAGATGTAGGTGGAGGCAGTTCCTTAAAATATTGCAAACCGAAAGCCAAGACCCCAAAGGAAGGAAGCAATAACAGGTCCTGTCCCAGTGATCCACCCCTTCCTGGTCCAGCCTCAGTGTTCCATCTCTTCCAGATTAAGCCTCTGATCCACCCATGCCTGTGATCTATAATCTACCCACATGCCTGTTCTCTACCACACTCCTATAATCCCTGACACACCCAGCATCCACCCCTCCAGACCAGGCCCTCATCTCCTAACAGCGTATGTTTCCTTAGAAAATACGTAGCATCCAAACCCATGAGGCTTTGGGGGACATTCCAGATCCAAACCACAGTACGTTATAATCCCAAGTGAATGTGCCTGTGTGGTGGGGCAAGGTTTGGGGCCACTACGATACTCTTAAACCAGAATCGGGAACATTTTATACATTGTGTTTTGTATCTTACTCTCTTCCCCACTGAAAGCACCATGCGTGTTCCGTGACAGCAAGTGTAGAAATCAATCCCCTCGTTCTTTCTGCTGCCTCTGTGGCTTCCATGAGTGTCTGCGTGATTTGCTGGGGAATTGCTGAATTTGTGCTTGTCAGTCTAGGGGCACCTCAGTAAGTACTGAAGTGATTCCCACTTTGTCCCTCTTACAGATAGTGCAGTGGGGAACATCCTTCTACCTGTGTCTCTACTCACCTGTCAGAGTATTCTGAAACAGGTGTGCTAGGTGTGGAGCCCCTTGGACACACGGTGGCTTTCCAGTAGCCACTGCTGGCGAATATCTGAGAAGGCTGTCACCTGGTGTGTGCGCACAGCTTCTGTCTCACTTGGCCCGTGCCATGTGTTGCCAGCCAACTTTTATTCATCCCGAAGTAACAGGTGAAAGATGGAGTCTTCTCTACTCGCCAGCTCTCTAAGGCTCTGAATAAGGCAGCCACACCTTCAGACCTCCCATCCACCTGATCACCCTCCGCCTGTGCTACCTGAGTGTCTATCTTAACCCTACTTTCTGTGTCCCCAGCACAGCCTGCACTGCTAAGATTTACAAGGAAAGGCTGTCTGGCTTTGGGTTCCTAGAGAGACAAGGTTGCTCTTCAAGCCCATCCCAGGACTCTTGCCCAGGGCCTGCTCAGCATCCTGGGCTCCGAGGAGGAGGCAGGCTTCTTCTAATCCTATCTCCTATTGAGATGACTAGGGTATAGACCTCTGTCATCACCTGGCTTCAGAGAGAATTCTAGTTCCATTCCCTCCACAGGAGCTATCCTTCCTGGCTCTGGGCCATCCCCACCTCTGCTAAGCCTCAGGGAAGTGTGAGCGAGGAGCCCCTGCTCATCGTGAGATGTGCTGTAGCTTCAGTAGGAAGGGAGCAGTCTTCAGGCACGTCTTTGAGCAGGTTCATCGTGACCATCAGCAAGCAGGGCATGGACAGCAAGGTGGCCACCCATCCAAGGGGCTGCATGTGGAAGTGCTCTGGGAGGCTGTACAGAGGGAGGGATAACCTGTGTCTGGATTCCCATGTGTGAGCTGAGCTGTCCCATGATGCCCCGGTTGGGAGAGATAGTCTCTGGGGTGGTTGGTACCAAGACCTGTGTCCACAAGGTGACAGTTGGTTCCTATACATCTCTAGGATCTGAGAGAAACTTAAGTTTAGCAAGCCCTAGTCTTAGAGGTGCAGAAACATGAAATGAGTCATCACACCCATGGCGGCTTACCAGACAGAATAGACCAGGGCTTGATCCAGGAAGAACTTACATTAGCTTGGTGACAGCCAGACCAGCCCCAAGTGGGGCACTCTGAGTGCCAGAGGCAGAGGCTGCTGAACCTGTAGATTACAGGGCTGTAGTGTCACTCTGTCCCAAAGGAGAAGAGGAAAAATGCAGGGTGCAGTGGCGCTGGTCCTGGCAAAGGGTTAGAAGGCCCCAGAAGCTGTGAAATACTCTCCAACACTGTCCCCCGCTTTTCTGTGCCCATGTGCTGAGGTCAAGTGGGCAGACAGCCATGATGTGGCTTCCTGGCATCCAGCTGCTTCTGCACAGGCAGGCTGGCTGTCCGCTCCATGGGCAGGAGACTGACACCAGCATGGCTCTCAGATGCTCTGCTGAGGAATGGTGGATGGCGTGTGAGCCTTGACGGTTTGACCTCCTCTGTGGATGTGGTCATATGTGCCATGGAGGCGAGAGTTCAGGAATCAGACTGATTTGAGTTCAGATTCCAAGTGTTTCAGTCTGTGTACTCCTTGGCGGATCACTTACAGTTCTATGCCTTTGTTTTCTGTGTTGAAGAGAAGGTAGTCATAGAATCCACCTCAAGGGGCTGCTTATGAATGTAAAAACACACATGCTGCCTGGCATGTGGAAAACACCCCATAAATGGCAGATGGTGTTAGTGTTATGCTAGGCAGACTCCGGCAGTGGGAATATTGTTGTTCTTCGGAGTCTGTTGAGAAATCGAGCATATGCAGGAAGGGCAGGAAGAATCCCATTAGGACATAACCAGGTGTTATCTTTAGTAACCCAACTGGCATGAATGGATTAAGCTGCTTTTCAGGAGAGGGCAGCAGTCGGCAGGGGAGGAATCAGGGAATGGACCTAAACTGGTGAGTAATGAGATGGAGTCTATCTAACTGGCAGTGTTTGGTCCTCAGAGAAGATGGGGGCAAGTGACAGCTGGAGTATAATATAAATGCCTTTTTGGGGAAGAGACCCAGCCCATGACCACTCCTTCTCTGGGAACCTGGGAAATTCCCCTGCCTCGTGCTGCATCGTATGCCAGCAGCGGTGTTTATGCTACCCAGCTTTGCTGTAAGGCCAGGCCGATAAGACTGGGGTGGACACCCAGCCTGAGTGACCAACGCAATCCTGTGGGATTTAGCATGCAACATGAGGTGTGCCGCTGAGACCAGGAGGACAGTGAGTTAAGGAGGGGGACTCTCTGATGTCATTTTCTGGAATAGGCAGCAAGAATGGACACACAACCAGAAACCACAAAATCCTGCAGGAAGCTGTTTGGGGAGGAGAAGAGAGTGTTGCTTCCCTGCTCCTTGAAGGCTTTCCAGGGCAGCTTCTGGTTCCTTGGTCTTGTGAGGCCCAGCTGCATTCCTGCCCGTGGGCTGGGGGACACCTCATGACCTTATGTAACCAGCTTAATGAGCTGGAGTCAGTCAAGTGCAAAAAGAAACCAACCTTATTTTCCCTCAGTGTTCTTTTAGGCATGCTCTGTGGATGGTTCTTTGCCCGCTTGAAGTTGAGAAGTCTTCCTGGTGTCAAGCGTGACAAAGCCCAGTCCCTTTCAGCAATGCAGCCTTGATTCCAGACAGTCCTGTGTAGAATCACATGGCTGGACTCCTAAAACCGACCAGCCTTAGTGGCTTGGAGCCAGAAGGGCACAAGGTCAGCTTCTTCACTGAATCCCAGCCAATCCTGCTGGCTTCCCCACCTGCCCATGACTCCTGGCCCTTGGGGCTAGATCACGCTCCTCTATGCAGTCCTATCTCAAAGCCTGTGTCCTATAGCTCTGTTTATGCACAGCCTGAGCTTCATCTCCTCTTCCTTAATGCTGCTTCAGAAACCCTCCAGCACCCCTGACTCTACTCCTGGGTAGGATGATACTGCATCTCCGCTGGCCATTCAGCACGTCACCCTTGGTTTTTGCAACTGCCGCCCTGACTCTACCCACAATATCCAGGCCAACCTCTGGCCCTGAGCTTCCAGCATCTCCCATATCTCGTTGCTCTAGGCCCTCAGGCCGTAGGTGTGAGGTCTCTGTGAGACAGTGATGCCCACTCACCTGTGTGTTGCTCTTAGAAAAGACCTCTAATGTCTCTCATTGAACTGAGGTGAAGGAGCCTCTGCCATCCCTGTGGCACTGGGAGACATACAAGGACAGCTCATGCTGTCCCCCTGGGATTCTTCTTCTGCACTTCTTACCCACACTTCAGGTAAGCATCAGTAATGTTACAAAGTCAGTGTGGCACCTTCTCGTTTGCAGGGATGGTTTTTACCTTACTCAGGAATACTATTGTTTTGTTCTTAGCCTTCAGAGTCTCAAGTAAAACTGAGACAGAAAGAGTATCTTTTATATCTTTTGCTCTTAAAATATGCCATTTTTAATCATTCTAGTTGCCTTTCTAGTTGAGTTTCTCTTCCTATAACCATAATCTCAATAAAACTGAAATGGGTGAGGTGGTCTGGGAGGGCAGGGAAGGCCCCAGGAACTCCCAGAGCATCTGTGGACTTAAACGTGGCAGACTTCCATCACCGTTGTTTTCATTCATTCGAAGGCTTCTCTTTCAGTCCTGCTCAGATTGGCAAGGTTTTGTGGAAGGGATTCTGTTCAGTGTCACTTGCTTGGAGAACGTCACTGTTCAAGGTGATGGCCAAAACTGGGGCTTTAGCTGGGGCAGGAGAAAGTCTAGGTTTTGTTGACTTTCCGTGGGAGCAGATGTTCCTACCATGGGGAACTCAGGATTAGGAGAACTACTACAATTTTAGACTTTGACATGTCACTGGCTGGGATGGAACAGGAGTACATTTGGTCAGACCCCAGAATGCCAACTGCCTACGTCTGCTGGTAATGATGGAGTAGGTCAGTGTCCCTGCGCACAACCACCATATTGCTATGGTTTCTATTCCATAATGTTGCCTTTGCCCTGACTTCCTCGTGTTTTACTGGAAGTAGAGCATTCTGGGCTTCAAGCTTCATTCCCCTCATTTATTTTTTTTATGTTGTAAATACATGAATTCCAAATTCTGTAACACATTAGAGACATGGGGTTGGGGAATCAGTGAGCATCTGTGCCCGGCTCTTTTTCACAGGTTTACACCTTTTCTATCCGACCAGTGCCTGTCTTTCTTCCCTGTCATTCTAAAATAATGACACACACAGTATAGATACATCCATGTAGCATTGATGGCTTTTATTGCATATTTGTGTCATTACAAAGATAATCTGGGAATATATTAAAAAAACCCTCCCTTTTATATACACAGAACATGCTACATGATACACTTGTGAGAAATGCTGAGGTAACAGGCTCGCACCCAGATATGGACAGTACCAAATGCCCCACACCTCACATGCCTGACCCACCCACCCACCAGGAGGCTCTCCCGCTCTTGACTCATCTCCTGTCCTAGCTTGGCAGTTGTCCCACCGGTGTGGAGTCTGGCAGAACCCAAGAATCCACCATCTGTAGTGCACCAAGCAAGGGGTCAAGTGGCCCAACAATCTTACAGTTCATGAGAAATGGCCAGTTCTCACGTGTGTGACCCCTGTCCTCCAGGGAAATGTAGTTTGCGGAGGAGTTACAGGCCCTAATATGCGTGAGGCAGACCTCCATTCTGTCGCCATCTGAAGGGCCCTCTGCCCTGGACATAACTTTCCTTCGGCTGAGCATCCCTGGCAAGGCAGGCTGCTGTTTGTGTGGTGGTTAAAATGATGTGGAGGCTAAAGTATGAATGGAGGATACAAAACTGAACACACAGTCCATGTGGCTGCTGCTGTGGCTTCTGATCCAGCCTCCCCTTTCCCAGCCAGAACCTGAGCCCCAACTCTTTCCTACTCAGAGGCAGAAGAATCTTGCCTGGAAGGAATGTCTGTGGCAAAAAAGCAGACGGGTGTAGGAAGAGAAAAGATGCCTTGGGTTACAGAAAGCAGCCAGACGTAGAGACGTAGAAGGCGCTGGGTACGTGTAAACTGGGTGGAGAGATGATGACGAGTCCTGAGAATGGGAAAGGGCATAAAAATGGGGGGTGGTATTTGATTGGGGTCTCAGGGGTTCCTAAGAGGGGAGCCAGGGACCCCTATGCGAGAGGTGAGCCTTGAAGACACTCCTGAAGAATCCAGGCACAGCAGTGCCGTGCCAAGGATTAGTTTTGAATTGAAGTGACCCAGCCTATGATCTGCCCTTAAGCTTAAGCAGCTCAGCACTAAGGGAATTCTAAGAGCAAACCGCTGGTGACAGCTTCAGCATCTGAGAATTGAATAGAGTGTGTGTAGATTTATATGGCCAATGCATATTAATGTCTAGACATATCACATGTGATGTGTATCTAAGTGCATACACGTGCGGTATACACATAAATGCTCAGGGGAGGCTCATACACGTGTATGTTGTGAAGGTATTCTGCAGTTGTGTATTTGTTTTAAGGACTTCATTTATTGCAACAAAGTTCTCTGCAGTCCTGTCCTGTCCAGGAAACGTGACGAGTTGTCTCGTGTGAAGGAAAGCAGGAAAGACAAAGGACACTGTGTCCATTTAGTTCCATTGTCTGGCACAGTGACCTGGGAAGAGAGAGTCCAGCATCCTAGTCCCGTCAGCCCCAAGATGAACTGGTGAGGAGCTGCTCGCGGTGTTGGGCCTGTGTGGCCAGGGTGCACGCCTGGTCGTGGCCACACAGGTCGGGAGGGGCAGGCTTAGTGGAAGGTGTTCGGGTTGGGGCGGATCATCATCACCACCTTCTTGAGTGAGTAGGAGCCTCCTCGGAACTCAGCCCAGTAGACACCGTCCTGGTAGCGGCTCCGGTAATGGCCCCCACGGTACCAGACCCCATTGAGGTTGGAGTGGGCGCAGGCATTATACCACCAGCCTCCCTTTTGGTAGTGGGCACAGTTGCCTGCAGGAGAGAAGGGAGTAAGGAAGTATCTGGGTGGGGTACTTGGTGTCTTCCCAAGAGTCCTCTCTGGGAGGCCTCCAGAGTAAGGATACTGGAGAAGTAGACTCTGTGCAACAGAGGTCAGTGCTGGACTTTAGGCCCACTCGGACCTGTCTTTGGGGCTCAGCTTTATGACCAAGCAGCTAAGCCACAAACAAGTGGCTTAACCTCTCCCAGCCACTATATTCTCATTCTTAAAAAGATGATTAAAAATAATACCTACAGTACAGAGCCACTGCAAAGGCAAAGTGAGGGTCCATGGCAGGGCTCAGCCCCAGCTCCAGCAGAGGAGGCCAGGGGCGGGGTAGGAAGGAAGTGGAAGTGGGCTGATTACATGGGGGCCGGGAGAGGAGTTTGTCACAGGAATTTTTAGATTTGAAAGGGTTGGATCAAGAATCTTTACAGAATGACAAAGGAAGTATTCCTCCCCAGTCTGTAGTCCATCGAAATAACTTTTGTGTTATTTCATAAAAAGAAGCCCGTTTCCATGAAACTTGGCATTATCACATCATGTTAAACTTTTCTGCCAAGAACAAGCAGTTCAGAACAATGGGATGCGTGGGCAAGGTGCGAGCAGGCATGCAGGGGCATCATCCCCCGCTGGGAGGAGCCGGAGAAGCCGCTGTCACGTGGGCTGCTTAGCTGGAGGAGCAGGGCCTGTGAGGTACTCCTCCTAAGGGAAGGACTGCCCCATCATCCTGGATGTCCAAGGGCCTGCCAGAGCTGAGGCTGTGGCATGGGATGAGGAGGTCACATGTGGTCTATGGCAGAAAGCTGAAGGAGGGCCTCAGTTTCAGGAACCCAGGGTTTCCTGGGGGGTTTTTCTGGGGCTCCTGTTGGACCATGACTCAAGACCACAAGGACCACGAGGCAGCGGTACATGTTTTGATAGGAACAGCCCTCGGCACACTACAGTGAACAGGCCAGAAGCCCAATTGAAGGTTTAAGGTGATAGATTGCTCCTCTTTCTGCATCCTGTGGTGGAGCTTCAAGAGATGTAATAGCCCCCATGTCCTAGGACCTGATAGTGCTAAGGGTCCTCTTCCTGTCACTTTCTGTCTGCCCAGCTCTCTAGAAACCTAGGCAACCTTGGTCCAAAGGACCTTCTGTTGCAGAGCAATGGCCTCCTCCTTAGGATCCTTTCTACAAGGTTGGTTCAGTGCCAGTGAACGGACAGAGGTGTCTCTGTGGTAAAGGACACACAGGTCATGCCCCACCTGTCGTCTCATTTTAGGAGAAGTGACCTCTAGGTCCACTAAAGTGTGCCTGCTTGGGGATCTGGAATGAGGCTGTCCTACCTCAGCAGTGTAGGTATAAGGGCTTTTCTAAGGCACAGATCATTTCTGAGAGAGTCCCCAAAGCTTTCTCCTCCAAAGAGCTGGGGGACTCGCTGAGATCTGGACTAAAAGGGAGGTTAGAACGGAGGGGCCAGGCTTGGCCTGAAGGTGGTGCCAGCCTCAAGAGGCCTCGCCTTGCTGTCATCTCCGTCCTACAGGAACAGAGGCCCTGCCTCAAGAAATTGGGCGTGGGTCCTTGGAAGACTTCAGCTGTGGGTGAGTCTGCACTTAGGGCCAGACCTGACTGTCTATCTTGTAATGTTTTGTGTTCTGCCTTGTTTTTTATCTGATAAAGACTTCTCAGTAAACACCTGGGTTTGAGAGATGTGATCTTAGATCACTTCATCTGTCTTACCTGTTTTCTTCTTAATCGCTTCCTTAAAGTGTTGCATTAACGTCAGATTCTAAGTCACCATCCTATGCCAAGTCCTGGACAAAGCACTTGAGGCACTTTCTTTCCACCTCCTCCCCTACGCTGCATGTAGGTATTGTCCTTCCACATGTGGAAACCAGGTCCCAGGGAGATTATGCAATGGGCTGAGGACACAGCATTGGAACTCAGGGTGTGGCCCAGAGTCTACAAGCATGTGTACCTCAGACGGGAGTGTCTGCCCAGGCCCACAGTGGCCCTCACACGTGTAATTGGTATACCTCTTTTTTCTTTTTTCTAAATGCCACTGTGACTGAAATTTCCAAAGTGGATCTAAGGGCAACAGGCACAGGAATAGACCTTTGCAAGGTGGGAACCGGGTCAGGGAGCCCAGCGCTCTCCCCTAGGTCTTCCTGTGCCTTCTGACTTTAGGTGACTTCTTACTGCCCCATATCTAGGTCTGACTCATTTTCCTACCTGTGTAGACGTCGTGGTCTCTGTCCAGGGTAGTAAACTGCTTGCCATTGTGCCAGGTGAAGGAGTCTCCTGCGTTGCCGTGGTAGCGCCCCAGCCGCAGCTTATAGTACTCGCTCTCTGGCTCCAGGCGGAAGCTGGCATATTCTGCAAAGACCTTGCGGCCAGACCAGTCCTCCATGGTCACCAACAGTTTGTAGTTGCCTTGGTTTGTCAGCCAGTAAATGTTCTCTAGGCCCAGCCAGTACTCACCATCAATGTTCCCAAACCCTTGCTGGGGAAGACCAGAGAGGATATGAGTGTGGAGCCTATGGTGGCCTGGGAAACAACTTCAAGAAACTTTCGAAAGAAGTGGCCTGGCGCTTGGACACTCAACCTCTGTAGAATGGCCTGGGAGACAAGTCAAGTACAAGGCAGGCCTGAGCTCCAACCCCTGTACTGTCTCTACAGCTCGATGAGTCACTTCACCTCTAAGACAATCCCGTGTCATTCAAACATATGGAGAATGTGCATCCTATGGGCCAGGTACGGCACGTGCAGTTACCTGGAAGTGCTCTTGCCATCCCACAGGGCTGCCTCCGAACACATGTGGTGTAGTCACTTAAAACCTGGCACACAGGAGGCATGTGGCCAGCTTTCCCTGGACAAAGCCTTCATTTCCTTCCCTGGAGATGGGCCATCTCTAACACACTCTAGAAGAAGTGTGGAAGATATGCCATACCCATCTGGACTCCCTTTTAGTTCTAAAACCCAGTGGTTTTGTTATTGTTATTGAAATGTAGTTTTACAGTTCATCAGCTGAGTGGTGGCTCCAAAGTCTTGCCAGCAGTTGGATTTGTTAATGATGATAAGTAACACTAGGGAGCACGCACAGCATGTCGGCACTGTGAGCTTTACCTGGGTTTCCTTATTACTTACTCCCCATGCTACTCTAAGAGCCAGGTGCTACCGTTACTATCCTAGAATTGGTTAGCTAGGTTGTGAACGAGAGTGTGACCTTGGGATCTGTTCTGCACCACATCCACGAACAAGAGGAGGATGTAGAGGAGTCTCCAAAACTTCCAAGGTAGGAGGTAGAGGGGGAGAAGCAGGCAGAGACACAGGCTGGTCAGGAGGTGGGCCGGGGCGGCTGGGGAGGAAGGAGACCCAAGGAAGGAGCACAGCAGAGCCATGTGTGGAAGCGTGGTGGCTGATGCTAACTGGGGTTGTGGCTTTGGCATCAGGGGCCTAAGTATCCGTCACTGCTTAGCTCCATTGCTATGGTAGCTGTGCAGCCGTGAGAAGGCGATTTCTCCTTTCCCCTATGAGATGTATAAGGACACTGTGGTACTCTGCACAGGCCATGCCTAGGAGCCTTGTGTGGTGCCTGGCACGTGCCCAGTGGTCCAAGCTGCTCATCATCCTTAGTGCTGTCTCTGTGCAGAGCAGGGAGTTAGGTACATGTGAGCCCTATTAGCCTTTCCTGCTGTAAGGATGAGCACTGCAGTGCCTTTGGAACTGGGGAGCCCAGAGGATGGATCCTGTATGTAAGACCTAAGTATAACCACCGTTCCTGCAGGAGCCCTTGAGGGAGCCTCCCAGGGAACGGAAGCTTGGGACTTTCTCCCCTCTCAGCTTCAAAAATAGGTCTTCCCACATGAAAACTAGCTGGGAGTAAGATAATGCCTGCATTTTGCCAAAGCAAGGCTATGGTGGTCTAGACTCCTAGCTTCTGTCTTGGGGCAGTGCTAGCAGCGGGCAGGGAAAGAGCCTGTCTTCACAACCCAGGGGGATCTGTCTTTGTCCTTCTGATATTTGGGCTGTCCAGTCACCTCTGTGGGCAGCACCTGCAGGCCCTGGTTGGTCTTACCTTGTACGTCTCCCAGTTCCTAAAGAAGTTGACAGAGCCATCCAAGCGCCTTTGAATGACAGTCCAGCCCCCAGGGTCATGCCTCTGGTCACACCACACCTGCATGAGGCGGTTTGTGTTCTCAGGCTTTACTAGGTAGATGGAACTGGTGTCATGGCCATCCTCCAGTGCCTGCAGGCAGTCTCTCCATGGGCCTAGGGACACAGATGTGCACATGTCACATACTGCCGATCACTGAGCCGTACTCCCACCTATCCCCTAAATAAGCATGAGCTGACTCTAGCAGGAAGCTGGAGCAAGTCTACACTGGAGCTTGTCAAAATCAGTTTTGTTCTACAAGCTTGAGACATAAAAAGTGACATGAAATCAAGAGTCAGGTCCAGGGGACAGGTTGCCTGTTCTCCAAACCTGGTTTCTGCTCTCACTTCATTGTGATATGACCTTGGGCAGCTTCCTCACTTCTGGCCCTCCATTTCCTTTATTTGTAGAACAGTGGTCACATTTACCTCATCCTGGGGTATCATGTTTACAGATCATTTGTGTGGAAGTTCATGGATGTGCTTTTTTTAAAAAGTTAGTTCTATTGGTGCGAAGAGGTGTATGCCTGCTAAATGCAGCAGTGCTCACCAGCACCATGTGAACTTCAATCTTTTCTCCCCGCGCCATGATGGGCTTCACCTGACCATTCTTCCAAGCACAGAACGTGTCTTGGCCTGGCTCCTCCCACAACCATGCTCCATGGTGCTCTACAGATTCTAGTAAATGAACTTCAGCAGGGTCATGGAGCCCAGGCTTAGGCCATATGGCCAGAGACTATAAGATGTTTAAGGGAATCATACACTAGTCCCCAAGCATGTTTTGAGGACCAGTTTTCTTTCATTTCAATCTGTTATCCAGAGGATACTCACTACAGCCAGATGCTTAGAGCCCACATATTCTGAGGTTACTGTTCTGTAGGTAGGTCTGGGAGCTTATTGGGTGATATCCGGGACACTTCCTAATCCATTGCTCTCTGACACTGATATCAGAAGAGCTGTAGAAATCCAGACAGCTGCTATGGGTCTTTCGGCCCCACCACTCCTACTTTTTTTCTATGTTATGATACGGGTCACAGCAGCAAGAAGGAACAGACTTGAGTCACTGTAGTCCAGACAAGCTGGGGTCTTCCTTATCGATCTGCAGAACATTTCAAGAAGGTCTTAAAACCTAGTCATTCAAGCACATAGTTTAAATAAAATCAGAACACACTGCTTAGTCTCTTCAGAATAATCTCTAGACTGAGAAAGGTTAAGACCAAAAGCTCTAAAAAACTAAGAAAATTTCAACTAGCTTTATTAATTCATGTGTTCATTCAACAACTCTTAGTAGAGCCCTGCCCTCCACAGGGGCAGCACTGGGTCCCTGGAGCCCAGAGGAGTTGAGGCTGCTCTCATGGTCATAGAGAGCTGGCCTCGCCAGCCATGTTTTGGCTCTTTATCCTGAGGTGTCCTTTCCTGTCCTCTCTCGGTGGCAGCTACACTCAGCCCTTCCTGCATAGCTTCTGCTCCCAGCTTCCTTCCTGGCTGGTAGCCGGCCTCACCTAATCCATTGAGATAGGTATATAGGGATAACTTGGGGTTTGGGTCCTTGTTAGACTGCTTAAGAGGCAGCTCCTGGGGTCTTGCAGCTGCATGTGAGCACCGGACCTACAGCCTGACAGGAACTGCCCTATTCTCCCATCAGTCTCCTGGTCCCAGGTCAGTTAAAGTGGGCTTCTCCCTGTCTCAGTCTTCTTACCCGTTTACCTCCCCCACCAGTTCCTGCACAGGGGTTGGGACAAGAATGTCACTTAGGCACCGGTCATGGCATAGCCCTCTTTTCCTTTCCTTTCCTTTCTGTTTCTTTGCTTTGCTTTCCTGCCTGTACCCTCCCCCTTAGTACCCACCCTGGGGAAAGGAAGGCTGTACCACCAGGAAGAACAGTCAGGAAGGAGAGAAAGGTTTTGGTTATGTTTGGCCCGAGCCCCAAGGACTGAGGCAGAGAATGGGCGTCTGTCCCTGACAGCTGGAGCAGAGCGCCCGTGGGCGTGGGAAGCTCCCAGCTCTTCCCCAGGGCACCCGTTCAGGAAGGACTATTTGATTCAAGTGCTGATGAGGGGACATCCAGCCGGAGCCTGCAAATGAATACCACTGAAAACCAGCCACCGAGCGCTGGCGGGTTGTCAAATGAAGGCGCTGTCCTTGAAGAGGGTACATGTAGGAAGGACTTGGAGGTGACAGGGAGGATGGCAGGTCAGCCTTAGGGCTCCCAGCCTGCACTTCCCTCATAAGTACCATTGAAGGCTTCAGCTTTACCTTTGGTATTCCTGCTGGGACTTGTTTTAAATGGCAGCGTTGTAAAATGTTTTGGAGTCTTCATCTCTTTGAGAATTTGGGGCAAACTCTAGGCTCTGTTCTGAAAAATACAGATGCCTACAGTTTTTTAAACAGTTTCACAGGGTAAATGGATCTCCAAGCCTCGGGTTAACAGTAGCGGCAAGAACTAGGCCTTTTCTAAGGGCAGCCCTACAGCAAGCTGCACCTATTCTACCCCTTATTCTTTCAACACCCCTGTGGAGTGGCGTTAGTGTCACCATTTTACAGATTAGGAAACTGAAGCCCAGGAATGCTATGGGGCAACCTAAGATTATATGGCCAGTAAGGGGCAGGCTCTGTGCCCCCGGGGTGGTCTGGGTGGCACAGAGCTCACACTTTAGACTACTCATTTCCTTCCTAAGCAGAGCAAATTTAAGGGTCAGCAGCCTATACTGAGATATCTGTGTCCTGAGGACTATTTTTTTTTTACATTATAATTTTACATCATCCAAGCTTTAAAAATACACACACACACACACACACACACACACACACACACACACACACAGAGTAGGGGATTCTGGGAAGCAAGCCCAATACCTTCACCCTATACTGCCTCTTTGACACAGGTTTTTGTTTGTTTGTTTGTTTGTTTTCTGTTTAATTCCGAGACAGGGTCTCACCAAGTTGCTAAGTTGCCCATGCTGAGTTTGAACTTGTGATCCTCCTGCCTCTGCCTCCCAGAGTGCTGGGATTATAGCTTTGCACCCAACGGCCCTGGCAAAAAATATAAATTTGTAATTCTTCTTGATCAAGGTGTTAAAATCTTTGATAATTTGTTTTTTTTATTTCTTGTTCTCCTTTGTGTATTTTTAACTATTTTAGTGTTTTATGATGTAGAAAAAGATTTTTATAATTTTTAGGCAAATCTGGTAATTCTTTAAGGTGTTCTGGAATCACAGGATAGGTATAAAATAGTACATAAATGTTCAGCATTTTCTGCCATTAAGAAAGATTCTCCACATGTCCCTGTAGCCTGTATGTCCTGTGACAATCAGGCCTATCTCCAGTTTCCCTTAGAAGCTCTTTGTAGACCTCTGTCAAATCTCCTGCAAATTCAAACGCATTTCCTTTTCTTACGTTAAAGGTAGGAAAAGTCGAAAACGTAAACAGTAGATGAAAATTAGTCCAAAGAATAAGTTGCACCCAAAAACTGGAAGCTATAAAATGGTCTCGGGGCTCTGTTAAAGTAGCTGATCAAAACGTGTTGCTTTGATGAAAGGCCCACAGCGACAACATATACATGTGTACAACGAACACCCATGGGTAGCCAAGCAATGCAGGCGGCCCCTGAGGAGGCCTGGTGCCAGGGAAGGAACTTCCAGTTTGAGGTCAGGGGCCTCGGCTTACATCTTGTTGGCCCAACCCACCCACAAGGTTACTTCGAGCAGGTTCTTCCCTGTGCCTCAGTTTCTCCTTCTGCAAAGGAGATAAAGAATCAGAGGGTGTTACGAGCACAGAAGCCCTGACTGGCAAGGGCGGGTGCTCAATGAAAATTGCTCCTTTTCCCCATTGGTAGATGAAGCTGACTTGTTAGAAATTGTTCACTCTTCCCTCCTTCTGCAAAAAGTTACTATGTTTCCTCTTTAACTTCCAAAGTTAGGTATAAGGTTGCTTACTAATAGATGTTTTCCACAATGCATATTTTTTAAATTTCAGTAAAGGCAACAAAGATACACTGAAATAAAGAATGGAAATCTTTTTTGTCAACGAAGCTGAACTTTCAACGTGCAGTGGGCGAAACGCTCCCCCTGGCATGGTGCAAGCGCCTGGACAGTATTTACCTTGGCTCCCCTTCTGAGCAGCAGTTCTGCCCGGAGCCCCAAGCCAACACTAACTCGGCGGCACCTAGGCCAGAGCAGCGTGAGCGCCCCAACCCCCTCTGTATAAAGACCGCGTTTACACCAGAGCCAGAATGCGCCACGTGAAGAGCAGTGCTGCTGCCATGGCGAGCTGAGATGGTGGTTCCCAGAGAGGCAGCGAGGGCAGCAGGAGGCACACAGAACCTGGAGCCAGGGAGACGGGGTGGAATGCTGACACTCAGGAGCATAAAGTGTGCAGGTTCCACCCTCGGGCCAGTCCTGGGAAGTGTCGGAGGTGGTGCTGGCAGGGGCAAAGCCTCTGCCTGCCACTTGCTACTTGCTGGGGGTGGTGGTGGAAGTGTCTAGTATACAAGGCACAGCCTCCCAGGAAACCAGGAGCCCCCAGGCAGCACCTGTCTGCTAATGACATGGGGGAGCCAGCGGCCAGGCTGGGCTGGAGTAAGCAGCCCACCCACCCAGGCCCCAGTGTTGAAATATGCCACTAGGGAAACTCGGCTTGGTGATGCCTGCTCAGATCCATTGCCGCTCCCCTGTGTGAGCCGGAAGGCTGTCCTTCTCCCCGGCTGCACCCAAAGGGTGGAGAGAGGACCAGACGGTTGGCCTGGGCTGTTCATTCCCTAAGCACTGTCCCAAGTCCCAGGTCTCACCTCCCAGCCACCTTAGGCCACCTACAGTCCCCTGTGGCTGTTGACTGCCCTGCGAAGCTGTTCCTACTAATGTTGTAGCCCACAGAAGGGGCTTCTGAGATATCACCAAGTCACCTGTTTTTGCTTAAGAACTGTACGATTTTTGAGTATTCTAACCTATGGTTTGTCTCCAAAGTCTTTTTACCACTCTTGAAACATGTTAATAACAGAAGTGACTAGTTGTTAAAATTAGATTTGGAATTTGCTACTCAATTTTATTAATAAGAGTGCTATGGCAAGTGGATAAATGTGAGTTCCACCCTTGCCAGCATCAGGACAGATGCTTGAATCTCACTTACCTATAATAGAAGCCTGGTGAAACAATACATGCTATCCCAAAAGCTTGTTAATTTTTCCTATGTATGACAACTTTAGGGATATGGTTTACATTAAATTTAGTGCTTGCATAATTTTCTCCTGGCATTAGTTTTAACTTCAAATATAGGACAAATTAATCTTGAGCAAACAAATGCTTATTTTATATATTTTTATGTTTGGTGACATTTGCGACATCCTGTATTTTGGTTATGGCCACATGTTTTATGTCAGTCACTGGTTTTCAGCAAACCAGACAAACAATGGCCTAACATAGGAATATTTTGTATGTTCCCAAAGTCACCTCCAGTTCCTGCAGAACCTCAGAGTTGACGTTATGAACATAATTTTTAGTCATTCCAGGGAAAGGACCCAAATGCTCCTGCCCACTCTTTAGGCCACTTTAGTCATCAGATGGCAGGCACAGTGCCTGAGGTCAGTAAGCTTTTCAGGAGTTTATGAAAATGTCTGAGACCTAAATAAAACTTGCTGGCTTTAAAATATGAAAAGAAAACTGCAAAATTGAATATTTTAGTCCATAATTAAATCTCTACCAAGTGTAACATTTTGCTAAATTCATTAATTATTAAATTTAACCTTCATAAAAATGTTATTTCTCTTGAAAACCATTTGTAGGTTAGATTTTTCTTACTTCCCAAGAATTCCTGAATGTGCCTGTTGTTGGCTGTGAAATCAGAGCCAACCATAAATTAATCAAGTTGCTCTTAGCCAAATAATTTTCAAAAGTGAAATTATTCAAATACTTTCAAAATTGTGCAGTAAAAATTATACTAGATGGGTGAGGTGGTGTACTTCAGTGAGTTTGATACAGTCTGAAGCCTTCAGGTCCCAAAAAGGGTGTAAAGGGGTCCCGTTCAGGCTATTTGACCACAAGATAAACAGATATTGCAGAATCACTTTCCAAAGGACACCGAGAGGCATACACCCCATTCTCAGGTTTTGAGAAGTGTGGTTGAGCAGGAGAAATGAGTTTAAGCAACTTAAAAAAGAAAAGAGGTTGAAATGGAAAAGCTGTAAAGGCCTCACCGTACAGGGAGCTGAGCCGCTTGCTGGGTATCCAGGGATTAGTGGGAGTGGAGCCCTGAGGCTCTCTGAGAGCAACCGCTAGTAGTGCCCAAGGCTGCCTAGATGAGGGGAGACCGGAGCCGGCTGTGCGGAGACGGCTGTGCGCAGAGCTTCCCAAGGGAGGCTAATGAAGGTGAGGATGACCAGGGTTCTCAGCTCATGGAAGGCACATCATAGCACTTAGCAGACCCTCCAAGGATTTGTGGTCCTGTGTGTGGCCATCTGTCAACCCTTCCCAATAAAAGGGGCCATCTTCCTTGGCTTCTTGAAGAATCTGTGCTAGGTTTCGTTGGTCACCTTTTCATCTTCTAGATGCTCACAAACCCTTCTTTACGCCCTGCCCCGTCTGTTCTGTCATTGTACTTGGGCTCAACCACAAGCCAGTTGGTACGTAGTAATGTGTGTCACTGGGTCTTTTGTCTCTTACCGGAAGCAGGACATTTGTGCCGCCCCAGGCCTGGTCCTTGCCGTTTCCTGCCCATTTGCCGGCCGTTCTCTGAGATCGTACCTGTAAGGCCTCGGCCCTGCTCATTGTCACCTCCAGGAAGCTTTTCTCAGCTCCAGAAGAGCTACTCAATCCTGCTTGTGGTTCCCCAGATGCCCTACATGTTTATCTTTGGTAGAGTTTGGTCAGTGAAGGCCACCATATTTCAGCAGCCTTTCACCTGCCGGGTGCCCTCCAGCTACTTCATCTATCCTCACAAGCCTCCGCAGTGGCGAAGCAGCACAGAGAGATCACATACCTGGGAAGTTCAGGGTCTAGGATTGGAGCTGAGGTGTGCCCCCCTGTGCACCATACTTTGGTTACTAAGCTGTGTTAGGACTGCTGGGATGTCTCCCCATTTGACTGTGGGTCCCTTTGGGAGGCACACTCTCAGGGCAGTGAGCATGAGTTGCTCTTTCCTCCTCAGCCAGTGTGGAGTCCGTCAGTGCTCCAGCTGCCTTCTTACCTCCTGTCTCTTTACCAGTGTGAGTTGCACTCCCCTCGCCACCTTCATTTTGTCCTTCCCACCTTGGGAACCATCTGGAAAGAGGAACCCCACAGCAAATGATCAACAGTATCTAGACTGAACCCTCACAAAGGAACCCTGCTTTGTGAGGAAGTCGGGGCCGCTTGCAGTGGAGGGTCTGTATATGATGTCTGAGATTGTGCCGAATGGTTGCATTTTCTGTTCTTCTGGAAATTACCCTGGAAAAATACCTAAGGTACTAAATTTCAACAACTAGAAGTTCAGGAAAAATTATTATATTTATCATTTAAACTAGAATTCTTTTAGCAAAATTTTTCTTTGTACAGAAATTTTAATTAAAAGGTATACTAAGGTAATATCAATTATTCATTAAAAGGAAAAAAGATAACATAAAACTACCTCAGATCCCATAGCTTCATTGCTTCATTTTGAGATACAGGGCATGAACTGACCAACTTCTTTTCAACATAGTCTCCAACCAGATTCACCCCAAGAAGGGGTAAACTTGAGGCAGCAGTGATGCAGGGGTTGGGGAGCAACCATCCTCATTGTTACTTGTGCCGTGCCATAGCGACTTAGCCACTGGACCCAACAAACTCAAGCGGCAGTGTTTTAGACATTCAATCTTGTGATGCTAACTTAATTATGCTTTGGGTTTGTTTTTTTTTTTTCTTTTTTAAAGTCTGTGGCAGCCTTTTAGGGTTATGATACAGTCTGCTACATAAATTGCCACGATCCATTTATGTGACAGCAAACTGGCCACAGATGCCCAGTCTCCAGGATTTTCTACATTACTTCCAATTTTCCAAGTGCCAGACAGTTGGGATTTCCAGGCAGCCGAGATGCCAGATTCCCCAGGCTTCTAACAGTAATAAGTTGATAGTTTATCTCCTGTGGCTATAAATGCTGGTAGCATTTAGCCCAGTGTCATCCCTGGAAAACAGCCTGAGGTGTGGAGAGGCAGCTTTCCATCACACTGAAAAGCTCTTTGTGATCAGTTCCCCAGTCATGGAGGAGGGGGAAAAGCACGGCAAGGAGCGGTTACCCACCCCACTCGCCCTACTCTAACAACGAATGAATACTCTTTGAAACGTGACTGGATTACAGTGTGCAGTGAACTTGGGTATCGTTTTGTTTAACAAATCATTTTAGAAAAAAGGGAAATGGGATGTAGTAGAAACAGCACATGTTCTGGTGGCAGGAGACGTGAGAGGCCTCCCCTCAGCCTCTGTAGCCTGGAAGGCAAAATCTGAATGTGAGTGCTCACAGCCATCCCATTCACCCTCAGGACTGCGTGCACCCCAGGCTTCTGAGTTCTCTGTGGTGCTTCCACCAGGGAGCCCAAGCTGCTAGAACTGATCCTGTCAGAGCAGCATCGATTGAGGGCTGGCTTACCCTTTAAAAAGAATGGAAGCCTCTCGGATGAGACTTCGTTATTATAAATAGAGTATTGTGCTGGGGAACCACTGTCGACCGTTCATATCTTCTACTGTACGAGGTGAGTGAGGTCAAATACAGGGGGGAGAATCCACCCAGGAAAGCACTCCAGGTATAATCATGGGCCCCAACCGTAGGCATCTGTGGGCAGAGAGATGCTGTGTTTCCTTGTGTGCCATGGGTTACGCCGCTGAAGCAGTGTAGTCCCCAAAGGAAGATCACAGCTATGAGGCCTAACCTTTAACGAAACCCGGAATTCAGGCTCCACATTAAAAGACAGCTATCCATTGACATGCTGGGTAGAAGTAACTCCAGAGACTAGATAAAAATTACATGTTAAATTAGCCTGCAGCCTCCAATGGGCTCATTTTCTGGGATTCAGAACGGTGCCATCCCTGGGGTACCACTGGCTCTGCCTGTTGGGGGAGGGATCGTGGGCACATACCAGCAGGGTCTGTTGGCAGGTACCACGAGCATTCTAAGACTACATCCACCAGCTGTTCCCAGACTCTTAAGGGGCCACTTAAAACCTAGTTCTGAAACAGTGGCAGAAGATCAGGTCCCAAGCAGCTGGGGCCAGGCCAAGCATTCAGAGTTCTGCATACTATTTCACCTGCGACTTCTCCATGGAAATATGCAGAATCCCTGAGTAATTAAGCAGATTCCATTGAGCCTTGACTACTTGAGACCACTTACTAGCTGTGTCATCTGGGCTAAGGTTTTAGATCTCCCTGCACCTCAGTATCCTGCAAGTTGCAAATCCAAGGACTAATCTTGGCTCTGCATGGACAGGGTCTGTGACAGCAAGACTGCACTAGGAGATCTCAGGGTCCCTAATAGCTTTACTGGTTTTTGATTTTATGGTGTCTTCTTTATCTACTAAGAAACAACTGAGTTTGCTATGTTCTCTTTCTCAGGAGAAAAAACAGCTAATTGCCCAGTTCTGCTGGCTTTTAAAGATGCAGGTCCACCAGCGCCTCACTGTGCAGTTGTTGGTCCACTCTCGGTTCTTCCCTAGTCAGTCACCAGGATGGGCATTAGGGCCCAAGGCTGGTGTGAATGAGCTTAGAGCCCATCCTGTACTTTCTTTCCTGCAGGGGACGGAAAAGAAATTAACAGCAACAGCAGGGTCGGTGGGAGAGAGCTGCAGTCTCATCACGAGCGTCATCCAAACTGAAATTCACGAGCATCACCCAAACTGAAATGTCCCAGCCCAAACTGACAGAGTAGGTCCAAAGCTAGAACTGTTGGGGCTTTCACCCCTACTCTCAGCAGGCCAGTCTCATTCCTCCCCGGCCTGAGGCCAGCTTGTCACTATCTGGCTGTGGCCAAGTGGTGAATGCATCTACAGATAAGGACTGGTGGCTGCCTCAGTCCCCTAGGGAAGGGCAGGCTGTAGGCTGAGCTCCACAAACAATGGGGAAAAAAGCATGGCTCTGGGATGAGAGGCCTAGAGGCTGCCGAGGCCTGGGTGCAACCTGGGTGCAATGGTATTTCATTGATGTTCTGGGAATCAAGGCTCTTGGGGGAGAGTACAGAGATGGTTTTGTCTTCTAGGACCAGAATCTGTCCCTCTCTGAAGGGAACCGCCCCACCCCCATAAAAGCTCTCTGCCAATTGGCTGGGCTGATACTCAGTAGAGTGAGACCATCTGGTTTTTGGCCTCCTAATTTAATCCAACCCCAGGAAGGGCAGGGTCCTCTCTCAGACCCACTCCTTCCTGCTCTGGGAGCTCAATGGTGAGGCGGGCCACAAGAAATCTGCCACTAACAGTCAGGTACTGTCACCGGAGAGGATCCAACTGGGTTCCCTAAACAGACAAGGAAGACCTGGGCCCACCTCTCTATAGAATAAATTAGCTGACTCCCGTCACAGAGAAAAATTTTTAGAACTAGTCAGTAAGAGGCTCGGGAAGGATTTATTAGGCAAGCATTCAAAAGTACACACTTAAAAATGTAGGCCCTCATGAGCTGGAAATAGAGGTGTATTCTGTAGCCAGCCTTGGTTATGTATTTGTGGAGGATTGGGGGCGGATATCTCTGGGACTTGTGAATCCATGGAAACAAGGAATTTGCTTTGCAGATGAAGGGCCAGGGGATGGACCATGGCCCATTCACAGGGGTTAGCTACCCCAGGTGTTAGGAGCAGGAGTGGGGGTGTCCCCAAGATGGGCTATCTTTGTAGAATTTTCCCATCCAGTGGGCTGTGTTAAAGTGCACAATATTACCATGTGTTTGAAGCTCAGACATGCCCTTTTTTCTTAACAGGATAGTTTCCTAATGATGGAGTTGGTAGGAAGAAGTACAACTTACAGGTGAAAAGCACAGACCCAGAGCTTAGATACAGCCTCACTGTTTTTAAGACCCTTAGGATTTTTAAAAAATTAGGCCTGTGTCCCAAAGCTGCAGCCTTTATTTAAAATACAGTTTTTGAATTATGCTTTTTCTTGTCTCCTTTCTACCTTTTTTAAAAAAAAAAATTCCTTCTATCCTGTCTCAGTACCAACATGTGGGGAGGCTTTGCTTTAAAGGAAAAAGAGAGTGTATTCAAATTATCTTCATAATGAAATCATGGTCATTTCTTCCCATGCCATGTGTTTTCTTAACTGGGAAAGGTCTGCTGAGTGTAGTGCTTGGATATAGCAGCCATGTTACCTGTGACACTGCTCACATTATACCACAAAGAAGCAGCAATCAGGACCATTCATGAGGCCAAGAGCAAGACCACTCCTACATCTTTGCACTGGCCTATCTTCAACAGGGACACACGAGTCTGTTCAACATTTCCCTTCCCTGGGCAGATTCAGCCATGCCACTGTTGTGGCCCTGTAGCATTCATGTGCTTGCTTCTCTGCAGGGTCCATGTATGTTACCACAGTGGCCAGACAGCCCAGAGTTCACTTCAGTCCTGATTTCAAGAACTTTTTTGTATGGACCTATAAATTTCTCACAGTATTGTGGAAATTTTGGCCCTGCCACATGCTCCCTCCTAGAGAACTCCCTTCTCAGACCTGATGTGCTGGTTTTTAGGGGCAGAAATGATAGGTTTTGGATAGATCCCAGATGCATTTATTTACCTGCCTCCCCCCTAGGCTGAGCTGCCCAGAGATCAGGGACCATTGTTTCTGTACTCTTCTCCCCAAGTCCTACCCTATGACCAACATGAAGTAGGGCTCTGTAGGAGTGTTGGTTGCACCGTATGATATAATATTATGTCTTGATTGTATCGAGTTTCCACTTTAACCCCGTGAGATTATGGCTCTGTCCCCATTTTGAAGAAGGAAAACTGAGGCTCAGAGGAGTTAAATAACTATCCTGAGCAAACCACTAACCCGGGGTGGAGCCTAGGTACAAAATCCAGGTCTTTTTAGCCTGTGTATCTACCGCCTTAGTTCAAGCTCAGGAATGTCCTGAAATTGTTCTAGCTAGAAGCCATAGATGGATAGGCAAGAGCAGATCTGCTAGGTAACCACTGAGACTGGGCTGCCTCGTGGCAGGATTATAACCACATTCAACTGAGCCTCCATTTGGTGCCCAAGGGTATCTCTTTGCCCTCTGGATATTCTGTTAAGGAGGACATACTGACACACCCTGCCCTCTTTTCGGAGTTTCGGAGGTGGAGCAGGTGTGGCATACATGGACCGGCTGTCCAGCTGTCAGCTGTTGAAAGCCAGAGCTGAAGGATTGTTTATTTCAGTCTCCCTGTTCTAAGATGAAAAGGTCAGGATTAAAGGAGACTCAGCTTGCCATGGGCCCAGCACTCTGCTGACCTCACTGTTTATGGAGTTCCATCTCATTTCATAGAACTGTTACTTCGGGTTAGCTTGGAATGGAACTTAGAGGTGAGGAAACGGGTTCAGAGGGACAAAGCAAGTTACTTAATGTGCCAGAGCAGCAGGATTTGAACCGAGATCAGTCTGCCGTAAGCACTTGCTCTCAAATTCCACACCCTGTCCAGGTCTCTTCGGGATACTGTGGTAGAAGCTCTGCCTGACGCGCTGCCCTATATCTTGCTGCCCCTGCCTCCACTGATTGGAAAACGCCACCACTGTCCTGACCACTGGCCTCACTCCTGCTCACAGGTTCAGCTCCCCTCTGGAATTATTAGCAAGAAACTGCTCTTATCCCTCGTGGTGGTTATTTCTTTAAGTGAGACATAGTATAAAACAGGAAACTCTAGTAACCGTGTCATCTCCCTGGAAATATAGCAGAGTGGAACCCACAGCACTGATTCAGAGCAGACACATGGGCAGCTTCGGCAGAGACGAAGGTGGTTCTCGCACTCAGCCTCCTGGGAAGGTTACCTCCTTCTGGGTGAGCAAGAAGTCAAGCTCCAGGAGACAGTGCCAGGCTGGTACTCTGGAAGGTGCCTCTGGCCTGCTTCCCTGAAATTAAGGATTCCCAGAATCCTTGAGCATAGAGGAAGCAATTCAGGTTTTTTAAATGGCAAGGCTAAGTTCAAGGCTGCCTAAGGATCCTAGTCTTCTTATAAGCAAGTTATTTAATCTGTCCCTAAAGAGCTGCAAGATCACTAAGTTCATGTACCCGAAAGTGCCCAGTACCGGTGAGCTGCCCAGCCTGCCATGGCTCCATTCTTCCTCTGTCATGGCATTACCATATGTTAGCATGAAACGTGTATCTAAGAATATGTGGAAACCTCACTGAAACTCCTCGGCAGTGCCAGACCATAGGAAATTTGGGGGTTTTCAGACGTGCCCTTCTGTTCCCATAACTGCTGTGATGTGTTAAGGTACCTTTAACTTGAAAATAATGCTTTCTTTTCCCTTGGCCTACTGCTTATTGGATGACATTTACAGGGTACCAGCTATGTGGTACATGAGCTTGCAGCAGCAACATCCTAGGTGCCGACACTGAGCATCTTGTACAGAATTCAGAAAAATATGGGCCTCTGTTCTTTCCTTTCAGAAGCCAGAGAACGAACATGGCCTCTCTCCCAAGACCCCTGCTTGCTGGTTCTACCTTTGAGCATTCTTTTAAGCAGAGTTGTTCCCCCTTTCACCCCTCTGGCTCTGTTGGCCAGTCCAAGTGATTACTAGGGGATTGTCTAAATCGCTGGCTCGGCCTCAGCTGGGAATGGCTCTTCCTGTCCTTACGGTCACAGTTAAGGGAGGCCTAGTGCCTGGATCAGAGGCACATGTAGGACAAGATCTTGGAAGGACTTACCCGATGGCTTGTCAGTGGAGGATGGAAGGCTGGTGAGAGCAGGCATGGTGGGCAGGGGTGGTGGCAGCACCTTCAGGTTCTGGTCACTCTGGATCTCATTGGTGGATATCTGGTTGATGATACGGTTATAGGTGGGGGGCTGATAAACCCGGGGTGGAGTGGCAGGGGGTGGCTGGGGCACGGGCCTGGCAGCAGGCACCCTCTGGCAGTGCTCTTCAAGCTGTGCGATGACCTCCGATTGGTTATGGGCTAGCATGGCCAGGTGCTGGTACTTGTGCTCCAGGTCCCTGTACTTGCTGGCCAGCTGCAGCATGTCAGCCGTCTGGTTGAGGATCCTGTTCTCCAGCTGGGAGAGCTCCAGCGCGTTGTCCCGCTTGCGGATGATCTCGTGCAAGAGCTGCATGTAGAGCTGCGTGACACGCGAGTTCATGTTGCGGCTCTCCTTGCGAAGCAGCTTCACCTCGCTCACGATGCCGCCGTCCACCTCCACCAGCTGCTGCAGCGTCTCAATCTGCCGCTTCTGCTTGAGCAGCTCGTTGTTGAGCAGCTCCAGCTCCTGCTTGTGCACGCGGTTCTCCAGGAGCACCTCGGGCTCCTTGGAGTTGACGCAGATGGCGCCTGTGACCCGCTGCTGGGGCACAATGAAAGTGTAGGTGCACTTGTCCGAGGACTCCCCCGCCCGCTTGTACCTGTTGAGGTAAATGAACTCCTTCTGCGAAGCCTCCTCTGTGCCCTCAAAGCCTTCATCAGGGCCTGCAGCAGCTCCCAGGGTGGCCAGCAGGCCCAGCCACCAGCATGTCATGCACAGTGGCCTCATGGTCCTTGCAATGTGGTGGTTCTTCTTGGCAAATGGAATCTATGGAAAACCTAAAAGTAAACGGAAGAAAGAATCAGCGACCTTGGCCTGTGCCATCGAGATCCCAGCATTCTTGCCAGGCAGGTTATTCTCCAGAAACAACTTCTGGAGGCCACATGCCACTCACCTGGAGTCAGAGAGGAGGGCAGAAGGAGATGGCAGCTCCAGCCAGGTAGAGAGAAAAGATAAGTGTCTGGAGCCTGCCCCTGTTGCCTTCTCGTTCTACAGCCTCCCGCTGCCCAGGCTCCCCCATGGACCACCTGGCATAGCTGTGATGCAGGGCACTGTTGTTTGGGCTCCTCTGTTGGACTCTAAGCTCCATAAGGGAAGGTACCAGGCCTCGTTCAGTCTTGGTTTCCCAGAACACAGCACTGAGCAGGCTTCCAGCAAATATTTTGTTAAGTGAATGAATCGTTAGACATGGTCTAGGATGTGTTCACTGTGTAGTAGACAGTGTCGACAGAAGGATGTGTCCAGTCACGTGACTCTGGTCTGTGTGTTAGCCAGGTTACAGAGCCCCAAACAGGAACAAACAACAAAGCTCTTCTAAGTCCAAACATTTGCGACAGCCAGTGACTACACAGTCTGGTCATTGCAGTGTGACTGAATCAGACTGGAGCAGAAGATAGGCATGTGTCTCCAGCGTGCTTCAGTTCTCTTCTCGGACCACTCATCCCTTCCCCAGCTGCCCATCAAACATCACAGTGTGGTGTGCAGTGCACCAGCTGTGGGGACACAGCTGCAAACAGGACGTCAGCCCCTACCCTCACAGGGCAGCCACATTATCCACAGGGTCCCTAAGTGCTGGGAAGCGGAAGCACAGTGTGCTGTGGGAGGGTATCATAGGGAACTGACCTGATGTAGGGGGTCAGGAGCTCTTCCCTGAGAAAATGACCTTAACACTAACCCCCAAGGGATGAGAAAGAGGCCAAGAGGGGGACAGCCCTGGTTCCTCCCCCGGCCCCTTGGGGCATTGCTCCCACTGCCCCCAGGGTCTCCGGCACCATCAGTCGTCTAACACCCCTGCTGCAGTTTCTTGAAATGTGCAGAACATCCTCCCTTGACCTCAGCTGCAGTTTCTTGAAATGTGCAGAACATCCTCCCTTGACCTCACAGCCGCTCCTGCTGCTCGTCCATTTCTCTGCCCCGCTTCTGCCATTAGCTCACACTGCTGAACCCTCCCGAGGGTTGCTTACACTCACATTTCTGGAGAGTTCCCCTCATCCTGTTCTCTCGTGAACCCTCCCTGTCAGCCCTGGCCCCTCCCTCCAGCCCAGGCACTCTAGCCAGGTCATCCTTGGCCAGCACTTACTAGATCAGATGGCCACTTCTGGTCCTTATTCACATTTTGCAGCACCCCACTGTGGTCATCCTAAGGTTCCTTTCTTCCTGCCTACCTGGCTGGTCCTGCTTGGTCTCCTCAGTCAGTTCATGCTCATGTTTTTGTCCTCTTAATGTCAGAGCCCAGAACACAGTCCTCCGACTCTTAAGAGATCTTTACTCAGATCTTGTTACCTTCAAGTACAGATCACACCCACAAGGTCTCCCTTTGAATCCAGACTCCCACCCCTTCGTGCCTCTTTGCTATTCCCACTCCCCTGGGCATCACAGACTCCACTTACCCCGTCTCTGCTCAGAGCTCCATTCCCATCTGCTTCTCCTCGTTTTTCCTATGTGAGTAAATGGAGGTGCTCTAATTGCTCAGGCCAAAAGCCCTCAAGTCATCTTTCTCTCTTTCTTTCATACCCCAAATCTAATTTATCAAGTTATGATAGTGACATCCTAGAAACCTTCCCAGAATGCTCTCACCTCTCCCTACTCCCCACACCCGCCCCATGTAGTTTACCTTCACTTTTCACCTGGAGAATTGCTCCTAACTGGTCTCCCTGTCCCTGACTTCCCCGACCCTTCAGTATGTCCTCAAACCGACAACCAGAAGGATCTTTCACCAGAACCAGATCTGATTTCTTTCCTACTCGGAAACCCCGTGATCTCGTCTCTGACCCCTGTCCTCCAGTACCCTCCCCACCCACACTGGCCTCCTGGCTGTCCCTTCGGCTTTGGCTCAGTGCCTGTGGACTGCTGCTTCCTACGTAGACACACTGCTTATACCCTGGCCTTCTGCAGGTTTTTTTCTGAAATACCACCTCAGTGAAACCCTCCATGCTTATGTAAGATTGTGACCTCTCTACCCTTGCCCTCCAGAGCCCTTGTCACCATCAGATGCATGCCATCACTCTGTTCTGCCTCCTGGATGTGGGCTTCATGAGGGCAGCAGTGTTAGTTTTAGTCTTGGCTCCACTTGCAGTGCTTATAGCACATGACCTGGAGTACATGGGTTTTCAGTAAATATTTGTGGACACAGTGAAATACACACCCACCAGCAATTATAGAGTGATGAGTCCTGTGAAGAGGGATCACAGGCCTGTGACAAGCCACTCTGGGGAGGGGTTGGAGCTGTGTGGAGGAGGGCCGTGGATCAAACTCTTGACATTCGTAGCACCCATTACTAATGCTCCCATATACCAGACTCTGGACTGCTTCCCCGTATTCAATAATGTCCTTTTAGGGTAGATAGTGTTGTTATTTCCATTTTGTAGAGGAGGAGACTGAGATTCCTAGAGACTTAAGTGATTCATCCAAGGTCAGAGATTTAAAAGATAGCACAACCAGGACTGAACCCTGGTCTGATATATGCAAACCTTCAAATTTCAAACTCTTAGGCTACAAAGAAATGGGTTAATCTGATTGTTAGTGGGGGGGGGGGGGAAGCATTAATGTGATCATTTTTTATTTCACATTTATCAGTCTTAACATATTAGCCACAGCACTTGACTGAATGGTCGTCTTTCCTGGATGTCTTGGGGGCTTTCTTGGCAAACCCCTTGGCTGCACCAGATTCCCACCAGTACATGGGTACAGAGAAGACTGTGCTTCACAGGACCATGCCGAGCTATGTTTCACTGCACAGTAGAGCCCAACTGTGGTTCCAGGCAGAGCGGTGTCAGAGAGCTTCTGATCTGGGTTCAATGGGAGGTAGGGCTGCAGTGACGTCAGTGGAAACCAGCAACGTTTGGGAGTGTTTGCCTGGTTGCCAAAGCTCTTTGGCTACTCCAGTGCTAGAGGCCACGCCTGCCCCAGAACAACAATGGGGAGGAGCCGACCTCCAGGCTAGGGTGAGCCTGCCTGTACCCTCAGTAGGCTGCTCACCTGCGTTGGTTGGTGACAAACACCTCTCTGTACCATGCTGGCTGGCCTCTGCTTTTGGCTCTGACACTGCCATAGGCAACATGGCTCCTGAAAAGGGTTGATTTCCAAACCTTCCCAGGCTTCCCAACACAGGACGCTGTGCTGTTTATCACTAAGCTCCATCCCCTCCCAAGGGTGGGTTCTCAAGACTTCCTGGGAGAGTTCTTGCTCTTAGCTCTGAGGTCCTGAAGGCTGAATCTCCTCTGTGAAATGGGTGATCCAGATTCACAGTGCACAGCAGGTAAGCAACATAGGACGTTTCAGGAACTGGAGATTGGAATAATGTGGTAGACCCACAGTGGTGACAGTGGTGACAGTGGTGACAATGTACGCTCCTAGTAAGGATGGCATGGTTGGGCCAGGCAGTGGGTTGGGCACTTTGCCACCTTCTTGAATCCTTACAGGTGCCACATAATGAGGAAAACTGTGACCTGGGCTATAGAGCCTCTCATCCCAGAAGCAGCCCATGAGTTAGGTCAGGTTCTGGCCATCCCACACACATCCCCGGAGTGGCTCAGGGTGGGGAGACCACAAACGTGTGTGTGATCATAGATCATGATGTCTTGAAAGAATGTTTCTTGAAATGATTAGATTAAAAAGTAAGTCAAATTCAGTTTTTTAGGTCCTCAAGGCTCTATGTAGACATAGCATCTTGCTTTAATATTCAGAGATACTGATATTTTGAGGAGGAGGAAACTGACGCTCAAAAGGTGACAAGTCACTGGCCTGAGGATATACTGTCAGTGATGGGCCTGAACCAGTCTGAGAGCAGCTTAACGAATCCTGGGTCTGGCTTTCCTTTTCCATTCGAGCTTAGGCTTCAAGGGGTGACTTGGTATCTGTTGGCTTACAGGGAGGAAGCCAGTAAGATAGGGCACCGTGCTGGGGGCCCAACATGTGTTATCCCAAGTAACCAGCATGGTTGTTACTCCCCCCTGTGGAGACACTGAAGCCTAGGCAGGCCAGATGACTTGCACATGGTGGTAAGAGTCTGAGGTGACTACGCTGAGATAGCCCCATACCAAGGACTGTGTTCCCTGCTGTACCCTGAACTTCCAAGGGACTTATTTTCCCCAAAGATTCTAACCCCTCTAGACTTTTGCTAGTTTGGCAGTTCTGAATGAGCAGTAATGAGAGTGTTTACTCTTGCTGTCTTGATATTTATTCAACTAATTGCATCCCAAGAGAAATAACCCCCCAACATTCCAATCATCTTAGGCCTGGAGAAGAACTCAGCTCCAATCAAAGGCCTGCTCCTCAGTGTCTTTCTATGACCAACAAAGAAAAGCAAATCCAACTGTTTTCCTTGGCTTCAAAATTAAAATGAAAGCAACTCTTGAAATTACTTTTCCACATTGCGTTGTGAGGAGTTTCCATTGTACATGGGCTTTCCTCTTCACCAGTGAGGCTGATGTGACCACTCCACGTGACAGCCTGTGCACACAGGGAGGCAGTCTCCCCAGGGCTTGGGTGCCACCCAGGCCCTAGTGGGCTGCTTCTGAGCATCCCTACTTTTCCTGTGTGGTAGGGCCACACACCGTGTGTCCATATCTGTCTTGTCACAGTGGCGCGATAGCCCAGGCCACTCTGAGGGGAGAAGTATCATCTTGGTAAAATTGAGTTTTGTTCTGCCCTGTGGTAGAACCTTCTAGTCTCTGGACACTTCTGATTAGAGATGAGAGAAGTTGAAACAATAAATGGTAATTACAACTAATTATTAGTATGGTACAAGCACTGCTGTATGTGGTGGCTGCAGTTGTGCATTCTGTAATTCTTTGGGAACGATGCACACTCACTGACTTGTATATTGATATTTTCTGATTTCCCTAAAGGTACATTTAAGTCTTAGAGCAGGGCTGATAATCATCCCCATTTGCAGATGAGGGAACTATTGAGATTTGAAGATTGATTCATTTTTCCCAAATCACCTAATTACTAAGTAGTAGAGCTGACAACAGAATCCCAGAGTTCATCCCCAGTGATTAAAGTGGTAGAAAATCCAAAGGAGAATGTTTTCTAACCCTTCACGAGGAGGAAGACAGGAGCCCATGGGGTCCCCAGGACTACAGACAGCAAGGAACCTCTGAATTAAGTCTGCCTCTCAAGAATTGTTTCATCACCACTGCAGGTTGCTGTGCTGCCTGAAGGACACAGAGAATGCCCCAGCCCAAGGCAGCACCACCCCGTCAGGTCCTGAGCACACTCAAAGGCAGAGGGCAAGTCTTGGCCAGAGGTGTTCCGGCTCCACAGGAGGCCTGAGAGGGAGCCTTTGCCAAGGCAGCAAGGACATCTAAACTACTGCCTGGCCCTTATGTGCCCCTGATGTCCAGGTTCTAGGAAGCTAGACACTGGAACTGCGTTTAAGTGAGTCATATGGACCACAGCATGAGTAAAGATCATAAACCAACATCAGGGCAGAAAAAACACCAGTAAAAAGTTAAATGATGACAAACGGCTGTTTCTGTGAAAGCTGATGGAAAGGCCTGGTGTTCCGGCAGAGTGGCCCCCAAGCCAGTTGATGAACCAGAACAGGGGGGGAGTCAAGTAAAGAAAAACTCCAAAAGAAAAGGCCCATGAGGGCCCCACTGCCAACATGACCAACAGCAGTGGCTAACTTTTGTTGTAAACTTATGTGCCCTCCATGTCCTATCTCATTGGCTCTCACAGCCCTGTACATAGGCGACTACAGAATCTGGTTGGCCCCCGCTAGGGCCACCCCTTTTCTCAAAAGCATCTTGATCAGACAGCATATAATATGGCCAACTTTTCCTAGGAGAAAGGCCCTCTTTGCACTAGGGAGCAAAGGAAACGCACGTCTAGTGATGTTAGGTCTTTTGCCTGTCACTTGAAGTAAATACCGGATCTGGAATTCGGCTGACACAGCCGATCTCATGCCCTCACTCCCATGGAGATCGCCTCTCCAGCCAGTATGAATAAAAGGTGCCTGTTTGTTTGTTTGTCTAATGGCCAGGATGCAGGTTACCTCTTCCTCACTGTTGACAGAATTAGTAGAAATGTCTTTCAGATCATAACAAGGGTGAGTTTTGTTGGATATTAGAAAGAGCTTCTTGATCTTCTGAGTGCTAAGACCCCGGAGTGGGCATCTGGGATGAGCAGTGGCAGCCTCACCTTGGAAGACCTGGAGAAGGGACTGTGTATCATCTGTCCTCTGTGATTCACTCCTAGCCTGGAGGCCAGGGAGGGAATAACTCGATCTCCAACTGCCATTCCTCCCAGGCCCCGATCTGTGAATCATCCCCTAACAAAAGGCCATGAGGCACCCAGGGTTACAGCAGCCAGTTCCCAAACCCCACCAGACCAGCGTTCGTGGATCTTCAGATGAACCCTTTGTCCACCTTCCATTGCAGATCCATCAATTTAGCCTTTACATCTAGCTTGGGGCCTGTCCCGTTGAGGATAATGGGAACACAGACATAAACCAAAGAAGCTGATAGTCTGGAACCCAAAGTCTTCCACATGTGCCTGGAGACGTGACTTGGGGAGGGTGGTGCCTAATGTCTTGGGCTCTCATGTTCCTGCAACGGGTGTGCTGCTGGCTTCAGGGAAAGGCTGAGTGCATGGAGACGGATTGTGGTCACACTGTGAGATCATGGGGCATAGGAGATGTGGTTAGGCAGTAGGGAGCTGGCGGCCTCTGCCAGAGGGACAAGGATACTGCTCTTACTGCTATTACTTTCTCATGGTGCATTAGTTGGGAACCATTTTGAGATTCCCCCAAAATCCATGCACTGAGCCCTTTGTGCCAGGAGCTGTGGCCAACAGAGCAGGGGCAGGGAGAGTCTGCAGAAGCCATTTGAAAGTCCAGCTTCTGAGTTGGCGGCTGTATTTCTGGCATTGCCTGGTGTACTCTGGAGCCTGAGAACTGAGGAAGCCCCACACAAGGAGGAGGAGTCAGGGTGGGTGGATAGCACTCCCCTGGGGTAACTTCCTGGGAAATCCAGGCCTTGCCCGGAACTGTTCTGGGCTGGCTCAGCAGCTGGCAGAAGAGCCACTTTGGTCTGCTGGGATGGATTCATCCCTTGAGCACTGGGCCAAGCACTTTTATGTCTGCCTCATGAATCTCTGACTCTGTGTGGTAGAGGCTGTGATCATGCCCGTTTCACAGATGAGCACACAGAGGTAAGGGATAAAGTTCTTTGCCCAGAGCCACAGAGCTGCCAAGTGGTAGAGCTGATCTTGGAGCCAGACACGTGTCCTCCAGAGCCAGCTTTCCTTGCTTCCGGCCTTGGAGTGCTGTCTCTTCCCTGCTGTGCATGCTGTATGTACGTCCAGGCTGCTTTTCTAAAACTCACACCTGATCATGTCAGTATCCTGCTCACACGCAGCCCAGTCATCATGCCTCCCTGCCATAGCGTGTGCCGTGCTCTCTGCCTCAAGCACTGTCCTCACTGTCCCACCCAATCTGTGCCTGTCTTTCTAAGGTGGTCTCTCAAGGCCATCTGTCTGCAAAGACATTCATTCACAATAAGGCCCCTTCCTTGCTCCAGTTTGCAAGAGCAGCTGTGGCCGCCTCCAACCCAGCATGTCGCCTCGGTCCTCACTCATCTGGTTGGCTGTAACACACCCTGAGCTTCTTATGAGCAGGGTGAGAACAGATTCCCCTCTGGATGGCCAGTGCCAGCAGGCATCTGGGCTCCTAAGAACTCAAGGATTTCGCTTGTTTCGTCCTTTTCCCAAGCATTTCCTCTAGCTAGCCACTGTGCAAGGCGAAGGAGATAGAGCCGGACAAAGCGGCTACTCCAGGGGCCCGCATTCACCATTACGCAGGTGGTAATATGTGGACAGAGCAGATCAGGGATCCTAATCCAGTCAGGATGGAGGTAGGAGGGAACAGGAGGTCAGAGGAGAAGGGAGGCACTGCAGAAGAATCCTTGGCCAGCAGCACAGAGGGGCCTGATGTGGCCCCTGGTGGGATGGGCTGTTTGCTGGAGGTCCCGGGCCTGAGGCTCCCTTCTTCACTCCAGGGATTTTTTTTCCTTCCACAGGTTCCCTTCTCTGCCTTGTCAGGGAGGATTGGGAGGCTAAGCAGTGGCTAAGGCACATGTAACCTTCTCTGGCAGAGGGGAATGGAACCACAGTGAGCAGGACTTTGGTATTCATGGAGCTGGGCAGGACCTCAGGGACCTGGGAAATAAGCAATTCACCCTCTGCTTTTCCACAGCTGTCTTTACCACCTGCTTAAGGAGTGGGCAAGAGAGAGGACTGGGAAGACAGTCTGATTTTACCCGGGAACAGACCTGACACAATAGCTCGATTGTCAGAGGCCTGGCTCCCCCTCCCAACATTTTAACATTCCTGCGATCAGAATGTGACTCACAATGTGTGTGTGTGTGTGTGCACGGAACAGGACATTGTAACATCTGAAGCCCCCCCCCCCCCAAGCTGTTATTAAATCAGTCACAAGACTTACACTCCATGTGAGGGAATACAGTTTTGTCATAGAACTATCCCCAGATGACAGTGTTGATGTAACTTATCTCTATGACCACAAACTCCAAGCTGCCTGTAGTTGAACACTCTTCTTCTATTTAGAATGATTTTTTAAAAAGTTACAGAAAAGATTGGCCTTTCAGTGTGTTGGCTTTTTCTTGAGGCTTCTTCAGCTTGGCTCTCTGGGCTGGAGTGAGCACAGTCTGGGTTTGAATCCTTGCTTTTTTGGTCAATGGTTGAGAGATTATGGGAGAGATACTGCTGCACCTCTAAGGCTCAGTTTCCATTTCTGTAAAATGGGGACAGCACCACCTATTTTTGAGGACCCTCCCCCCCCCCAGCTCCATAGTCCTACTCTATGACTCTCATGCCTCTGTATGGTTGTGTTGTAATTTGTTATCTGCCTGCCTCCTCCTGCACCAGGCTCTACACAGCAGAGCCCCACCGCCCTCTGTCTGCTAAGAGTTGAGAACATTGCAGATTAAATGGGCTGTGATTCAGAGAGATGCCCGAGGCCGAACGTACCTCCCTGGAGCAGGGCTGCTGTCTACTGTGCTTGTTCTGTTGTAGCTACTTGGTCTTCCCGTGCTGTCTCCAGGAGCTGCTCCAGGCCAAGCTTGGTGAGCAACCCTAAAGGTATCTCCAAGTCGGTATGTTGAAAAATAAGTAATTGGTATCTCAGTAACGTACCCCATGGATGTTCAACCTTTTGGACTGCCAGCCAGGGCTGCACTGAGTGTACAAGAATTTTCTTGGGCTTCATATAAAGTATGTAATATAGTTAGTACATGTAAGTAACAAAGTTTTCTTTTTAATATTTTAGCTTATAAAATCATTTTGCAAAATCACACAAGCTCAATAATTAAATTAAAAACTTATGTCTGTTTCATAGTAATAAATGCCTGTCTTCACAAGCACAAGTACAGGTAGGTAGGTTGACATAGGTAATCACTACGTAATGACCAGTTCTATGGCAGGCACAGGAGGAAGAGCTAGCATTGCGCCCTCCTCTACACCCCATTCCATTGCTATCTACACCATCCATACAATCAAGTCATGAAAAATAAATGAAATAGTAATGGTGAATAGTAATCTTCCCAGCTGTCCAGGTTCACATACAAAGTATGGGACATAGGTTGGACACACCAGTTTTATTAATTAGTTTTAATGGTTATTTGTTTCCTTGGGCTGAAATATTTGTAATTATAATGCAAAATATTTATAATATTCCAATATTTGTGGATGTAACTTAACTCTGCTTCTTCCATTCTGTCCTATGCTACAAAGTTAGCATTCAGGAACTACACAATCAAGTGATCCAAAAATATTTCATAGTGTTTTAAGAAGTTTATGAATTTGTATTGGGCTGCATTCAAAGCCATCCTGGGTTACATGTGGCCTGTGGGCAGAGGGTTGGACAAGCTTGGCATAGTGCACATTTCCCTGAAGCTCTGCCGCACATGCTGGTGCCAGATCTCTGATGTTTAGAACAGTGCTGCAGTGACCCAGGCTGTATAGCTGTCACAGGCAGAACAATCGTTCTTCCTTTTCCTCTGAGGAGCGATGGACAACCAGTGGTGCACCAAGGCTGGTACGTGCATGTTCTCAGGGGGTGTGGGGCAAGTATAGCACCCCTGGCACAGCAGTAGTCTTGGCTGCTAGGGATACAGGACAGGAATCCAGTGACAGTGTCGGGATAAGAGAATTGAGGCACCTTGGACGAGGCTGAGTAGTCAGGTGAAGGAAGGGGGTTTTATGATCAGACAGTGCTGGGTTTGAGTCCTGCGTAGTCACTTAATCTTGGGGCAGAATAATTTCTCCAAGGCCTTCCACACTTCTCATCTGTAAAGTGGGTTGTTAAAACTAGAACGTGCATAGTAAGGTTGCGGTAAGGCTGACGTGAAATCAAGTACGCGTCTTGCTTAGTCTGGTGGGTATTTTATAAGTCACTGTAGATCCTTGTTATGCCCAGAGGCTTGCAGCAATGCTGGGGGTGCCCTCCTGGACCATGTGTGTTACGTATTTGTCTTCTCTGCCAAAACTGAATTTATTGAGCAGTAGTTGATCCGGTTTTGTTACCCAAGCCCATAAAGCTGGTCAGAGCCTTTGCTCAGCCTGAGTTGGCCAGAGAGGAAAGTGAACTACCATTCTCTGGCCCATGGCAAGGAAACCTGTGGCTTTAGCAGCCCCAGAGGCCCATGCTAGAGAAGTACATATTTCACAGCAGCTTTCAAAATGCCTCTGAGAGCTCAGAGAGCTCTGGTAGAAACCCGTACAGTCACAGGGTAGGAGCTGCTGTCCTGGGCTCAGATGCAACCAATATTATGTGGAGCAAGATCCACCAGTGTGACCAGGTTTTGTGATGGCCACTTTGACCTCTCCCTTTGCAACTTAGGATAGGTCTGGTCATTGGTCCTGTGCAGCTCACCCCTGAAGTTCTGGGGCAGGGTATGCCGCAGGCAGACAGGACCCACGGAGTGTAAAATGGGTAGACGTTCTACCTGTGAGGCTAGTTTCAGAGCTTTGGTCCACGTTTCCTTTGTGTGAACGTTTAGGATGCAGGCATACGTTGGATGGCTTCAAACTCCCACTCCAGACATAAAGCCCCTTCAGACTCCCGAAAAGCTCCTCAGTGGGTAGTGGTAATGGCCACAGAATTGGCTTTCCCTTCTGGAGTTTTCTGAAAACCATGGCAATATGTGTTCAGAACAGGAAAAGAATTTGGGCCCCAGGTGTCCCCCGTATGATTCTGATCATGGTGGCTCACAATAACTGGTGACTCATGTTCTAAGGGCTTGTTGCTGCACTGTGCTAAGGCCTAAGGTCACATGTGTTCCTCCTAGAAAGCAGCATGGTGTGGCTAGGAGTGGCCCTGAAGCCACGCCACTCGGCTCAAGTCCTCACGCAGCACCAACTAGCCACAGGAACTTGGGCTTGGCACTTCACGCCATCCTCAGTTTCCTCACATCTGAGATGAGGGTTGATAACGGTTTGTGTGCGGCATGGTTGTGGGGATCCTGTGAGTTGGTAAGCACCTGGCTCCGTGTTCCTGAAGTGGTCACTATTATGGTCCCTTCCCACATATCAGGAAATGGAGGTTCAGCCAGGCTAATTGTTCTCCCAGAGCCACTTGGCTAGTAGGTAGAAGAGCCCAGACTTGAAGCCAGCTCATGAGCTCTACCCTACCCTGCCTGTACTTGGAAAAATCCACGTGGGGAGCATTTGGCCGCTTTGGAAGTGGCATTTTCAAGTTTCCTCAGAGCCCTGGTGAAAAGAGATCTTTTTCTGAGTAACAGAACTGGCCTCTGGGAGCTCTCATAACCCCGTAGAGGCAGCAGCTGACCCGTGACACACATAACACAGAGGCAGAGGGAAGGATCAGTGAAGAATTTCTGTTTGGAAATGTTATCTAACTTTGAGCACTTTCAAGGGACTCAGTATGTGGCGCCCACACTCTCCCCTTCTGGGCTTCCGGGGAAACCATGTGCAGCTAGAAGGGGTACTGGGGGACCGTCCAGTGCTGGGAGGGATCAGGCATCTTTGTGCATGGAGGGAAAGTCAGGGAGCACCTTGCCCCAGTCCTGTTGGCAGGAACTCGTGGGTGATGCGTCCCATCCAGTGCAGGCAGGACGCCCCAGATCCTTTCCTCGGCAGCGGGAGGGATGTGAACAGAGACTGCTGGCTTCTGGGAGCTTTCCGAGCCAGAGCCTTATGACCCTGTGTATTCTCCAGCCTGGATGTGCAGAAGTTCAAAGCCTAAAGACACCTGGCCAAGTCCTCAGCTACCCTGCCGCCCTCGGCTGTCAGCCGGCTGCCCTCCTGCCCACACCTCCACAGCGCACGCCCCAGCTGCCTGCCTTCCCCCGAAAGGCTCTTTGTCTGAAGGACAGTGGGGCTCACTGATGAAGTTCTTAATTTCGCAGCCTGTCCTCTCGCATCCCGAACCCCGCCTCTGCCCAGCGGGTGCCTTGTTTGGCTCCAAGTGAGAGCAGAGCGTGACCCCGGGGGTCAGTTGCGCACCCCTCCCCAGCTGGAGGGTCCGCGCTCTTGAACCCCCGCGGCAGCCTGGGCCCCGGCCCCTTGCCACCGCGGTGCCGGAGCTGGCGCCTTACCTCTTCCTCCCGCCCGGCCCTGGGGCGACTCCTCACATGCTTCCCGTGGCAGTCAGCAGGGCAGCCCGTCCGCGGCGTCCGGGAGGGTCCGAGTGGCAGGCCCGCCGGCCTCCCAGCAGCGCTGCCCGCGGCCGGCTCGGCTCCGTGGGACGGGCGGGGCCGGCCGGGCGCTGCCGGGGCCGCTCCAACCTGCTCTGGCGCACACCCGGGCGGGCGGCCGCCTCAGTACCGTGCTCTGCGGGTCCCGAGCGCGGGGTCCATCCTCGGGCTGACGCCGGCAGCCTCGTTTGAACTCCCAGCTCCTTTGTGGAGCCTTTACATGCCGCCAGGGGAAACTGTGAGCACAGCCCGACCCTGGTTGGCTGCGGGCACTTCTCTCCACCCACCAGCGCGAGAGGATCCCCCGGCCCCAGGAAGGCTCCGGGCCTCCCCTCAGCCCCAGACAGGGGCGGGCCGCCCGGTGATGTCACTCCCGCGCCGGCCGGGCCGGCCCAGCCCTCCGCCCGCCCGGCGGCCCGTCCGCCCCCTCCTTCTTTGGCACGGGCGGCCTGGCCAGCGCCACTCCCTGGCTTGCCCGCTCCCCGAGCCCAGGCAGCGTGGAGGTGCCCCGGGAGGCAGGGCGCTTCCATGTGACTCTGGGTGTGGGTTTAAATCAGCTGCAGCTGTGCAGGCAGCCCACCAGAGCGCCGGCCCGAGGTCCCCTGCCCGCTCCCCGCTGTGTGCGGCCGTCCACCGCCGCAGCTCAGCCTCCGTGGGCTCTCCTGTGTCGGTGTCCTTCCCCCGGCCTCGCTCTCCCCTCCAGACCCAGGAAGGGAGCCCAGGGCTGTGCGCACAGAAGCTGGTGTCTGCTTCTGCAGACTAGGAGGAGGCGGCGGCTCGGGACCACAGGGTGGGGTGACAGTGACTGGAGAAGAGCTGTCCCTCTCACCCCAGTCGCCCCGTGGTCATCATCCTTCCCTGCAGCCACTTATCACCAGCAGTCTAGCTCCCAGGGTCGCAGCAAGGGCTTCTCCAAGGTCACCCAGCAAAGAGCTTACACAGGGTCAAAGAAGCTGTGTAACGTCTGTAACGCGAGCTGTAACGTTAGGGGAATTCAGAAGTTCCTAGCATTAGGGTAGGAAAGGGGAAGATGGCCCAGGACCCCACCAAAGACATGTCCTGTAGACTCATCAGCCTGTGAAACCTAGAAGGGTGCCAGGGATTCAGAGGAGAACGAGCCCTGGGGTGCCCCGGGACGCAGGTTCATCCTTCTGCTTGGAATAGTGTGGGAATTTCTAGTGATGGCTCTCCTTTCTGCCTTAAAGTTTTGGTGAAGATAGTGATGGTGTTTGGGTACAAATTGGGAGAAAACCTTCAGTGGGATTTTTACCACCCCTAGGCACTTGGGCCACGTTCCTGGTTCCAGAGCAGGTGGGACTTTTGTGGTCCCTCCTCTATATGAACCAAACCTCTCTTCTTGACTCAGCATCTCCCCAGCCTCAAACTCTCCTCCGAGAGAGCTGGGCTGGCTAGTAGCCAGCAATGCTCTGTACTCCACCTTGGGGGTGAAGATGCTAGCCATTATGCATTCTCAGAGGGCCTAGAGAGGGCTTTGAGGGTCCTGGGGGGCTGTGGCCGGCTGCAGGCCCACGATCAGCAGAAGCATGCAGGGTGGAGTTGAGTTCTCCTCTGTGAGCTGCAGCCTTGTCAGGAGGCACCCATATTCTGCAGCCTAATACAAACACTGAGAGCTGGGTGTGTCTTTCTGTCCCCTTTTCTTTCCCTCTCTCTTCTCTTCGTCTCTTCCTGAGATTTTTTGTTGGGAAGCTGCTTTTTGCTAAGGTCTCTGTTCCCCGACAGCTGGCAGTCAGACGTGCAGACAGACAGAACATGTGGCCCGCAACGCCTACAGGTTGGGCAAGTCCCACTGAAGTTTGTCTTCCAATTTATACCCAAGCAGCATCAACACCATCTTCACGAAAACTTTAAGAGCATGGTATGTGAAAAGTGCTGCGTGCAGCAGGTGCAGCTCATGGGAGACCCGGCCGAGCTGGTGTGGGGCAGTTAGGCCAACCGACTGGTCAAGGAGGGCTTAAGTTCAGGCCTGAAGGATGGCTCAGAATTAGCAGGGAGCCAGAGAGAGGGAGGACAGCCTGGGCAGACGGGAATATGTACAGTCTGTAGCAGATTGCTTCTTTAACATCTCCCAAGCCATAAAGAGACCTTGACACTGCTCTCATTGAGAATTGATATCTGTGCTCCCTCTCCTGAGATCTAAGTGGGCTTCTGAGTTTGCTTGTAACCGGCAGAGTGCAGAGCAATTATAGACAGTGACATATACGTATATGCAATACATAATGTTTACACTGAACTGAGAGAGGAGTGCTTTGGCCAAGGAGAGATGATGAAGCCCTGGTAAAGAGGTGGGACTTAAACCCAGAGAGCCACTGAAAGGTTCTGAGCAAGACAGTATTAAGATCAGCTTTGATTTGTAAACGGCCAGTGACTATTGAGGAGAGACTGGCCCGATGGGAGCCCCTCAGTAGGCATCTAGAGCTGCTGGCATCAGTAATGAGCATTCTGTGAGAGAGGCAGGTGGATGCCCCAGCACTGACTGGGTCTGAAGGAAGTCGGGGGAATGTCCTGCCCTCGGGGCACCAGCTACAACACAGCCCTTTCGGTTTCTGCAACCAGTTTGTTTACAAGATTTGCAGTGTCTAGGATCCCATCAAGTGGGGAAAGTAGTGCCCAGGTCCTGCCCACATTTGCACCACCCCCTTTCTCAGCCTGAGGCAGTCACTCGCCCTGTTGGGGAGCTTGAACTCTGGAGTCAAATTTTACTTCTTCAGTAGCTCCAAGTCTAATATGCTTCATCTGTGAAATGGGGATGACAGAAGACCTGCTTGGTGGGATTGTAGAAATTGAGTAAGATGTTACACATTGGCTAGGGCAGAGCTTAATGAATGATGGCTAGTTTGTATTGCCTCTTTAGGGGACTGTGAGTACTCTGAGAACAGAGTTCTCTGCCAGCCATAGAGAGATCTTCTGTATGGCTTAGTATGGTGGAGAGAACTAATGATGGGCCAGCTGGGGAGGGTGAAGACTTGAGCTCAGATCTCAGCTCCGTTACTTAATCTTGGACAACTGTTAATTCTCTGAAATCTTACTTCTTCAGTGGTGAGAGATATAATACTTTACTGTTCAGGGTGAGTGTGAGGATTGGATAAGATAATGCACCCAAAGCCCTTAGCACAGTGCCTGGCCTTCAGCATCTGCCACCGTTCAGAGCAAGTGTGCTGCTGTCCCTGCTCAGAACATCTCCCTCAGACTTCTAACTTGATGGCCGTTGGAGTTCGGAATTCTCCCCACCTCTTCAAGGAGCACCATCACCACATTTCTACTTGCCTCTTAGACTTAAGCATCGTGTGACTAAAGCATTAGGGGAGAAAAGAATCTTCATTTTCCTCTGTATAGTTTTTATCAGGATGAAAAGTGCATAATGTTCACAGGGTGACAGAATACAAAGAATCATAATATGTATGCCACTACTTGTATAAATGATTTCATGTCTTACGGTCTTTCTGATAATGACAGCTATTTGTTTATGTTGGAAACATTGGGACATTCCACTGAGATACTGTGAACGTGCTAGGAGTATGTGTGTGTTTGGGGTTCATATATAAAATGTTGTGCAGCGTCTGAGAGAAACCAACCTTAGAGGTCTTGCAATCTTAGAGTCCTACCAGCTTTTAAAGTTTTATTTAGCCCAAATTAACACCCCAATCATTTCAATACTTTAAATTTTTTTTTGCATTGTCTTCAGACAGCATTGCTTCAGGTGAGAATTCAGCTATCTTCCTTATTGTTTTTTTTCTGAATACTCAGTGGGTCTCCTTTTCCTCTGGCTTTTTTTCAAGATTTTTCTCGTTAGAGTTTAGCAGTTTGATTATGGTGCAATTAAGTATGATTTTCTTTCCATTAATTCTGCACGGGGCTCACTGAGTTTCTTGGACCAATGAGTTCATTTCTTTCCCCACTACATTTGAGAGTATGGGAGAAGTTTTTGGATATTTTCAAATATTTTATACTCAATTCTTCCTCCTTTTGTTAAACTCTGTTTATACATGTGTTCTCATACATGTCACTGAAGTTCTATTTTTTCACCATTTTATTGATACATATACATGCAATACATAATACTTATGTTGATCTTGAGTATTTTGTGCATATACATATCATGGCAAAATTACAGATCCTGTCTCTCTTTTTGCCCCTCCCTTTCCCTCCCCCTCCCCACCTGTTCCCGTTATTCCCCTCTGTTAGTTCTGTGAAATGATTGTGATCTGGGTGTCTCATATTAGAGACACCACTCGATATTTAATCTTATGCTCCTGACTTATTTCACTGAGCATGACGGTCTCAAGTTGCATCTAATACCTCTTAGGGGATTTTTCCCAAAAGAGTTAAAAGCATCATATAACAGAGATACATGTATACCCATATTCATGGTAGCACAACTAACAACAGCTAAAATGTGGAAGACACCAAAATGCCCATCAATAGACCAATGGATCCATTTATTTTATTTATGTTTGTTTTATGTTTTATTCTCTCATGCTATTAATTTTACCTAAAATATTTTTTTCAGGTGCTATACTTTTTGGTTCTGGAATTTCCACTTGGGTTATTTTTATAGTTTCCATGCCTCTTCTTTGGGATTTTCTATCCAGTCATTCATTCTATTCTATTCTTTTTCTCCTAAAAATTCTATGCATATTCATGACCCAACTTCTGGAGCATGAGTGCATCCGACTTTGTTGAATTTTCCCCCCTTGACTGTGAGTTACCTTGTCTTGCTTTTTCACATGCCTATAGTTTTTATCATATACTGACATTGTGGGTAGTACATTGAAAAGACTGTATCTCACTCTCTTCCTCTAAAGAATTTGTGTTCTAGCAGGCAGTTACTTAGTCTTTTGGAGGCTGGATTTTCATGCTTTGTTTTGAAAGGTTTAGTTTGGTTTTGCTCATAGCCCTGGGTGTAACCCCTAGTTCTGAGTTTACTCTAAGGCATGGCCATTCTGGAACCAGATCTAAAACCTAACATGTTTGTTAAGCTGCTTTATTTTGACCTCTAAACTTGAACTTGAGGCCCTGTTCTAGGCAGTTCCTTCTAGATACTGCTTTATGTTGTGGTCCTGGAAGCTTTCTCTATATGGATGCAATTTAGGGTTAGCTAAAGACTTGGAGGGGATTTGTACAATAATTTGGGGGCATCCATTTCTGTAGCTCTCTCCTCTCTGGTATACTCTCCCCCAAAATTTGTATCTCAGAATTCAGTCTTTTTCTTGTCTTCCCAAACAGTAAAAGTGCTGCTTTCTGTTTCAGTTTTGCTTTTCTGTGCACCTCCATGCAGGAAAGGGTCTCCTAATCTCTTATTTCAGGGACTGTGTCTCCTCTAGCATCTCTGCTTTTGGTTCTTTCCCGATGCTTTCAAACAATTGTTTTGTATCTTATCTAGACTATATAATTGCTGTTGAACCAGGAGTGTTAGTTCAGTCCATTCTGCTTCTCCATCACTGGAAATGGAACTTCCCATATCCCAGTTGAATTTGTCTTTTCACCCAACTCCCTGTCCTTCACTGCTGTTGATGCCCACTGTAAGTCTAGTCAGATCATTTGAGGTTCTTAGACCAGGATCATAATTTGTTGGGAAATGTCAGCCCTAAGAAGTCATAGAGTGTTTCATCTCAGGATATGACTAGGGATGAGAGAAGAGACGCTGTCATATCCCTTGCTAGAGTATCAAGCTCAGCATTTTATAGATACCAGTTTGTGTTATCCTCTTTTTATAGTTTGCATCTTGAATGTCTCTCAAAGACTCATGATGAATGATTTGCCCCAGCAGTGGCACTATTGGAACATGGCAGAATCTCTAGGAAGTAGGGCCTAGTGAGAGAAAGTTGGATCACTGGGGATATGACCCCAAAGGGGATTTTGGGACCCAGCTTTTCCACTGTCTCTCTCTTTACTTCACAATGGCTGTGAAGTGAGTAGCCTTGCTCTACCACAAGCTTCTGCCATTATATATGGTACTGTCACAGGGCCAAAGACCATGGACTGTAACCTCTGAAGCCATGAGCCAGAACATACCTTTACTCCTTAGAAGTTGACTATTATCTCAGGCTATTTTTTATCACATTGGTGGAAGGCTGACTCCCATACCTCTCAGAACTTTATGAGGGTTGCAACTTCATCCTACTAACAAGAGCCTGAAGCTTAGCAAGCCGAAGTGCCTGGCACCAGGCCAAACAGCTAGAAAGTAAGGATACTAGGATTAAAGTTGACATCAGACTCAGAAGAACACAGTTGTTCTGAAAACAAATTGCCTTTCTTTAATTCTGGTATACTTTTTCTTGTTTTAATATCTCTGAAACCAGGATGCATCTTAAGAGTGTGATGCCCCCGTCTAGTCCGCAGCCTTTTTCTTTCTTAGTAGAATATGACACATTTTGTGGTTAGAGACTCTTGTCAGGTTTGAATAAATGTGGCAGGTTTAGTCATCAAGTCTCCAGTGAGGTTGGCCCATGGTTAAGCGACAAAAAGGCAAAGCTCCCCTCTTCTGGTCAGCTGATCGTGGAACAGCTTGGGCGAGTGTCAGAACATCAGGAAGCCTGTGGAACTGCCAAAGCTTCCATCCACCCAGATGTCATACATAAAACAGCTGTCTCTAAACTGAGAGTGAGCCACCTGGTCCCCCCTCGCCTGGAGGCATGTTTCAGGTCCTGTGATTTGTTGGCCCGTGCTGGGCTTAGGGGACTAGAACGCGTGCTCTCAGGATATCCACGCACTCCCTGTAAGCTGGATGTTTTCTGTGTGCTGCCTCAGATCTGCCCTTTGGCACCTTGCCCTGTGTCCGGTGGCTGGCCTCCATAGATTGGAAAGTTCTTTAAGGGCACTGTCTCCATTGAATGCTGGGCAGATAAGTCAAGCCAAACATCAGAACTGGGTGAACAGTCAGTTTAAAAGCAGCTGTAAGAGCCCGCTGTTAGGTCATATGTGACCATTTTGTTCTTGACTTCTGAGTGTACCTCAGAAGGATTCAGAATCACACAGCACTTCTCCTCAACTCTGTCAACACGTACTTACTAAGCCGCATCTGAGATCTGAGCACCTAAGTTTGGGCTCCAGGTCAGTTTGCCCAAGGCCAGTTGACTGGTTTTCTTTGTGTTTCTGAACAGTATTTTAAGGAGTATTTATTTGGCTCTTTTCTTCAGCAGCTGAGCTGGAGTCCAGTGAAGAATTTGAGGACCAGCAAGAGTAGAGACTCAATTGTAGTTTGCTGGTTTCTTTGTTTCTTCATGATGGAAACATCACAGAAGTTTTCCAAAGCTGTTTTAAATCCCTCTGTCCAATATACATTTTTTAAAATATTGTCACTTCTGGAACATGGTCTGGATCAGACAGGACCTTTGTTTTAAACAGGCGATTTTGGACTGAGGGAAGTTTAATGGGCAGTGGAGGGGAGGATTACAACTCCTTACAGATCGCAGCTGAAATCTTCATCCCAAAGAGCCGCCAGGCTGTGGCTAGCCTTGTTTACCTTTCCTGAGACTCACAGAGGTAACTGAGCAGATAACAAGGGCTTCTGGCAAAATCCCAATACAGTGAGAGCAGGAGGTCACCAGGCAGAGGTGCTGGTGCTGGCTAGTGGGAGCTGCGAGCAGGAAGCTTTTGTGACTACAGGTCCGGAGCAGGGAGTGACAGGGACGGCCACCTAGAGTTTGCAGGCAGTAGGCCAGTTGTGCAGGAGGCCTGCCTCAGCTCCACCAGCCTGAGAAACACCCCATTGCCCACCTTTTCCCTCTCCAAGCAAGTCCAGTTAAATCCTAGCTCTGAGGCCCGAAACCCTGAAGAGCAGGAATCAGGCTCTCTCTGTGAGCTGGATGTTTTCTGTGTGCTACCCCAGATCTGCCCTTTGCCACCTTGCCCTGTGCCCAGTGGCTGGCCTCTATAGATTGCCTCGGTGGGCTTCCTTGCCTCTGGCTTTGGGTTAGGGTTGGTGCCAGCAGGAGATGGGAGAATGGGAAAAGAGAGAGGACGAATGTTTTAGCAGCCCCCTCCTAGAACATGGCTATCTGGTGTATGAGGGGGAGTTGGCCAGCCTGGCTTTGAATTTCACGTCAACCATTTATTAACCATGTGACTTCTGAATTTACCTATCTTATTTATTTATTTGTTTGTTTATTTTGAGACAAGGTCTCACTCTGAAGTGCAGGCTCATCCTGAACTCTGTATGCAACCCAGGCTGGCCTCAAATACACAACAATCCTCCTGCCTCAGGCTCCCAAGTGCTAGGATTACAGGCATATACCACCATGCCCAGCTTATATGGTGCTGGGGAATCGAACCCAGGGCCTTGAGCTTTAACCATGAGTTGTTCCTCCAGCCCATCAATTTCCTTATTTAAAACTGGAGACAGTATTATCACTTTTCCCAGGATGGTTGCAAAGAATGAGGCAGTATAAGTGCAAATACCCAGTGTAACATCTGAGACACAGTACGAGCCCAGTGAATGTTGGTGCTTGACTTTTAATAATTTGGAGCCCCACTGTTTGGGTCCCCTGAAGATCGTCAGCTGTTTTTTCTCTCTCCAGAGAGCTTTCCTTTGGTTTTCTCTTTTTGGTTTGTGTATCCATCACCGTCCCAGCGCCACTGTTGCAGACCTCACTGCTGATAAGGGTCACCATTTATTTGTCTGTATCCTGTACAGACAATCTGCATAACCAAAAATCCATCTTTCTACTGGGATGGAAAGCAGTTCGTGGACATGCACCCTATAAAATAACTCTTAACATTTACTGAGCACATATCAATCCTCACAATAACCCTGTGAAATGGGTTCTTCTTTTATTTCCTAATTTCCAGATGCAGACACTATGGCTTAAGTTAACTGCCTTATCTAGAACTACACAATGTTCACCAACGGTGAGCGTAGGCAGTTTAGCTCCCTAGGGCCTGCATATTAGCCTCTGAGTTTCTGCTCCTGTGATAAAGAAACCTTAGCTCCCCAGATTTCACCAACACATCCTTGACTGTTTGGCTGGAAAACTACAAAGTTGTCTCTTTTTGCATGCCATGTTTTAATCGTTTTATCTCTTCTCATTAGATCTCTTACACAGAGCCGTAGGGACACATAAATGCGTGCGCGCACACACACACGCACGCACGCACGCACGCACGCACGCACGCACGCACACACACACATACACACTGGTCTCTATATCCTGGCTACACCTGCTGTCATCCTCTCCTAGGTGACTCAATCATGTTGAACAGACTGGCTTGGCTACAGGCTGCCTGGGGAAAGGGCACTGCTCACAGGTGCCCCGTGAGCCCTAGGCAGCCTGGCCCATTGTTGCTTTCTCAGCTCTCCCTGGCAAATGCCTTCCCTTCCCAACCGTCCGTCCCTCTGCTCTTCTGTTGCTTTTCACCAGCTGAAGTCCCAGAATTTTGATCATCACTTGTAAATGGCAGTAAACTAGCCCACAGGGCTGTCCTGCGAGACTCAGAGCTTGAGTTGGGTCACATCAGTCCAAGGCCTTGGGTTTACGAGACCTCTCTCACACATGGTGACTGCAATCTGTTGAACACTCATATGGATCTGGCCCGGTGGGAGGCCGTCCACATGGATTATCTCAAAACAGGACCTTCCAGGAGAGGTTCCAGCCCCTGTATTTCCATTATAACTGATGAAGTGGCTCAGCTCAGTGAGGTTAGGGAGGCAGTGTTCAACAGCCAGCCTTTGGATCTGAGTCTGTTGGGATTCAGTCCGTTCTTTGATAGGCTTCCCAGCCGTGTGATGTGGAGCAACATAGGGTAGATTTCGGCCTCATTTCTCCACTATGAGATAGTGCTGTCTATGCCCAGACCCGGCTGATATGTGTGCCTGGCACAGTAGGCGCTCAGTCGATGTTGGGTCCCTTGTGCTCACCACTTCCACTGCCCTTGATCCATAGTTTTCAAACATGAGTGCCTTCAGAATTAACTGAAAACTCATGAAACACTTTGCTGGGCATGAGCCCTAGACATTCTGCCGCAGTAGATCTGAGATGGGACCCGGAATTTGTGTTTACTGCAAACAAGTTCATCAGAGGACCACTGAGTCCCAACTAGTCCAGCAGTGACCAAGGCCTGCTTCTGGTAACTGCTTCGCATGTGTGGAGGATGGCTCTGTACCCCAGAGGAAAAGTGCGGGTGGCTTTCCCAGCCGTCTCCTAGGAGCTGCCTGTTTTGCCCTCTCCCTCTTCTGCATGTCATTGATCCTGGGAAAACGTATTGTTAGGCCACCTGATAATGTCTAGACAGTGAGCCAAGGTTCACTGGACCTGTTTCATCAACACGTTTCTGATTTCCAGTTGCCTTCCAGGTGCGTGAGAAAGATAATGATCTTACTTCTATAAATTACTTCAATAAATGTCCAAAATAAAAACAACAACAAAACACCTGCCAAAGCACTGCTGGGATGAGGTGCAGTTGGGACTTGAGGTTTCCCCGAGGGTGTACTTGGTGCTGTTCCCTCCCCAGCTGGCCTAGGGTGTAGCCACAGCCTCACCCATTCTGGCTGGAGCCAGAACCCTGGGCCTGCCCTTGTCCGCCGAGTGGCCCTGAGCCAGTAGCTCACATGTGTGCCTTCGTTTCCCCCTTTCTAAATTGGAGACAAAAATAGCGTCTGTATTTCATGGAGTTCGTTTGGGGGTTAAATAAGCGTCTGAAATGCTTATCCCATGGGAAGTTCCTTATGTTTTCATCATTGTCGTCATCTTCATCATCATCATCAGGCAGGCTTATATGCTGCTTGGAGTGTGGAGTGTGGACCCAGACTTTTGAGGTTCAGTTCTCCACCACTTAAAAGCTATGTAGGTTATGTTCCCTTATTTGGACCACTTCTCTGTGCTCCAGTGTCATCCTCTGTAAAGCAGGGGTTAAAAAGCACCTGCCTTGCAGAGTTATTATTATCATGAGGACATGTGCCTCTTAGGTGCTTCACTGTGTGGCTGGCCCATAGTCAGCTTTGACTGTCTCCTTCCACATCTAAGGTCAGTGAGGAGCTTGTAGAGCAAGTAGCCAGGCCTCGGGAGGCGGGGAGAGGAGGGCAAGGAGGACCCTGGACAGGTTGCCTTTCTTCCCAGCCCCCGCCCTCAGCCCCTCTCCGGAAAAGATGTGCAGCCTGCTGGTAGGCACAAGCACCTGGATACAGGGGCATCCTCGGCCTCAGCAGGAGCCCTCCTTGCGGCAGCCCTGGGAAGAGCACGCATCTTCAGCTGGGAGTAGACACACTCAGCTGGTTCTAATTACTCTCCCGCGCTCAGGAGCCTGCCAAGGTGGTGTCCTCCTCTGCAGAGCTGCTTTTGCTGTAGACGTCACCCCCTTTCTGCTTCCTACCAGGCTAGGGCTGCATGGGGATGGGACAGACCCAGTAGGGACAAGCCCCCATCCTGTCCTCGCCTTTCCTCTTCCGTCAGGCTAGTTCTGGGCAGGCTGGGGCCTTGGCATACTACCCAGACTGTCAGAGAAGCTTCTGACACCTCTGGATCCGCCCCATGGGGACTTTCCCCATCCCCCTTTAACACGGAGCCCAGGCTGTCCCTGGTTTCTATGTGTGCAGAAGCGTTTGGTAAACAGAATGCTTGAGCCGTGACTTGCTGGAAGAGGCGAATCCCAGCTGACGCCTTAGACACTCAGCCTATTTCAGGCCTGGTCTCTCTCGCCAAGGTCTGTGGTCAGATTATCCATCTGCTTCCCTACTCCTGCACCCATCTACCACAGGGGGTCAGAGGGACCTCCGCAGAGCCAGTCTCATGTTCCTCTCCAGCATGTTGTCCCAGCCCAGCCTCCTTCTCCTGCCCTGGCTACATGGCTCATGCCTGGGATCCTCGTAGTAGATGCTTTTGTCCCGGGCCCCCTGTGAATGCTGTGATTCAGCATACACAGAGAAGAGCTTCACCTAAGAAAGCAGCATTCATGGACACCATCCGATCCGTCCAGGCCCGCCGGGCGCAATGAGACAGCTGCCGGCTCCTGCCCGCTGGACCCCTGCTAGGTTGAGGGCTGCCCAACCCTCAAAAATTGCAAGGGCTGCTTCTCTTCTTTAAGAGTCACAGTCACCTCAGGTTGTGAAACTAAATGCAGCTCAAATCTGTATTCAGAAAACCTCATTTATAATAAGTAGCAGATAAATGGAATTCTGGAATTATGAAAATACCCAGTCAACAAAATGCACATTCTAGCTCTGCTGTGTACCTGGCAAGTGTGCTAGCATCCTCGACATAGCTGGGAGCCCCCTGTAGGACACTGACCTGATGGACTAGACTCTTACCCAGCACAAGTCTCCTTTTATCACCTCTTACAGGTTCTAGGTTTTAAAAATACCTGTAAGTTGTAATGATAGTCATGACTTTATGGTTACCTGTGCATGTAGGAATCAAAGTTCTGTTAACTTGTTGCTTCCTTCCTTGATGTGGCTGTAATAAATGTAATGTCCATTGTATGGAAATCTGAACCGTAGTTAAGTCTTGCACAGGGTCTTGTTCTCGGAACTGACTCAGATCTTCATTCCTTCATTGTTACAATATATATATATATATATACTCTGCAAAACCAGCTCCTTGTGTTAAGTAAAACGTAAACGTGTTACTCCTTTCTTGTTACAAACTCATAGCCAACCATAGATAATGCTGAGAATAAATGCGAGGCAGAAAGTTAAAGATTAGTAGATCTAGAGACAGTGAGGGGCAGTGGGTGGCTGCATGAGTGTAAAAAGACGTGATTTCCCCCCTTGTTTCCCTTGGCTTTTTCGGTCATTTACTGTAGATAAGATGCATATGAGTCCATGGTTTTGAACTATAGCTCAGGAGAAAGTAACATCCTGAGCGTGCTGATAAGGTCCAGAGTCCATATAAAGTTGAAGCCATGAGCGAGGGTTGCAAGAATGAACCTCAAGGTCTCAAAACAAACTAAATGAAAACATCCACCTAGAGAGTAAACCAGAACCTGCTTCCCTGTGAAGTAGGTAAGCACAGCCCATATTCCCTGTAAAATAACAGTGATCTTAGAGAAAACAGAAGATACTCCTCGAAAGACTCAGTTAATCACATAAGGTAGCCTGAGACCTCCATCTGGGTGCTTGCCCCCTTCATTAATGGTGCCCTCTCTAGCTGTGAAAAATCTGTCCTTCTACAGTGATCTCTACCTGTGCACTTTGTGGTGGCCTGGGTGTCTTAACTGATTTCTTTCACCAAGGACACAGTAGATCAAGGTGTGTCTCTGGTTCCTTGCAGTAGTGTTAGGACTTGGCTTTCCAGTAACATAACTGTTCAGTTCGTCGGAACAAAACCAGGGTGTGGTCCCCAGCCCAGCCCCCATACAGACCCCTTCTCACCCTGTTCCAAGATGACGGGAAGCACTGGGGTGAGGGAAGGGTCCTGAGCTTATAGCCAGGGCAGTATTGAGGTGAGACAGGTGTGCCTCCTGCAGGGAGCCAGTGATGCCCCACAGGCCTTCCACCCCGGAGAGGTGAGCATAGATTATCTTTCTACTCCCCTGCACCTCCGTGGGAAGAGGAGGAAGAGGAGGAGGAGGAGGAGGAGGAGGAGGAGATGGCATGTTGGGTCCTGTTGAACAGAAAAACTGGGGCCTGTCTCTAGGGCTGAGATTTCTGAAGGTGGAAGCTCAGGACATCTTGTGAGGTTATGAGGAGAAGTAACCAGCTCTCCCATTCCAGTTCTCAGTGGCCATGGCTGGAAGCAGAGAACAGCCTTACAAGTTACTGTAGTTCCACAGAGGCTAACAGAGAGGCAGAAGCTATGGGAGGAGGGGAGAGGAAATCTGGATGTTCCTTGGCAACAGAGGGTCCAGAACAAAGTCAAACACTGTCCTAGGAGGCCCAGAATCCCATTTATGTGGAGACCACCAACCCAGCAGGAGCCATCAACAGAGACACCTGGCCAGGAGCCCTCCCTTGCCTGACAAGGATTCCATGTGAGCAGAAAGGGTGGGCGCTGGCCAGGACCAGGTAGAGGCCGAAGGGATTGAGCAGAACGTCCCAAAGATGAACAGTGGAGTACTTCGTAGAGTGCAGAGCTTTCTACCCCGACAGCCTCTCAGCTCCCAGAGCCTAAATAGTTAGTAGAAGGGGAGGGAACCAATGGAGAACAGGGATGAACTTTGGATGGAGCTTGAGTTAGGTTTTCAAATAAACAGGACCAAGTCTTAAATCTTGAGCTTTTGCAATGAGGCTGTTCTAATAATGGAAAGTGACAGCAAAGTTATGGAATCTGGCCCAGGTTTCATTAGGGACTTCCTGCCTAAGATTGGAAAGAGAAGTCAACACAATTGAGGAGAGAGTAAAGCAGCTTATGTTTTGTTTTTATTTTTGGCTTTGTTTTGTTTGAGATAAGAGTCTTGCTCTGTAGTTCATGCTGGTCCTGAACTCACTATAGCCCAGGCTGGCCTTGAACTCACAGCAGTCCTCTTGCCTCAGCCTGTGGAGTGTTGGAATTACAGGTGTGAGCCGCCAGCCTGGCTTATGTGATGCTGGGGAATTGAACCCAGGATCTTGTGCTTGCTAGGCAAGCCTATTAACTGCTGAGTTTTGCCCCTAGTCCAGCAGTTTATGTTTATACCCACAATGGAGTCAAATTTTAATAAACTGGGCTGGAGGAATGGCTCAGCAGTTAGAGCGCTAAGGCAAGTACTAAGTACCTGAGTTTGATTCCCCAGCACCACGTAAGCTGGGCATGGTGGTGCATGCCTGTAATTGCAGCACTAGGGAGGCTGAAGCAGGAGGATTGCCTTGAGTACAAGGCCAGCTTGGGCTCCATAGTGAGTTCAGGACCAGCCTGGACCACAGAGTGAGACCTTGTCTGAAAAAAAAAAAAAAAAAAAAAAACTTCAATGAACTACTTATGACCTTGATCACCCAGTGCTACATCACATTGGGAGTTCCAGGTCTGGCCACCCGAGGAGCCTCTGCCCACTGTGTGGCACAGGGGACTGTCTAGCATGGATATGCAAGTGAAACAGATTCTCCAGTCCTGCCAGCCAGGGAGGCCTACAGCTCTAGGGTGACTTGGTATACTGGAAGAATGGGGGGAAAAAAAAGAAAAGAAAAGAAAAAACAGTATCAGGGAAACTCGGGAGTTTCAGTAGCATACTGTGAGGGGCAGTGTGTGGAATTCTGAGCTTACTCTGGCCCCTGGAAGGTGCCATACCTGGGATCCCACACCATCATCATCACACTGGACTTACTCAAGACTTGAAAAGCACTAGTGACTAAGGGCCAAAGTCAGGGTCTGGACCCAAGTCTGTCTCCCTCCAACCCACGCTCCTTCTTCCTCTGTTACAGATGCATCAGGGGCTGTTAACACTTCTCCTGTGCTCTGTCTGCTGTGAGCTTCTGTTCTAATCATTCCCCTGGTAAAAGGCCAACCTTAGTGGTTAGCTCTGCATCATGGTCAGAGTTCTCTTCGCTTCTCTTCTCTCCTCTCCTCTCCTCTTCTTTACTTTTCTTTTCTTTTCCAGATAGGATCTTACTCGGTTGCCCAGGCTGGACTGGAATTCTTGAGCTAAAACCCACCCTCCTGACTCCGCCTCCTGTATAGCTGGGACTACAGAATTATGCCACTCAAAGCGAATCTGAGTTCTTCTACTTTTTGTTTGAGTCCCTGAGACATGGGAATCCCTGGTTTGCAGTTAAGTAGATCACACAGGGTCCTCGTACTTCCCCTGTAGTTTGCCTCTGGGACGGAGGCCCTTCATCTCAGCACTGTGTCTTTACAAGGGATAGAAGAGATCCTTCCCTGAGAGCAAAGGCCAGACCTCAGGGCAAACAGTGCATTGCCTGGGCTTGCTCCTCAGAGGTAGATTTGGCCAAAAGGTTGGTCACGCTGTCCTCTGCTGACACGAGACAGGCCTAGCCAAGCAAGAGTCGACAAGCCACTTCATGTCATGTCCCCAGGAGGCTTCTGGCATAGCCTATGCCTGGAAGAAATCATCAAATTTCATTTTGATCCTGCATTCCCAGAGCCACTCAGACAGGTGAGACCCCAGGAAATTTTTACTGCTAAGGCCATGGCCAGCTACCTAGGCCCCTTCCCAGGAGGGGACTCCTAAATGGAAGCTGCACGATGGTTTTAAGTCCAACCTGCTACATGCCCAGCTGTACTGCTGTCGACTGGTCTAGACAAACAGGACCAGTACAAGAGACTAGTCAGGAGATGGGTGTCAAATAGCCGCTGGCATATCCCAGTCTTTAGGAAAGCTGCCCTGGACCACGTGTGACCAGAAAATCAGCTAGGAGTGGGTGGGTAAGCAGAGCAAGGGTGAAGAGGAGGAAATCAGGACCTTCCTCCACAGGAAGCTGGATAAGTGGCCCACCTGGGCTCTAGCATCAGGCAGGTGCTGGCCCTCACCCAGTCATCACTCCCAGGGGTATGGCCCAGGCTTCAGCCTCTGCGTGGGCAGGACAGCTGCTAGGAGGAATCAGAAGGTGAAGGCACAGTGTGTTCCCAGACCTCAGGCGTTTGTCCCCATCTTCAAAATTCCTTTTCTTGCTGAGTGGATCTGTTGCATTCGTATTTGTGATTGCCGCAGTTTGATGAAATTTTAGTTTTTCTAAGGCACAGTAAAATAGATACAGACCTATATGTGTCTGCTATCCGGTATCTTCTTAAGGACCGCATCACACTTTGGGGAACTTGGAAATGGCACTGTGGCTTGTCCTGACACTTGGCATACAGTGGGCTCTGAAGGCTGATCATCACCATCATCTTATCAGAAAGCCTGTAGGAGGAGAGTGGGTGGCTTTGGCTCTCAACACTGCCAGGTCCTTCTCTCTACCCAGAGAGTCTAGTCCTTTGCCTGCCCTACTTTCCCCATTGTCTTGAAAGTTGGATTTGGAACACCTGGAAGACAGTAAAAGAGTTCAGCCCTGACCAAGGGGGTCAGGTACTCAGGCTGAGCCTGCCCATTCCCAGGCCTTGGGGCCACTGAGCCTCTGATCTTGTGTGATGAACAAGGGCCTAGGCAGGCCATCTGCCTGGTTGACAACCCCCGTCCACTTCCTTGAACCCTCACAGAATGCCTCTGCCTACATCCAGCACTGAAAACAATGGCTTGGTGCTTACCCAGATTGGGACCATTCCTGCTCCCCTAAAGGGGGATCCCTTGGTCTTTTACCAACAGAATATCTGACAGCCATGTGGTCGGCCTGGATGGATGTGTACGTTTATATTGAGGACACACCAAAGTCCTGAGAGTAGTTATTTCTCAGCCAGGGGAGGCAGTTATTTTTCTCATTTCTGTGTCTTCTAGAAAAAATATAAATCATCCTTTTTCATGAGAAAAAAGAGTGCTTTCCTTTAAATCTTAAAAAAGAAAACTATGAGAGGACATTAAAGATACACAAACAAGCTAGACACAGTGGAACATGTCTGTAATCCCTGAACTCTAGGAAACTGAGACAGGAGGGTGATGAAATCTAGCCTAGTCTGGGCGACTTAGCAAGACTCTATCTCAAAATAAAAAAGGTTGGGGATGTAGCTCCTTGCAAAAGCCCTGGGTCCGATTTCCAGTATTACAGAAAAGAAACAACAAACAGGTATGGGATAGGCTCGGATGTCCATGGTGGAGAAGAGGAGGCATGAGGGATCAGCTGGCTTTTTCTCCAAGGCAGGCCTAAGAGACAAAGAAGGGTGGAGAATCGGTGCGGATAGGTAGAGGCAAGAGCCCAGGCCATTGATTTGAACAGTGGGGGGCCTGCAGAGGTGGACAGCTGGAGGTGGGGGTGAGCAGCAGCTGTGTGGGGAACCAGCCCCCTAATGTGAGTTGGGAAGCTGGAGGAGCCAAACTGTAGCGAGCTGTGATCCCCACCGAGAGAAAGCCTGGGGTTCCACCGTGGTGGACATTTCCTTCAGCGATGCAGGCAGCCCTTGTGGCAGCTGGAAGACATGCCCTGAAATGGACACAGGTTAGACTGTGCTGGCTGGTACTTGGTGGAGAAGTTCCAAGGCTCGAGGATGCTGGTGGGACTGGGGTGTAAGTAAGGGATGCTGAGTAATACATAAACTCCAACAGGAAAAATAAGGAAATAAGTGAACTCAAATTGAGACTTTGTGCCAGACTGAAATTCCCAGCTTACTCAACCTTCAAGTCTTTCTCAAGCGTTAAAGATCCTTCAGCCTGTGGCCACTCAGCGCTGGCCCCCCTGCTATCTTACCTCCCTGTGCAGAGCGCCCTGGGGTTTCTAGCTCTTGCTCACTCCATGCCAGCTGGAGTCTTGCTTGCTGCCAGAGAACCACGTGTGATTGCAGGTCAAAGGGCCCTAGATGCAGGGCTTCATGGGCAAGTGAAATTTCAAAAAGAAGCTTTGGAGACTCCCACAAGGCTGTCAGGTTTTTTTTTTTTTTTTTTTTTTCCTATTTCTTTCTGTCAAGAAGTAAAAAAAAAAGAAAAGACATTCAACATCATTTCCTGGAGAAAGGAAAGTTTTGACACCAACAGAGTAAGAAGGGCATAATCTCAGAATAATTTTTTAAAATCCAAGAAAAGACAGTGGACAGCTTTTGCTGACACAATTTTTAAAGTTCTTTTTTAAATCTGTGCTTTTTTCCCCCAAGGCTTTGATTATAGAGGTTTGCAGTATAAGATAGTACCCCTGTCTACCTTCTGTGTGGCTAAGCGAGCACTCTGAGCTTATGTGTCGGGGTAGGCACCTCGACAACCCCCTCCCGTATGTGGCATTTGTCACAGCTGTTTGTGAAAAGCCAGCCTCTCCCAAGTCTGCGGATGGAAACAAAAGTGGGACTCTGTCAGTGCTTCTTTTGGGACACCTGGGGTGGAGTACACAGGCCACAAGCCATCCTTTTTGTGTCTCCCCATTGCTGGAAAGTAAGGTGGATGTCAGGCTTGCAAGCCCCTGGCTCTGAGCACAGGTCCTGGTTCCCTCCCAGGGAGCAAGGGTTCTTCCAAGGAAGTGGGGAGCCTGATAGCATCCTGACAGACCAGCCCCTGTGCATCTGCCTGGAAAGCCCCGGTCTTAGGCTTTAATCGTAGGATCAGAAGTTCTCGAAAAGGGGAGGTGATGGCCCCCAGGCAGTGTGTTCATCAGTGGGAGTCTCAAAGCCTGGTAAGGGCCCAGTGAGATGTCAAAGCCCAGACGGCTTGGGATGCCAGGCCCAGTGGCCTGCGTAACTCCAGATGAAGGGACCTCCAGAGGCTGCGGAAGGCTGTGTGTGCCTGGAGGGAAGCAGGAGCCAGGAGCTGGCAGAGGTGCAGCATACAGGGTCTCAGAGGGTAGGTGAGATGAGCAAGTCCCCATACCTCCTCTTTAGGTCACAGCAGCGGTTAGCCAGTTACATAACAGAAGAGGGCGTGCACTTCCTTGGTATTTGGAGAAGAAACCACTATTCTTTGGAACTTGTTGATTCTATTTATATTTATATATACATGTATCACTATTCTGATGACAATTAAACTTAAATCTGGACAATAAATTAAGTGTGGTGGCACACTCCTGTAATCTCAATACTTGGGAGACGAAGGAAGAGGACCGCTGTGAGTCTGAGGCCAGCCTGGGCTACACAGTGAATTTAGGACCAGCCTAGGCTACAGAGTAAGACCTTGTCTCAAAAAAGTTACATCTCCATTACAGATCCACACTTTGTTTCCAAAATGTTGAGTAGCCATGTAAGAGGGCCATAAAACTTTTAAAAACACTTAAAAATCCTACAGCTTCAGTACTCCATGTTCCATATTTTTGTCATGTATTTTAATTTTCTTAGCTATTTCTCTGTTGTTTGACAGCAGAATGTTTCCAGTTTTTATGTTTCATAGATTCTGCATGCAGTAAATATCTCTGTGTGCACAGTATTTTCCTCTGCTTTGAGAAGTATTTCCTCAGAATAAATTCCTAAGTGTAAGATCACCTACTCAAAACACACCAATATTTTTCTGGCTTTGGAAAGCCTGAAACTATCCCTGGAGATTCTACTGCCTTGCCCTGATGTCAGCTGTGCTAGCTTTCTGCATTGAGCTTATTTTCAGTTTAATGATGTAATGGATTTTAGGTGGTGGGATGTCTTCATTGGTTTGTGTTAATCTGCTCCCTCTAACTGCTCCTCTCAGTGATCCTGCACTTTTTCTCCATAGCCATTGTGCCATGATTTCATTCAAGCCTGTCTGCTCCCCACACAAAACCTTCATGAACATTTTTTTCCTTCTTTGAGCCAACACTACCGCTATAGATTGTAAGAGAAAAAACAATGAAAGACCTTTAAACTATAAATAGATTTGGTGACACTGCTCATTTGGTCAAGATGGTCCCAGTAACGAATGCAGACTCTGCTTTTATGGGCGTGTGTTTATGTCTCATTTGAATTCTACAAATACAACAGAGTTAACATTAGCACGTGACGTATAATTTAAGCCAGAGATGAAAGTCCCCAGCCAAACAGCCCTGTTCTTTCTAGACACCCCATAATTATCAAGACGGAGGTCTCCAAGAAAGGGCAGGACGCTCCGCTGGAGAAAGTATAGCGGAGTTTTGAATGCAAATCCCCTTGTTCTTGCCTTGCCTCTGCTCCACGGACACCCGAAGGATGGCCTGTGCTGGGAGGTAGAAGCCCGAGACAAGCTGTGGACCCCTCGTGGGTTCCCTGCGCCTAAGTCACCTCCACTGGGGCCAGAGCCTAGGACCCTCAGCCCTCTTCCTTCCTGCGGCCTCCCCTTCCCCTCTGTGCCTGCATGTTCCTGTGCCTGCGTGGGATGAAAGTTATCTCTCAGGCTCCACTCAGTGACCCTTTACCCAGCAGGTAAACAGTGACCCAAGCAGGCTTCCCTCTCAGGCCCTAACCCAGCAGGAGACTCCATGGACAGTTAGCACAGGAATGTACTAAAAGCTGCATTTCCCGGAGGATCCACACGTGCTGCTTTTGGGCCTTGTGGTATTGGGTAACATTGTAGATCATGTCTCCTATTTGAAGAGCTAAGTGTTTCTCTTAATGTAATCAGCACATCAAGAACATGATTTTACTAAGAAGTTAAATAAATCCTAAGGAAAATATGACATCTTGATCCAGAAATTAAACTCCAGGTCTGTGCTCAAAAGAATTTTAAAAAAAAGGTGTACAAAAAATTTACACACACATGTCCATAGCAGCCAAAGGATAGAAACAACTCAGATGTTCTCCAGTTGGTGATCAAATAAGCAAAAGGTAATAGGGTGCCTCGGTGGAGTACTGTTCAGCCACTCAGAGGAATGAGGCACTGGCCTGTGCGGCAACACAACAAAACCTTGAAAACTGTGCTAAAGGCCGCATGCTGTAGGATTCCATCCACATGAAGTATCCAGGGTCAGCAAATCCATAGCGACCGGCAGCACGCTAGTAGTTGCCAGCTGGAAAGAAGGGAATGGGGACGGACTGCCGAGTGGGTGTGGCATTTCCTCTTGGGATGAGGAAAACGTCCTGGAACAGGATGGTGGTGCTGGTTGCAAAACATTGCATTTTCAGTGTCACTAATAGTAAAATTTGTGGTTTGTGTGTTTGGCCACCATAAAAGTACAATAATATGGGTGCTCTCCTGGGAAGAATCATGAAAGTGATATGTAAAATCTGTAGGTGATTTTGAGGCGAATGAGCAGATGAATGTATGAAGGAATAAGCCATTGTGTGCTGAGCATCACATCACTTTGCTTCCATTATCTCATTTAACTTTTATTATTGATTTTTTATGTTGCCGGAGATCAAGCTCAGGACCTTCACAGTGAACTACATCCCCAGCCCATTTTTCATTTTTTAATTCTGAGACAGGGTCTCACCAAGTTGCTAACTCGTGATCCTCTTGCCTCAGCTTCCCAGAGTGTTGTAATCGTGTCATTTAATGTTGGATGTAATGTGGAGATGGGATCAAATGAGATTAGGCTCCGATGAGTGAGGTTGCTTGCCTAGGGTCACCCGGTGAAGTGAGGATGTTTAAACTCAGGTCTCCTTGCTCCCTGGGCTACCCTGCAGAGTAGATAGGGTCCCTGGCTTCTGGATGAAATGGGGAAGCTTGATTAGCTTTGGCTGTGGCCGGGGCTCATAAAGAGCACAGGGACAGGGAGGAGTGGGTTGTTCTCCAGGTGGTCACACTCTTGCTAACGACACTACAAATGAAACAGGAGGTGAGGTGGAGGAGGGAGAGCACAGAGGGCAGGCGTGTAAGCTTCATCTGGGTCAGTCCTTGTCTTGATACCATCACTGTCACCGTCACTGAGCAGTGACCTTGTACTGGAGGTATACACAACCTCACTTCATCCCATCCTTACCTTGCAGGAGGGATGCATCCTCACCTCCTGGCCCCTGTTCCTGAGGCCAAAACTGAGTGTCAGGGAGGCCAGGGAACTGTCCTAAGGCCACTAAGGACAAATTAGTGGCAGAGCTGGCCCTCCCTCCAGACTGTCTGGCTCCAGAGCCCCCACCCTTCACAGGCTGACTTTCAAGGACTACTTGATCCTGGAGCAGCTGCAGCCATTCTGAGTATGGATGGCTTCCCACCTCCAAGTCCAGCTCTTCTGCGGGTGACACTGGTGTCTTACTGTTGTCTTCCAGTATCGGAGCTGAGATACAACACGGTTGTGGATGATTTTACCAAAGGAATCTTTGCCTCTGGAGACCTGAGCCCAGGGACATAGTGGAGCCAGGGCTTGGGAGCTGGTGGCAGTGAGGTGTAGCAGCTATAAATCAGACTTGCCTTCCTAAGCTTGATAATCCACTTGGAACTATATCCTAAGTCCTGTTCTGGCCTGGAAATATTTCAAGTTCTGAGAAGGCAGGTCCTGTGACTTCACCCTCCAGGGCTCTTCTGACAGTCTAGAGGGGCAAGGGCCACACAATCCAGTCTTGTCATGGACACAAAGCAGAGAGGTTCATGGCTGAAAATCTCGGTCCCTGGAGTCCTCCCATCTATGACCACATTCTAAAAAGGGAAGGGCTGTGGCCATCTAGGCATGGGCTCAAACCTCAGCCCCTCCAACTACTGTCCAAGAGTCCTTGGGCAAGTCGCCATACCTTTCTGAGTCTGTTTCCCCATGTAGGTAAGGGATCAGTGATGCTGTACCTCAGCTCACCCTAACAGTAGGTGAGCTGAAGGGGTGGATCCAAGGTCCCTGATACAGGACTCAGTTCAGGGCCTGTCAGCCAAGGGCAGGTCAGCAGGCTTCACACACTCACACTATGTTAGCCGCCTTTATCCTAGCGTCCACCAGCATTATCCAGATTGGGTGCAACTGTAAAAGCCACCCAAGCACCAGCTTTCTGACCCAGTAGTAGGGTAGCCTCTGTGGAAGGGATTCTAGGCTTCACGGACTGCTGACGAGGGAGCGGGGCCTAAGGAGCGTGATCTGTTCACAGCAAATTCAGAAGCTGACGTCTTCTCCTGGCCTCAGTCTACAACAGTGAAACAACCCCGTGGATTTATATGGAAAAAATGAGCACTGACCACATTTTATGGTACCCAGAATCATACAGCCTCTCTTTAGGTCTTTATACCTAAGTACTATAATTACTAGGGGAAAATATTTTTCTTCTTAAAAAAAAAATCAAAGCAATTGACAGATCACCAGATGTCCACTGACACTTCATGAATAAAGTGTCCTTTCTGCCTGGGAGGTGCCCCTCCTCCCACAGGAAGCAGCTGGGCAGGCCGGCACTTACCGTGCAGTGTCACAGCTAGTCTTAGGGGCGCATGAGGTTCATTTGGAGCAAAGCAAAATGCCCCCAAAACTCAGTTGGAGGTTCAGGGTCACTTTTGTGGCTTTTTATCTGGATCTTTGCATGTTTTTGTTTGGCTGATTGGCATTTTAAAATTCATACGTGTAGCCAGGATGTCTAGAGATGGAACTCTTTCCTGGAACCTGGTAAACTTATCTGGGGAAAACGCCCTTCCTGGGTCAGCTATGTTCTCTAGGCCTACATCCCCAAATAGACTTTCTTCCCTTACCTTTCCCTGGCACTGGGAGCGAGCTTGCCAGGTTGACCCCCCACATCCTAGACGTGAGAGTTCCTACAGTAAATGCTTGGTTCCTTCTTGCCTCTGAGGTCGATTTTTTTTTCTTGAGGTTTATTTTATTTGTGTATATGTGTCTTTGTTTTTTATGGTGCTGGGCATGGAATTCAGGGCTTCTCACATGCTAGGCACTTGTCTTACCACTGAGCTACGCCTCTAGTCCTAATTCTTAGCATGTTGAATTTTTCCCTTAGTTAACCATCTCGTCATCTTGCAGTTCCGTCTCCACCAGCTATCTCCTATCACAGAAGCCTCTTTTTTCTTTTTTTTTCTTTTTTTTCTTTTTCTTTTTTTCTTTTTTTTTTTTTTCTTTTTTTTTTTTTTTTTTTTTTTTTTTTTTTTTTTTTTTTTTTTTTTTTTTTTTTTTTTTTTTTTTTTTTTTTTAATTTTTTTGGTACCATGCTCCAAAGAGAATGCATCTTGACACAAGCCCCTTGACCCCGGAGCAGTCTGCCTAGAGGAGATGTACTCTCATGCCTCTCTACTTTTGCACATAGTACAGCCCCATCATTTGCTGAGATTTTCTCATGTGCCTCTGGTTGGGTTTTATTTCCACTGAATACATCCTTGCATGTGGTGAAATCGACCCGGCTTTGAGGTTTATCAACAGGCTTGTATTTGGGTTTCCCTCTGGGCACACTCCAGTTCTTTTCTGGGAGTAGAAATCATCTGCAATGGATATGTGAAGATGGAGCAGAAAAAGAATGGGTCTGAGCCTTCCAGGACTCCTCTGGTGACTTCTACTGGGCAGCGTCCTGCCTCGGGTCCAAGCTTTCTAGTATTCATAGCCCTGCACCTCGGGGCCAGGCCCTGAAAGGTATAAACTCTCTCAGTTCCAAGAGAAGAGTCTAGATTTGCTCAGTTTCTGCCCTGTAGCGTATTAAACTTCTTTCCAGATTCTAACAACTAGGCTGCCCCTTTATCTCAGCTAGCGAAGGGCTTTTTATCTTTTTTTTTGCTGTTTACAAGAATTTTAGTGGTAAGTCAGGGAGGTTCCATGAATGGCTCTCTACAGTCTCTGGAAGGTTTCCAGCCAGCATGCGCCCCTGTACCTCCCTAAGGGCCGCATTGAGTACTTGCATGAACCAGACACTATGCCAATATCGTTCTTGTGTGTTCTCTTCCGCCCTCCAAGAGTTACAGGTACTAGCTCCATTTCCCAGATGGAGGAATCAGGGTTCAGAGAGTTAGATGACCCCCACAAGGCCCATACCAGTTAGTAAGTGGCAAAGCCAGGCCTTAATTACAGACACTTTGAGTTTCCACATCTTCCTCTAGTGTACCTAAGGAACTCTGAGTATCACCTATAACAGCACTTACCCGGGCTGGAATCCTATATGCCGTGGGACTCGGGGCGTCTCTGGAGGTGAGGAAAGACCACGATGGGGAGGACAGACTATAAACTCCTTTATGAATGACAAGAACATAATTATGTAATCCCAGCACTGAGCAGGAGGATTGCTAGCTTGGGCCTCACGGTGAGTTCAGGACGAGGCTGGACTACAGAGTGAGATCCTGTCTCAAAAAAATAAAAATAAAAAAATAAAATGAAGAACATAATTAACATATTTCTGTTTCCTCTGAGGACAATTCCTAGGGTTTTTTTTTTTTTTTTTAGCAATTTCATACCTTACTTACTTGTACGCCAGCTTTCCTTAAGCTCCTGACCTCCTCTGATTTGTCAACAGACGCGCTTCCCTGCCGGTTTGATCTCCTCTTCCCACAGAGCATCCTCTGGTGGTGAAGCGGAAGTGTTCTGTCAGGTCACCGCCATCCTCAAAGCCTGCCGGCAGAGCAGTTGAAAGGGTGGGGTCAATCAAAACTGGTTCTGGAGAACTAACCAAAGTAGATGCATGGGTCTTAACAAGAATTAGGACCCCAGCGCCTAGGGAGTTAAGTTTTTTGAGTCATTTCCTAGGGGAATTGAGTCTGGCAGGTGGGGGAAAGGCAGCACAGGAGGAAAGGTGTGAGTGGCCTTTCCATCTGAAGCATGACCCAGCCTGTCTCTTCCACTCATGCAGCTCCCAGCCCATGGCACTGGCTATTTCCAGCACCCACTGCTAGTCGGGCTGAAGGACTAAGCTCTTGGCCCACTATGGTGAAATTGGCTTGCAAGCCTGATAGTAGTGCTCCTGCTTATGGACCCTGACCACAGTGGAGGGCTAGAAAGGCAAGGCTGGCCCTGTGCCGGCTGGATCTGGGCCAGAGCCTCATGTCCACAGTGTGTCCTGCCTGAGAGGGCAGAGCTTACAGAGATAGCCGTGCTGCAGAGCAGGAAGAGCACTGAAATTTGAGTTTCTTAAGACTGTCCTGTGGGGACTGGCACCCTCTCACCATCCAGAAAGGCGGGGAGGGGTCCAAATACCTGAGCCCAAAACCCCAGCGAGATGAGTTGTGGGGCCTTCTTTTCTCCAAAGAGCCTGAGTAGCCTTTTAATGTTTCACTTCAGCAAAATCAGGAAAAACTGGGTCTAAGAAAGTGAAAATCGGAGCTGGAAGAATGGCTCAGCAATTAAAGCGCTTGCTAGTGCTAAGTACCTGAGTTCCATTCCCCAGCACCACGTAAACTGGGCGTGGTGACACATGCCTGTAATCCCAGCACTGTGGAGACTGAAGCAGGAGGATTGGCGCGAGTCCAAGGCCAGCCTGGGCTCCATAGTGAGTTCAGGACCAGCCCCGGTTACAGAGCTAGACCCTGTCTCAAAGAAAGAAAGGAAGGAAGAGAGAGGGAGAGAGAGAGAGAGAGAGAAAATCAGTTTAGATCTAGCTAACCCTCCGGAAATATGTTGCTTGTTTCCCAGAAAATTCAGGGACTGATGACTGAGGTTCCGAGGGTGGTGTTTTATTACAATTTCCATTGAGTAATGAATAAAGCTGGCCATTTTACATTGGCTGCCATTATTATTTTTGGTGTCCTTAAAGATGAGGTGCAGCGTGGCCACAGATACGTGAGTACATTAGTGGAAGTGGAAAATACTCTGGCGACGAAAGCAGCCGCCTGTGAGCTCACTCTCTGGCTAGGATCCCGTGGCCTGGGACGGTCGGGAGTCTTTCTGTGCACAGTAGCACATCTCAGAGCCAGCATTGGAAAGACAAGCTCTGGAGTGTTTTCCTTGGCACCGGGGCAGCCTCGGTTCTACCCAATATAGAGGCAGGTTTCTGAGGCTTTCACTGGGGGGAATCATCTTGTATTTTCTTTGGTTACGTTCACTCCTTTGGAAGGCCTGTAGAGCACTCCGAGAAATAAGGGTGTTTCACTTGGAGATAACAGAGCCTGGGGCTGTTCCTACTAAAGTGACTGAGGAGGAAGGTACCCAGCCGCCATGGCCACGGTTCTACTGAGCAGGGAGATTTCTGAGTCCTGGTTGGAGAGAGTTCTATGTGTGAGGATGCAGATGAACGTGAGCTCCAGCCAGCCTCCACCATCCTCTGAGCCCCTGCCCCGGGCTCGACCTGGTGCTAGGCCCCGGAGCACACAGCACTGGCTGGGCACAGCCCTTGCCCTCCAGAGTATGATTACCGCTGTGACAGAGGGAAGGGCAGAGTACCTGAGAACCCGGGGCAGCCAGACAGCGGGGAGGGGAAGGAAGCATGGTTGGCCTGTCGGGGGCATGAGGCAGAGGAAATGGACAGCACCTTGCAGAACTGGCCCAGCTGGGGCATCCTGTGAGAAAGGGAGGAGGGGGCTGGAGAGACGGTGTGAAGCAGAGCCCACAGGGTATGAAGGCTCTGCTGGGGAGCATTTCTATTGTCTGATAGAGATGGAACGTCACCAGGTAACTTTGAGGAAGGAAAGTCCCGATCTGGTAGGGTTTGAGAAAGAACAGAGTATAGACTGGAGTGAACATGGAGAGACCAGGGCCTGATGGCCAAAGGAGGAATTGCTACCAAGAGGCTTGGTATCAGAGGTGGAGGCAGTCAGCGAGTCTCTGTGGACTTCCAACCTAGCCCTGTTGACCAAGTCTTCAACCAGGATGTAAAGACATTCGAAAAGTTACTTGCCAAAAATATACTTGCTCCTTTATTAATGGAAAGGAAGAAGAAAAGAGGGAGAGAAGGAAGAAAGGATCTTGCTCTCTTTTATTTGTAAAAAAGTACATAACTGGGACTTGTAGTGAAGGCCTGTAATCCTAGAAATCTAGGAGGCTGAGATGGGAGGGTCACAAGTTTGAGCCTAGGATTGGCAACTTAGCAAGACCCTGTCTAAAAATCAAAAAAGAGAGAGAGAAAAAAAAAAGAAGTAGTACATATTTATAGCTAAAATCTGAACTAATAAAGTTATAAAAAGCAGAAAATAAACCTGAAGTTTCATACCCAAAGAAGGCTACCATAACAGATTGAGCAGCCTATCTGTGTGTGTGTTCACAAGTTGAAATAAACATAATGTAAAATAATTTACCTAAACTGTGCATTTTTCCACAATTGTAACCAATGCTACAACGAATGTACCTTATTAATATTGGCCAATTTGTAGTAGTATTGCTATAGAATATATTCCTCGAAGTTCCTAGGCCCTGGAAAACAAACATTTGAACCTGCCCTAAACGTCTTTCAGTTTGTATCACAGTCAGCCTTATGTGAGAGTGGCTGTTTCCTATATTCTTGGCAACATTACTTACTAATCTTTTTGATATCTGTCAAAACATTTTAATACATACCTCTTTGATTATTAGATATCTCACATGTCCTCACCAGACATCTGTACTCTTCCACAACTTGCTGGTCTTCAGTGACAGTATTTGCCTTTAAACAGGAACTCTGTATATTGATTATCTTATAAGTTGCAGATATTTTCCCCCTCGGATATTTGTCTTTCATACTTGTGAGTGCTATTTTTTTGATCATGACGTATGTGTCTTTAAAAATGCATTTCAATATGTCAGTCTTTTTTTAATGGTTTTTACGTTTTATGTCACACATTTGTGTACTGTAAGATTATTAAGATTTTCTTATGTTTTATTCTAGAACTCTTGCAGATTTTAGTCTCTTATGTTTTCTAGAACTTAGTCTGTTTTAAGGAAATAAATAGAAACCTAGCTTTGCATTTTTCTAAGTGGACCACACACACACACATGCGCACACGCGCAAACACACACACACACACACACACACACACACACACACATATATACTGGGGACTGAACAAAGGGCCTCATGCATGTATGCTAGGAAAATGCCAACCTCTCCCCGCTTTTAGATTTTTGAGACAAGGTCTCATTAGGTTTCCCAGGCTGGCCTTGAACTTGCCATGGTCCTGTCTCAGACTCCTCAGTAGCTGGAATTACAGGCATGCACTGCCATGTGTGGTATCTCTCATGTTAAGATATTTTTACTTTGTTAGATTTTATTTTACTCACCAAACTGTTATATCTTCAACTGTAACAACTTAAGGATAGAAAGATATGGAGAAAAGATTAATGTTATTATGAATTGTGCCTTTATTTCAGTAAAATGGATTATTCAGAGGAGTAATAAAGCCTATGGGAAGTGTGCTATGGTTTGGATCTAGAGTGTTCCCCAAAGCCTCAGGCATTTGGATGTGTCGTGGGATAATTGTGTAACTGTTTGCTGTCGGGAGGCAGGGCCTGACTATAAGGAGTAGATACTTAAGGTTTGACTTTATGGGATTGTGTCAGCCTGTTGAGGTCGGGGTACCTAGGGCCGAGCTTTCAGGTGTGTGTGACTTGTGGGCCAGGAAGTGAGGGAGGGGCACCCACCCTGGGTGTGCTGCAGCCCAACTGGCGGCTTGAACTGAGTAAAAAGAAGAAGAATCAGCTTCACCCTGGCCTTGCCTGCGTCTCTAGACGTGGAGTAGCCCCTCCCTGACTTGGATCTCTGCCTGCTAAGCTGTGAGCAGCTCTCCAGCCTCTGCCATGTGCTACTACCATTGCCAGGTGCCCGTGAATGGACTACACGAGACTTTCTGAAACTGTTAGCTAAAATAAATCTTTTCTCCCTTAAGCTATGAATGTTAGGTATTTTTCCCTAGCAGCGAATAAGTAACTAAGACAGAAATTGGTACCAGAGAAGTGGGGTTGTTGCTGTGCTTTACCTGACCATGTAGTTTGGAACTGGTTTAAGGAAAGAGTTAAGGAAGGTTTGGCGCTTGATGGGGGATTCTGATCAGAGCTCTAAATAAATAAATAAATAAATAAATAAATAAATAAAACAGTATGCTGATAGAAGTATGGATAGTAAAGGCCAGGCTCAAGAAGTTTCAAATGGGAAGGGAGGACTTTGTCAGCAGTTGGCCTAGAAACCAGGCATGCTACTTTCTGCTCCCTCCCCCAAAGTGTCAGCATTTTGCTCTTGTCCAGAGACTTTGAAACTGAGATCAAGGGGGATAGACTACTTAATCTGGTGGGAGAAATCTCAAAACAGCCTAATGTTCAGGCTGTCACATGCATGTTGCTTGCAGCTTTTAGCTAGACCTACACTGAAGAACAGGGGGAAAAAATGGCAGAGAAAAATGATGTAAAAAGTTTGCAATTTCAGAAGACCAAAAGGACTTGCAAAGGTGGGGCATAAGAGCACAAGGATATTAAAGAGATTAGCATTAAAAAGAAGTCACATACTTGGAACTGGGACCGTAGAAAAATGGCTTGAGGACATCTCAGAAGTCAACAAGACTCTACCTTTCACCAATTAAAGTACAGAAAAGCAGAAGACATTGTTTTGACAAGAGTACCCCAGGGCATCCTGTAGGACCAAAGAGATAAATGTATGCTGGAGTGCATCTGTCTAAAAATTCAGAGGCCTCAGCAGCAGTTGTCCTAGGGGTCCAGACAACCGCTCAGGCCAGTAGCAGAACTTAGTATCACGCATGTGGTACGCATCTCACAGGAATACAGAAGGCAGGAGCTCTAGGGTCATCGAGGCTTCCACCCAGATTTCAGAGGCAGGCCTTGGAAGCCCGGCAGTGTGCCTCTAAGAGGGCAGTGCTTGACATTTTGAAGGTGAAAGCAAGAGTGCAGCGGAAACTCCAGGAATTTGGAGATGCCAAGAGTATGAATCTTCTGCAGAGGAAAGCCAGAGACTGTGAGCAAAACCAACCCAAAAGAGAAGCTATGGAGTTTGCAGCTGGAGGCAATGATGTAGGAGCAGGGACCCCCAAGCCATTCGGAGCTCACATCTCACCACAGTTGACTCCAAATACTAGACCCAGAGCTATAGGATTTAGCCTTTGCCCTGCTTAGTTCAGCGTTTGTTTTGGTCCAATTGCTTTCTCTCCTACTCCTTCTCCCCTTGGGAATGGAAATGTTCATCTTGTGCCATCCTATGTTGAATGGGTTTACTTTTTGTTTGATTTTCATAGAAGCTCACAACTAAGAGTTTACCTAGAATTGCAGAGGAGACTTTGGCATTGGACTTTTTGCATTGCTGGAACTATTGAGACTTTGGCAAGTACTAGAGAAAGACGAAATGCATTTTGCATAAGAAAGTGGACATGAATCTTTTGAGAGCCGGGGTGGAATGTTAAGGTTTGGATCTAGAGTGTCCCTCAAAGCCTCATGTATTTGGATTTAGTGGGATAACTGTGAACTTGTGTGCTGTTGGGTGGTTGGGCCTGGCTAGAGCGGGTGGATGCTTGAGGTTTGACCTTGAGGGATTATGTCAGTTTGTTGACATCGGGGAGCTTTCAGGTGTGTGTTACTGACTTGTGGGCCGGGAAGCGAGGGAGGGGCACTCAGTGCCAGAGTGCAGGCAGCCCAATTGACAAATTGAATGAAGTAAAGGAAGGATGAAGAAACATTGTTACAACTTCTTCCTGGGAAAGCCCTAGCTTGCCTGAATCTCCAGATGTCACTTTACTCCTAACTCAATTGGCTTTCTGCCTATGATGCTGTGAGCAGCTTTCCAGCCTCTGCCATGCGCTGCTACCATTGTTGGCTGCCCATGAATGGACTGTGTGAGATTTTCCAAACTTGTGAGCTAAAATAAACTTTTTCTCCTTTTACATGTGAATGTCAAGTATTTTGTCAATGCAACAAGAAAGTAACTAAGTCAATGTGCATATTTAATTTTAGTAAATGTGATATAATCTTTTATCAGATAAGCTTATTCATGTAGGTCTTACTCATTTATAAATTTGCTGCCTGGTGTTCTATAGTTTTGACATTACTGCATGACTTCCTTTGTCCCATTTTCTAACTGGCTGGTGTGTTTGTGTATTTTACTTTAAAGTTAACCCATCATTAGTTCTAACATTTTTTCACTTTACTATCCTATAGTCTCTACCTAGATAGTTAATATGAAAATTAATCACATCACCTATAAACATTGACAGTGTTGTATGCATTTTCGTATTTATTCCACATTTGTTTATCTTGTCTTATCACATTGGTTTCTGCATACAGAATAGCGTTAAATGACAGCACTATGGCAGACATTCTTGGCTTTTCTTATTTTATACTAGTAAGAATATTGTTTAATTTCCAAATATACATCTTTTGCCACATTAGGGAAATTCATTTCAGGTTCAGTGCTTTATCATAAGTGGGTACGAAAATTATCACTGTTATTTAAGCATCTCTGAAGATCATATGTTGAAATGAGATTGTATTCCTGTGATAATTATTCAGTTTCTTATTCTTTTAATATTCTGCTGATTTTATTGTTGATATTATTTGAAGGCACTAATGAGTTTTATTTAGGAATTTTATTTGAAATCTGTGCCCCTGTATTAATGAGGGGTTTTTGCCACCTCTGTCAGGGTTAGGTATAATGGCTGTGCTAAAGTTATATAAAGAACTGCAGATATTTCTTCTTCTCTGCCCTGAAATAGTATGAATAACATTTTTTCTATTAAGTTTTTACAGGTGAGTTTCATAAAGATACTATAATTTTTAATATGATATCTTTCTCAATGTTGTTTTTTTCTGTATTGGTAAGTTGAGATTTTTTGCCTCTTCCTGAGACAAGTTTGAAAAGATAGATTTTCCTAGTAAGCACTCATTTGTGTAGGTTTTTAATGTGTTGCCATGAAAATATAATTATTTTAAAATTTCCTCCGTACTTGTAATAATATCCTCTCCCTCATCACTAATATTGTACATCTGTGTTTTCTTACGGGACAGAAGGTTGTCTATTTTAGTGACTTTTTTTTCCTCAAAGAACCAACTTTTGTTTTTATTTATCACTCGACTAGACTTTTGATTTTTTGAAAATTCACTATTTCTGCTTTTATATTTTAATTGTGTTCTCTTTTCTCTTGACATGTCTTGTTCTTTTTCTAATTTCATATAATAAATACCAAGTCCGTTTATTTGTATATTTCTTAATTATTAATACAAGCCTTTGAGGCTGGGGGTGTTTCTGGGGATAGAAGCTTGGAGTGCATCATATGTATATGTGTACTGTAGTTTTTTCTAATTTCTTTTTTTCATCTCCAAATAATTTGCTGTTTTCCTTTACCAAATGGTTATTTTTAAAATTTTGTTTTTACCCCGGGGACAGGGAGGGAATGGAATTGCTCCAAACCCACCAAAACCACATGGATGATGAGTGTGGGAGGTATAAGGAAACTGGAGGCCTGTTTCCAAAGGAAAAGGAGTGAATGTTGGGCAGATAGATAAAAGCGTCAGTTTCTTTTCTCATGACAGTAAGGTTGTTGAAGCGTTAGCTGAGATGGAGCACAGTGTCCATCATGAAGCAGGCACAGTAGCGACGACAGCGCAGTGCCCTCTCCGCACACTCCCAGGCCCAGCGCAGCTGTTCCCGCCACCGCTCCCCGGGAGAACACTTGCAGACAGTGAGCTCCCTCCTTGCACTTGTAGATGCCCCGTCCCCTGGGGCACGAACAGATCTGCCACTGTGTCCTCATTTCACCTTGGGGAACGTGGAAATGAGCTGGCCCGACTGGACCCCAGAATTCTGTCCAAGCTGTAGAACACTGCCCATGTGCCTTTGTGATTCATGAGCCACAACACCAAGTCGTAAATGAGGCCACATGCTTATCCAGAAACGTGGCTTCTTACCACCTGACATGTGACTGCCGAGGCTGGCCTGCCCTCTTCCTGCAGACCTGGAAACAGTTGTCTCTGTGGCAGTGAGCATCCCACAGACCTCCCAGCGGGATCGTTCTTCAACTGAGGATTTGTTCTGAAGTTCCTGTTCTGCATGCTTGATATTTATTAGCAGGCACTAATTAATACTCAGCCTTCGTCCTCTCAGCGAGCCAGATCTGCCTGCAGAAAATGGAATTGCTTTGTGCTCTCTTTTAAAAAAATAACAAAAACACCAGCACACAAACTGTAATGAGCAGCTGCTCTGTTACTTCATTTGGAACTTATCGGGATAGTCAGTGTGATGGAAACACACGAGTACGGCTCTGAGTGCCGGCATTCCTCACGTCTGAACATTGCAAGCAGTCTTTCCAAGACGGAGCAGGAGGACGCGGGAGAAAAGTCAACCCAATCTTTGAAAAGAAGAGAGAAAATAGAAAACATAAGATGCAAATATGGCACATTTTTTTTTCCATGAAGGGTTTTTTTCCCTCTCAATACAGCAGAATTTTCCTTATTGAAAAGATAGCCTTGTAAGAAAAACCAAAACCAGACTTGGGCTGGAAGCGAGACGGGTGGTGATGAGAGAACAAGGGTGCAGTGAGTCCCTGGCATGTGGGAAGCCTGCAGCCAGCCATGGCTTTGGCTCGATGTAGGTGCCAGGCTTGCAGAGGGCTCTGCGCCACCAAGCAGGGTGTCCGTCAGTCTCAGAGCAGGGGTCTGTGGAGGAGAGCTCCTCCTTTGTCAGCCTGGTGCTCCTCCTTGAGGCCAGGATGTCCTGTGGACACCTCTGGTGGGCAGCCTGGATCCATACCAGGAAGCAGGGTTGGCCACCCACCCTGTGTTGAGTCCAGCCAGCTACCACAGAGGACTCCACAGCAAGGCCAGCCCAGGGCCTGGGGTCTCTACCCACCACACAGTCTGGCGGGCACTCAGGTGGCAGCCGTGGCAGTGTAACCGGGCTCTATGTGGAGCATAAAGGAGAAACAGCAGAAGCATGGTCTGGGGATCTGTCCCCTCAGTGCATGGCCAGTCTGTGGGTGGGCATGGCTTGGGTGGGTGCCCACTGCCAGCAGTGTCCTCGGGTGCCAGGCCACAGCAGGGTTCCTTACATTTCCACCCTGTTGCGGGGACCCTTGTCCCCCGGCCAGCCAATGTCTCCTGGCTCCCAGGCCCTGGCATTGTTCTTTGTCCCAGACCTTTGAAGTCAGGCCTGAATTCAAATCCTGATTCCCCTCCTCGTGAGCTGTGTTGTCCTGGCCCGGAATCTTGCCCCCTTGGTCTCAGTTCCCTAACCCGTACCGTGAGGGGATGGAGAGTACCTGCTGCGCAGGGCTACCAGGAAGCTGCTGTGAGACAAGTAACGCCCACTCCCCATAGCAGAGAACAGCTATGACTGTTATGCACCCCCCAATCTAGCCCAGTCCCTGGTGCTGCTTAGTCCACGGCAGCTAACGCAGTGGCTGGTCTGTTTACTGTCCATCCGCATAGGCCAATGGCATAGTGTCGTCTGCTGTAGTACTGTCTAAATAGGAGTAGGAGCTACTGCTGTCCCAGTCCAAATGGAAGCTCTCCAGCCTGGTCCAGCCGGGGGGTGGCCCCACTTGGCCAGCATCTGGGCAACATTCATGGTTATGGCAGACGCCATTTGGGCACATCCTTCCTATGGACGTCCCACCACTGCTCCCAGCAGGGCCTTGCAAAGGAACCAGGTTAGGATCAACTCACCTTTCTGGACACTTTGGTGGTCCAGGGCCTGAGCCAGTAAACTTTCTTCAGCCAGTCTTCACCCCGTCCACAGTCAGGAAAACTGAGGCCCCAAAGGTGAAAAAGTACATCGGAGGACACTCAGGTGGGAGGTGGCAAATCCAGGGCTCCACGTGTCCTGACTCCTTCCCCAAACTTCACCATAGCTGCTTGCCATAGGGCAGAGCTGGCAGACCCCCTGACCTGATGATGGGACCTGGCACAGATGGGCCTGAATCAGTGGGAGGGAGTTGGAATGTAGGAGATCGTTGGAGTAGCAGGGGGCAGTGACTTCCATCCCAGAGAGAACGTTGATCCCAAAGGAGAAATGAAGCAAGAGTCGTTGCCTGTGCCCCTGAGCTCAGCTATGTCTGCCAGGGACCAGAGGATGTGACTGGAATGAAGGAGAGACTGACGCTGTGACAGCCTGAGCAAACCTGTGTGCAAATCATGCCTCTACCACTTTTGTGGTGCAGGACCTCAGGCAAGTGGTACGGCCTCCCTTGGCTTCTGTTCCTTCCTCTACAAAACAGAGTTCTTACACATCAGTGATTTGACTGGCATTCCTAGTTTTAGGACCTGACTTAATACTCATAAACATGAGTTGTTATCATCGTGACTTGACTTTTGGTGTTTTTCTTCAGATACAAAGTGAGAATAATCATATGTGCCTTATAAGGTTATCATTTGAGTTAAGTAAACCCTCCTTCATACTTGCTGGAGTTTACTAAGTAGCCACTGAGTTCCATCCAGATGTTGAGGACTCAGCTCTTGGAGCAGGACACACACCTGCTCTCCGCGCTTAAGTCTGCTGAGAAGTCAGGTGTTCAGTACTTGAGTGAAACAAACAAGCATCCAGTTGGGGTTGTGGTGAGCGCTGACTATACAGAGGGCTCGGTGGGTACCTGGCGTCGTGGAAGGGGGTGTGGCTATTCTTGTGGTGTCGTTACTCTTTAGGCACATCACTATTTTCTGGCTTGGACTGATAGGACACCGAAGAAGTTTCCTTGGATCTTTGCAGTGCTAGCCCTAGAGGACTTGCTGCCTCCCTGGCTGTGCTTGTGTGAGCGTAAGGCTATCTACACGGAAGTCTCGTCTAGGTATCACCAAGGCTGGGCTCTCCCTTGGGAGAGTCAACTTACAACTCCATCAGAATCCTTTGGGAGTTCTACCTTGTCCGCCCAGTGGCTTCTCAAGGCTTGGGGAGTAGGCCGCAGCAGGAGTTCACATGCTTTGTAGAGTGTAGTTATGAACATGCTGACAGTAGAATTTACTCTTTTATTTGGAAATTAGCCCCAGAGTGCTCTAGGGTATAAGTTAGTGGGGGAGAGGGTAGTTGGGCTATGGCAATGGTGTGCCAGTCCCTTGGTTTGCAGTGCACTATTCAGGAATCTTCCTCCAGGTCTCAGCACAAGTGGCCCTCCACAGGAAGATGTTGGCTGAGAAAGAGCCACTCCTGTGTGTTTCTGCTGGCCAGTAGACAGGAACATGTGCTTCAGACAGACAGACCTGCTACAGATATACTGCTGTGTAGCTCTGAGCAGCCTTCTGAAGCTTTCTGGACTTTAATCTTTTCTTCCTTCCTAGAGTTGATGTGAATGATGAGAAGGAGAACGTTCTGTCTTGCAATAGATCCCAGAAAGCTGCGCTTACCTCCTCTACCCTCATTGGTCTGTGTGGTTTCTGTGCTCCAGGGCTGAGTTATGCCAGCCCCTATGAGTCAGCCAGGCTAAAGTCTGCACCCTGCATCTGGAATCACACAGTCTCACCGCCCGCATCCCTCCACCCCCTGCTCAACTCTAGGGGCTGCTTTTTGTTGTGGTTAAGCAGTAATGGGAGTTTTCAGGATTGGCATTGTAGAATCCTTGGGGAGATAACTGACTTACATTTTTAGGAGGGGAGAAGAAAAAGTCAAAAGAAAAAATAAATCCAAATCTATCAAACTTGGAGCTTTTGTATAAGGGAAATTATTTCTAATTATTAAAATTTTGGAACATGGTACTACCGGAAAGGATGGAAATTGCTTCTATGAGAATTGCTAGCCTATGTTTCTCTAATTTAACAGTTTTCTGTAACTGTATGTAGCTATTTTAAAAGCAGACCAGTGACTCATGGTATCCAGCCCCAGTGGTTTCTTCTTTATGAGTGATTAAAAGGATAAATATGATAATGAACATATAATTCTTAGTGCAGTCCTCATCCATCTATGCAAAACTAAAGTACCAAGTTAATTGCTGTGTTTGTAATAATTCTTAGTTGTCTTATGGTAAACTTTCAGCGCTCTAAGTTTTCCTTTGATCACCACTTTGGCCAGAATATACTTTTGATATATTGTGTTCCCATCATTATCTTTAAACAGATTTGTTTTTGAGACAGGGTCTCGCTGTGAAGCCCAGGCTGGTCCTGAACTCACTGTGGAGCCCAGGCTGGCCTTGGGCTCACGCAGTCCTCCTGCCTCAGCCTTCTGAGTGCTGGGATTATGGGCATGCACCACCACACCCAGCTTATGTGATGCTGGGGAATCAAACTCGGGTACTTAGTGCTTGACTTAGCACTTGCTGGGCAGGCACTTTACCCCCTGAGTCATTCCTCCAGCCCCTAAAACATTTTTTGTTTTTTCTTTTATATGGGATTTACTTACAAATATGTATATATGTGTGTCTGTGTTTTTCATTTTTTCTATACTTAAATCCTAGATGAATTGTAAGGTCAAAGAATGTGATAATATGGCATTTACTTCTTAGAACTTATTGAGCTCTTAATTTAGTATCCATAAATTTTTAGGAGTATTCCAGGGATATCTGAAAACAGCCATATTTTATATAAAACCAAGCTTATTAATTTTATTACTATAATACTGTTGCGCATACATAGACATGTATGTGTGTAACACATATATGTGCACATACATGTTTCTGCCTGTACACATTTGCACATATATAGACTCTGAAAGATACATGCCAGAGGCTCCTCTATGGTTGTAACTTTGTTGAATTCACTTTTCATTCCTAGCAGTTTGCTTTGTGTTTTAATGCAGTGTTACCTCGTGCATAGACATTTGTAATCATTGAATTCTCCATCAGCTGTGCTGCTCATTGATACGGGGTGCCCCTCGTTGCCTTTCTCAGGGTTTTCTGCCTTGAATTCTGCTTATAGCATGTCTGCTGCCCAACCCTACCAACCTGATCGGTATAGCGATAGTGCTTATGGGAGATTATTAGAAGGGCATGGCAGCCACTGTCCCTCCACATCCTCAGAAAATCTGAAGGTGCCTTGGGGGACACAGCTGTTCTCCCTAGCACCCATTCCCAGCCAGGTGATCTGTCCTGACTGAACTCTCTCTAGTTTATCACTGGCCTGTCATAACCATGTTTTTAGATCATACCTTATTTTCTTATTAAGTAGCCTCAGGGAAATTCTCTGTCTGGGTTTGGTTAGTTGTAGTGAGAAATGTGTCATATCTCATTTCTCTTTTGCCCCTAGGTAGTTTATGATGTATCTGTTTTGTGTGTGTGTGTGTGTGTGTGTGTGTGTGTGTGTGTGTGTGTGTACAGATAAAGATGCCAACAGCCAGGTGAATAAATAGAAACAACACAGTTCAACCCAAATGGGTATTCTTGGGGTTCTGTGATATCTTAGACATAGTAAATTTTGTTCATTGGTGAAACCATAAGTATCGTAAGTATTCTTGTGTCCTGTCGTTTTTCTTTTGGGTTACAGATAAAAAGCCTTGTTGGGGGAGAGTATATGAACTACAAATGTGAAAGCCTGCTAGCGTTCATTTTGGTTGTTGCTCTTATGTTTGATTTATAGTTGGAAAAGTCTGCACGAAAAATGAGTCATTGGGATTGGAAGTAAAGTCCAAATAGCGTCTCAGGTTTCCATAAGCTACCCTTTATGCTTTCTTACAGAGCAGGGCTCTTTTGCACTTTTTTGTTCTGATTAGCGGTAAGTGCCTAGTATAATTAAGTATCTTCTTTAATTTTAGGGATCTATCTTCTGGATTTAATCTACATTGATTCTGCATATCCTGCCTCAGGCAGCATCATGGAAAACGAACAAAGATCTAATCAGATGAACAATATTCTGCGAATAATTGCTGATTTGCAAGTTTCTTGCAGCTACGGTTAGTACCCCTGGTTCTTGGAATCACGAGATCTGTTGTCACTGAAATTTGGGTTCAGCTTCTTATAAATGAGAAAGCTCCAGAGAACAGTCCCCACAAAGCTTATTTTAGTGCCTTAAGTTTCAAACTTGTACAAATTCCTCACACATAGGTTTGGTCTTCAACAACTCTGTGAACTAGATGCAGCTATTGAGGGAAATGAGGCTGAAAATAATTTAGTCGGTATGACCACACATGCAGTGGGTGGCAGAGTCAAGGTCTGTCATGTTCCAGGTCATTCCTTCCATCCATGGTTCTGCAGTCTCCGTGTCTCAGAGACCTCACCGTAGGACCCTGCATCCAGCTGAAGGATGCAGAAAAGGGAGAAGCATATAGGGTGGGTTTTATGCACAGACCTGCGAGCGCTATTCATTACTTCAGCCCACAGAGGCCAGGAAGCACAATCTAACCATGGGCCTAGATGGAAAAGGGAACCAGTTTGTTAAATCACCAGCTGGGTTCTGTACCACATGATGAGGTCCAGAGTGTGACAGCAGTGGCTGGTAGCTGGAATGGATGGAGGAGGAGGTGACTAGAGATGAGTTCCAGGAACTGGGAAGTCATCCATGGGGACATCGGCCTCAAGCAAGAAGGTAGACCTCGGGATATGGAGCCTGACTGCGCCAGGGGCCCAAGGCCTTTGTGAGTGGCAGCAGTGGGCCAGCTGACCAGGGAGGAGTAGTCAACATTGAGTGGGGGATGGATAGTGAAGCTTCAGGAACATGCCTCTGTTATAGAGGGTTTTCACACGAGGGTGGAGGATAGGCTGGGGGTGTAGCCTGGTGGTTAGAGAGCTTGCCTGGTCAATTCCTCAGCACCACATATGCTGGATGTGGTGGTGCGTACCTATAATCACAGCACTTGGGAGGCTGAGGCAGGAAGATTGCCAGGTCATTGAGACCAACCTGGGCTACATAGAAGGTCAAGGTGAGCCTGAACTACAGAGCAAGACCCTGCCTCAAAAACAAAATGAAGGTGCAAGAATAAAGATCTGGGTGTACCAAAGGGTCAGAGGTGGACAAGAAATGAATTCCAGCCTTACCTGATACACATGGGGTGTGAAAGAGTAAGAAAACTAGGAGCCTGCATTCAGGAGGGCCATGGGGAAGCCAGGGTAGGTTCACTGAAGGAAGAATTTCCCCTACCAGTTTCTTCATGAGCACCCCAGGGTAGAGTGGATGCCCTGATCCAGGTCAGCTTCCTGTTGACAGTCATTCAGATTTCCAGGGTGGGGCTCACCCACCCAGGAGCCTCCACTCACAATGACCAGCAGAGTAGCCACAGCCCCAGCCCCAGGCCAGACATACTCATGTTTGAGTCTCAGTGCTACCTGTCATGCAGTCGCTTTTCCCTCTGGAAGGTTTGCTTCTGTGTGAAAGTGGGGCCATGGCATGTGTGGGTCCTGAGCGCAGTCCCGTGTTTCACCAGACCTCAGCACATACACACCCTTGCCACTGTCCTCTTCATGTGTGCCACCGGCCACCAGCTTGTAAAGCAAGAGTCATTATCCTCATTTCAGAGGTGAGAATACTGACGCTTTAGAGAAACAAAGTGGTCTTCTGAATCTCTCAGCCCGGAAAGCGAGGCTCCCCGCTCCTCCTAGCCTCCTCCTCACCCCCCCCCTCCCCACTGAACGTCTGTGCAGCCCCATCGCCCTCTCTGGGGGGGGGGGGGGTACGGTGACCATGAAAATCTGCCGAGAGTGGCTGGCATCAGTCACTCTGGGAAAAGGGGCAGTGCAGTGTGGCCAAAGCCTCGGGCAACCTGAGCTCAAAGCCTGCCCCGCTGTGTCTCTGTGACGGGACCTTTGCAGGTTGCCTCACTTTCTTCTTCTGTGTAATGGAGATATTATTTCTTGCACATGAGGCAGAAATGAAGGGTTGAACATTTGACTCCCGTAAGTTACCTTGTGCACAGGCCAATTCAGACAGTACTCTGGCGTTGTGCGCTTCCTCCCAGTACACCATGAGACATCATCCGGTTGGGAAGTTTGCCTGATGCCTCCAGTGGAAACCGTTTAGGTACCAAGTACAGTTTCTGATCTGTTCTGGAGACTAGAGGGCCATCTCTCCCCAGCCTCCAGGCTTTGTGTATAGGCTTCAGCACTGGGGTGACATTGGAGGGTGGTGTCTGTTGCCCAAAGGTTTGGGTTCTCACCTTGAGGATATAAGCCAGGCCTGGTTATCCCATCATGCCTGGCACAGGGCCTAGCCTGGTCCCAGGAAGCATCAGCAACTGTCAGAAAAGTGATTGAACCTCAGTGTCTAAGGGGCATCTAACTCAGTGGTTCCTAATGTTGATCCTTTGGTCCTGAAGGCAGGAGATACTGAAGCCTCTGGGTTCTGCCCACTTTTTACAGATCACCTCACCACCTTGCCCCACGTGCAGAAGTACCTGAAGTCTGTACGCTACATAGAAGAGCTCCAGAAGTTCGTGGAAGATGACAACTACAAGTAAGTCCCTGCCCACTCCTGACCCAGGCGTGACCACTCGCTATTGTCCTCACCAGTCAGATTCCTATAGTAGGTGTGGCCCTTGCTGGGACCAGTGGGTAGCCACCTGAAGGACACCCGTGCCCCAGCACCCCACAGCACTGCATGCAGTGGAATCTCCCGCTCTGCAGACCCTGAAGCAGTGCGTGGCATCTGCCTGTGCCCCTGGCCCTGGGCTCACAGTCTGCGGAAGGTGCCTTCAGCTCTCGGTGCAGCTTTCCTGTGTTGCTTCCGCAGCTGTGCGTGGTACAGACTTGGCTCTCTGATTCTCAGGAGTGGCTCCTTCACTCAGTGCTGGGCAGAGGGTAAAAGTACCATACTTCTGGCTGTCTCTCTAGGGCAGCAAGTAGAGCTCCCCCAGATCTTGTGTCATGGCTCACAGCTCCCTGCAGGACTCATACTGGCCAAGGACCCAGCCGCATCCTGTGCAGCCCCTGTGGGGAGACTCACTTCTGAGAAGGGTTTCTTGGGCCTGTGCCCCACCTTTCAGTCTCCCTGCTCTGGTTTTCAGTCCTTTCGTCATTGGTGGCACCTGGGGCTGAACCCAATATTTCTGTGCATTTGGAGGGAGAGGGAGAGGACTTATTTTGTCAGCTTCGACTGCCATATTGGCTGAATGTTCTCTTGGTTCATTTTGAGCTTGACATCAGCTGAGGGCCTCAGTTCTTCTTATGATCAGACTTCGAGGGCAGTCTCGGCTATCTTGTTATCACCTACATGTCAACTTTGGGGGTATTCTTTTAAATTGTATCCTACTAGTTGTTTCTAATATATCATGATTCCTTTGAATCTCATTATCTAGTATATTATTTTTAAAATTCTCTTCCAGTATTTAGGGACGTAACTCAGTGGTTAAAGCGCTTGCCTAGCAAGCACAAGGACCTGGGACTAGCACCATATAAGTTAGGCATGGTGGCATATTCCTGTCATCTCAGTACTTGGAAGCTGAGGCAGGAAGATTGCTGTGAGTTTGAGTCTAGCCTGGGCTATGTAGTGAGTTCAGGACCAGCCTGGACTACAGAGTGAAGCTCTGTCTCAAAATTAATAAATAAATAAATAAATAAATATCTCTTCCAGTTTTGTGTCCACAAATTTGATCTTTCTAATTGCTTGGTATTTGTCTAAGTCAGTGAAAACTATAGAGAGCTGTAGCTACTAGAGCCACTCACCAGCATCTTGAGAATGACTTTTCAAACAACCTCTCCTCTCTCAGTGAGCTCTGCAGGATTGGTTTGTAGCCCTGGCTGTGAATTAGAGCCTCCTGGGACACTTTCTAATCATCCAGATGTCTGGGATGAGCCTTGGATACTTGTCTTCTTTCAGAGCTCCCTATGTGGTTCTAATGATCTTTGGGAACAGAGGCATAATGTCTTCATTGTTACTATAAAATAATTTGTCAAAATAAAAAATAATACGAAATTGTGATCTGTTATATAATTTTAACAAGACTATATAATTACCATTAAAATTATGTTCATCACAAATTGAGCTCATTTTATTTACAAAGCACTTGGTGTTCCTGAAAAGAGTAGCCTGGAATACAAATTTATTTCCACTTCGGTTCTGGGATAATATTTTCCATTCATGTGCCAGTCTTGTCATTAAAGAGAGTAGTTTTTCATTAACACTAATATACTTTAAGGAGAAAAAAAATGACCTCTAAGTACCTCTGGCCATGAAGCAGTCTTTGGAAAAGCTGCAGATCGTAATTGCTCCCTCCATCCTGAAGGACATCAAGTATCCCCAGCACTTGAAGCTAAGGACTGTTGGCCTGGAGTTTACAGAGGCCCTTTGTCGTCGCCAAAATAGAGCAGGTTAGGAGTGCTACATTCTCACCCCAGTGCTGATCTGAACAACCATTAAAGACTGTTCCCAGTAGGTCGGGCTCTGGTGGCAAGAGGTGAGCAGAGCCTGTGATTTTTGCGGGGGGTCGGGGGGGTGGGGAGGTGCAGGGGGGGAGGAGCTGCCCTCCCCTGCCAGCTCACACCTGGAGCTGTCTACTCACTCTAAAAGATGCAGTGGCTTTACTAGGACATTGATGATGATGCTTTTCTAACACCCTGTCCCCATTTGCTTTGAAATACTGTACCAAGAGACCCAGTCAGTGCTCCTCCATAGTCAGCCTTTAGTCTGTTATTGATGTCCGAAAAAGGACTCGTGTGTATACCACCTAGAGAGCATGATCGTGAGTATTAAATGTGCATAATTTTGGACATTTTTCTATGCATGGAAGATTTATATATACATAGAACACGATGAATGGATAGGTGGACACAAGGTTAAAATTTATTGAAATGAGAGCGTACTCTCCTGGCTATTTGTACGTAAAAGTCTTTAATTCAGCCAGAAAAAGGAACTGAAATAAGAACTAAGAAATTTTTGCTCTTTAAATAAAGATTTCTTTACTACAAGAGATAATTGTTTCCTAAAAGAGCCTCCTAAGATTCATAAAAGGGGTCAGGAAAACATGGAAATCCTGAGTCAGTAAGTTCCTGTAAGTAGGTTTCTGCTGTGGACAGTATCAGTTGGCTCTGGTCACGAAAGATGAGACTATCAGCACTAACCTCTCTTTCACCTCTGCCTTACCCTCTTCCAGTTTTTTGTTAGTTAGATTATTGTTGGACCACATCACTCAAGTTTGTAACATAAACATCATGTTCAGGAATCATAATTCCTACTGTTCCATATTTTTAAAAGGCTACAGTTCTTACCACCTGTTGTTCTTCATGGTGTCTGTTCCTGGAGTCTTTGTTTACAGTCAGTCCTGTATTTAGCTGGATTTCATAAGGAGCCGGGCCCTCCCCTCCCCTCACAGGGCCTGGCTTGCCTGAGTTTTCCAAGGAAGCAGCTGCATCCTCCAGTCCTGGCTGCCCTCCTCTGCTCTTCCCAAGACCCGCAGTTCCTGCAGTGGTGGCCCCTGACATCGGATGCTGTTGCAGAGGAGTCTAAAGCCACTCTAATCTTTTCCCTCTGAAAGTGGCTTGCTTTTTCTGCCTGGTCGCTGAAGATCTCCGTGCAATTCAAAAGCTCAATGAAGGAAGGCCTCCAAGTGGCAGGTTCTGAGCCAGATCCCCCATGGTGCACCGTGCGCTCCTTCGTCCACTGCGGAGGAGTTGTGCTGGTTTATAGCTGTGACTTCCCCTGCCGTGTCTTCCCGGCAGCCATGTGCTGGGTGCTCTCTGCCCTCCTTTCTCAGAGCTGTGGTCTCCGCCGTACTCTTCAGCAGTCCTGGGAGGGTCTGTTTCCACTTGGGGTTTCAGCCAGCCTTCTCTCGTTTCAGTCCTTGATTTGGTCCCCGCTGCCCTCGGTCTCCTGCTTCATTTTATGTCTTTGTTCCGTCCCCTCACTTCGCAGGTTTTGTTGCGTTCGGTGCATGTTCTCAATAAGTCATTCCTTTACTCAAAGCGCTTGGAAGGAATTCTGTTTTCAGGGGCGGCCTCCCGTGTTGGGCCAAGGGGCGTCACGTTCTCCCTTCTTCTTTCCTTCTTTTGGGAGAGGAGATCTGCTGTGCTGGGCCATTTCTTTTTGTTTTATTCCATTTGGAAGACTTGTTTGGATGCTCAGGGAGGGAGGGTTTCCATGTTTGGAGAAGGGCTGGTTTCCCTTCCTGCTGGCTGGGTATTCCAAGGGTTCTTAAATTTCCCTCCCCTGTATGAGGGCAGTGAGGTGGGGAAGAGTGGGAGGCTCCGCTCCATGGAGGTCGTGAGCAAGCATCCAGCGTCATGGATGTGGGCTCAGGGTTTCCTTCTCCTTGCTGAGCTCTGTCTCTCCTTCCATAAAGGGATACCCTCGAGTTCCCAGTCCTGCTCATGGAGCCTGCATTGATGTCAGAATATCCCCTGCTTAGCCTCACCATTCCAGTTTTCCTTATCTATAAAAAATACCTAGTTCATGACACTTTGAGGAAAATTAGTACTTTATGCATAGTAAACCACAGGCAACGGATACTTTTTATTCTGTCATCGTTAACCATGGTGTCTTCAGTATGACAATCCCCTGGAGATATCAGAAAGAAGTGGCTGTGATGGTGAGCAGATTTCACAATATCCCTGGGCTTCCTGACCATTGCAGCCCTCGGTAGCCGCTCACCCCCCGCAACTCCTGTGGTGACCTAAAGCCCATTTGATCTTGTGGAAATTTTTATTTTCAGGTTGTCACTCAGAATTGAACCGGGAAGCAGCTCTCCACGACTAGTCTCTTCCAAGGAAGACCTTGCAGGTATCGTAGTTATCTCCAGTGGGAACAAAACCGGGATAGCCCCGGGCTGGCCTTGCCTTGTGGAGGGTACAGTTGAGTTTCCAGCATGGCAGCTCACCTGTTCCTGTCCCTGCTCACAGCCTCCGGTGCCAGCTTCCCAACTCCTGATCACATGGGACCCTTTGTCTGTCTTGGGGCAGCCTGGGATTGCACCACCCCAGGAGAGGCAAGGTTTGCACCCCAGCGTGGAACAAACACGATGCAGAGAAAACCCTGGGAACTTTCTCACTTGGCCTCTTATCCCTGGGGCTGCTGTAGGCTTGAGCTTGTATCCTCCCAAGACGTACACAGTATGTGGCCCAGTGTTACTAGATCTAAGTAGTTTGCCTTCCTGGATTCATTTACGTATTGGGGACACATACACCGTAGTGACAAAGGCCCAGGCTCTGCAGTCCAGCCTGAGCTCTAGCCCTCTGATCTTCAATGGCCTCGTGTAAAAAGGGAGGTAAGACCCTTACAGTGTGACTGTGATGCCTGCTAAGTTCAGGCTTGGAAAGTACTATGCCCGTAACCAGCAGGCTGTGAAAATGTCCTCAGCATTGGATGCTTCATCATTACTATTGTCATGGTCCCTTTTATTTGTTATATTTTTGTTTGGTTGGTTGGTTGTGTGGTACTGAGAATTGAACCCAGTGCCTTCACACTGAGATACATCCCTACCCCTGTTTTTTTTTTTTTTTTTTTAATTACTGTTTTGAGACAGCGTCTCACTAAGTCTATAAATTTCCCAGGCTGGGCTCAAAGTTGGGATCCTCCTGGCTCAGCAGCATCCCTGCACACGGGGGTTACAGACCTGTGCTACACGCTTGGCTCTGGTTCCCTTTGGGCAGTCCAGCTGGCTCTCACTAACTGGGGCTGATCACCACTGCTGTCGAGGGAGAGGGGGGAGAAATGAAGATGGGGTGTCCAGTAGCACTTCATCCTCTTGGCTTAAAAGCTGAGTCATACCAATTTGGGTTTAGGCCCCTGCAGTCCCTGGCAAGTGACTTCACCCCCAATCCATGCCCAGGCCTCAGTTTCCTCACCTATAAAATGGAGATAATTAAATCATCACCCTAGGAATGTTGAAATGCCAAAAACTAGTGCTTAATGGGAAGGTGCAGAGGGGCCCAGCAAAGTCTGACAGACGATTCAAGCCACCCTCTCCACACTGCCATGCCAGCGTGCATCCTGGTGTACTAGGACTGCAGAGGTCAGGGGGCCAGGGCTGCGGCCTTCTGCAAGCCCCACCTTGCAGTGCTCCCGCCCTGCTGTGGGGCTCACTCCCTTTCCCTGCCTCTCCCACCTCTGCTAGCTCTGCCACGCGTGCTGGACCCTGCTCTCGTACCCCAGGGCTCCTCTGTTACTAGCCAAGAGGTACAGCTGTACTGTTGTCCATACCTCCAGCCAGCCAGGTAAGGAGTACAGAACAAAGCCTGCTTTTGACAGGCCTTCCTAGGGCCACTGTCTAAATGTCTTCTGCAGTCTCGTTTACTCCCACTGTCTTTCCCTGGCAGACGGCCCACTAGCAAAGGAATGTTCCTGGTGCTGGACCAGGCTCCTCCTTCCCATCTCAATCCCTGTTCTAGAACCTGCCCCAGACAACGTTCTTCCCCTGAAGTGCCCGGGAACGCACACCCATCTATAAAGTGGGCACGACCTACACTTCCTCGGGGAGCGTTATGGGAACTTCCTGAGGTGCTGTGTGTAAAGCAGCTTGAAACCTGACACTCAGCAGGCTCATCAGGTGCAGCTTCATCAGGATGAGGCGATTACTGTCGATCCTGTGATGCTTCCTCTGCCACTGGCTCACCCTTCAGGTTCTAGCTAGGTATCGCTGCCACGGAGGCCTTTCCTTCAGCCGCGCCTCAGGCTCAGACCTCATCGCGCAGGCACCATTTCACATGGACTGACAAGCCCTGGGCCACATTCAGGCCCCCTTGTTTCCGTATAGGATGAAACACCATCACACCAACCCCCTAGAATATTGTCTGTCTGCTTTCACCCCGTGACAGCAGGGTTGAGGGGCTAGGACAGGGCTGTGGGGCTTGCAGAGCCTGGCATGTTTACTGCCAGGCCTCTCGCAGCCGTTTCTGGCTCCTGTGTGACACTCTCCCACGGCCAGCGCCTGGGCCTCCGCTTCATTGCATGTCCCTCAGATTATCTGCATTCTTATTTGCCCTGTGTCTGTCTTCCACACCAGAGGGAGAGAGGTGCCCTGGGCAAAGGCCAGCAGTCACCTGCCTTGGGCTGCAGCCCCAGCTGCAAGAGCATCCTGATGGGCTCTCTGGGCACCTGTTCTTGGAGAAAGCTCTAGCTCGGGCCAACTGCTGACTCTGCACAGCCTTCTGGGGAAGTGCTGATGCCAGCAGGTTTCTACACAGTGGAGCGAGCCCCAGGCCAGAGGAGTGTTTTCCACCAATTTTCTAAATCCCTGGCTTCAGCCCTGGAAGCAGGATGCTAAGGTTTGCATCGCTCACTAGAGGGCCAGAAAAGCTGAGACATACTCAGTGGCCCTAACTTCCCACTCTCTGTGGTCAGAGGACAGAGAGGCAGGTTCTGCTGCCACCTGGGGGAAGCAGGGGATCCCCTAGAAGGACAGGCCAGAGGCACACCTTCAAAGAGACCTTCCTGGATCTGGCAGTTAGATTTTGCCACGTGGCAGGAGCCAGACCAGACCAGGAATGTGGCTCTTACAGTCCCAGGAATGGAAGGAACGCAGCCTCCCTCACTCCTCAGGAGGGGGTTTAGGCTCCAGCTCAGAGCTTTTTCAAACAGCCACATGCCCCCACGGATGCCAAGGAAAAGCCCTGGGCTGTGCTCATTTGTTCACTTGAAGCATACACGCCGCAAGCCTGTGAGAGCCAAGCATTTGCAGTAAGCAAGGTGCCCAGCAAGAGCAGGGCAGGACCCTGGGGAAGCACTGGCACGTTCAGAGCCCACAGGAGGCCAATGTGCACAGACCCAGATGGCCAGGCAGCCTTCTAACTCTTCTCTGCCCTGCTCCCCTGCCTCAGGACTGGGAGACTATGACCCTGGCACTGATCACAGCCATGTCTCTTGGTCTCTGGTTTTTCCAGGACCTTGATTAACCTCTAAAGGGTTCCCAAGCTGCTCCTGTGCTCTTGATCTCGGGGGTGGTGCCGCACTCCACAGAGAGCCACTTCTCAGTTTTCACCCTGGGAAATGGCCACGTGGGCATTTTTGCCCCTCACAAATAGACTGTGAGACAGGAGTGGAGAAAACCTTCTCAGTTTTGACATCTGTGGAGAAAAAAAAGGTCAGGAATGCCGTGTTTTCAATCCCCCAACTCCGGACATGTAATCTTTAGTTTATGTAAGTGAATGAATATTTTCCTAGAGAGAAAAAAATTATACAGAATATTGGCCCTTAATGAAGGCAAGTAATGTTTTGGTGTGTTCTGGAACTGAAGACGGTTCCAGATTTTATTCTTCCCTACTTGACAGGTTCCCTCTGGGATTCCCAGGTAGCAGCTTGAGTCCCAGAAAAATCTCAGCCTTGGCCTCTTTTCTCTGGACAACACCTTCAGGACTGTTCTTGGACATATATTGCTATCTCCTTGTTTTATTATCTGGTGACAAGAATCTTGCTCAGGGATCAGGTAGAACTGAGTTCAGGGCCCAGCTCCCTTCAAGCCTTAGTTTCTTTGGGCGCAGGAATGTTTCCCACAGATTTCTGCCCTGAGCTCCTGTTGGTATTCCCTGAGGTGCACCATCTCCCCAAAGGATTTACACAATCAGCCTTTCAGGAAGGTTCATTCCTTGCTTCCTGGAAGGCTCTGATGCCATGCAGAGGGGGTGCGGTGAGGCAGCTACCTAAGCACTGGATAGGGACCTGATGTCCCCTCGCTGGCTGCAGTAGATGCAGCTACCTCATCACCTGCTACCCCAGAAGGAAAGAGGCGAAACAACTGGTACATGACACACATACATTTTTCAGATCAGAAAGCCACACAGGGCTGGGCTGGAGTCACCTGGAGGTGTCTTCACTCACATGCCTGATACTGGCTGCAAAAACACATACCTGTGCCTCTTCTTGTAGCCTAGGCCTCCTCACAGTATGGCTATTTCAGGGTCATGAGACTCGCACTTGGCAGCTAGTCGTCCCCCAGGGCAAAATCCCAGGCGGGTAAGGAGGAAGCTACGTCATAGCATCTCCATGAGCCGACCTCCAGAGTCACAGAGCTTTACCTCAGCCTCCAGCCCGAGGCACCGGTGCAAGTCTGAGGACAGAGGGTGGAGACCTTACTGATGAACAGAGCAGCCACGTACTTCGTGGCCATGTTCAGTACCACAAGCTCAGCCTGTCCACAGGAGGGAAACAGAGGCTGAAAACTGCCGCCTCCTCCTTCTCTTCCTCATTCTCAGTATCACAGCTGATCTTCACTGAACACATACTCTTCAGGGCACCATCCTACACACTGCCCCGACATAGCCTCATGATGTGGGCCAGGGTCATCCCTGTTCCGTGAGTAAAGATGCCCAGATACTCACCCAGCCTCAAGCATCAAAGAAGTGGCAGGGCCGATCCCTGAGACCAGGAATCTAGACGGATACGTTGCTTGCCTCCAACACAAGGAGCACATGGGACCAGTGAGGGTCCCAGTGTACTCTAGCCTCTTTCCCAGTTGCCCCACGCACGTGTGAGCTAACATTAGCACCTGCCCTGAATGACAGCTCCCTTTCCTACAGACATTTTGAGTCACTTGTGGTCCCCACTGATCTTCAGAGGGCGGTTTCAGGTAAGAACCAGAATCTCTCACTTGACCCTACTGGGTGCTACAGGCCTGGGTGCTTGTGAAGATAGAGCAGGAGAATGTGGTTTTCATGCTTTCTCGGTGTGTCTCCACGTCCCTTGCTTTGCTAACCATGGCCCAGGGCAAAGCTCAGCTGTGGCAAATGCTGCTGTTTCGGAGCACGGTGCTTCACCGGCGGCCATCTGTCCCACTGGCCTTCCTCTCCCAGGCCCTTGCGCGGGTGCTTCAGAGGCTTCGTAAGTCCTCCATCCAGCAGGTGCACATCTGTTCCGTGGACCCCTGTGGCCCTTTTCACGGCTCCTCAGAGTTGCTCACCCACTAGTTGCTTCTCCAAGCCATGCCAGCTGTCTTCACAGGGCTCCCCGTAGTCCGTGGGCGGCTATAACTGCCCTAGTCCTGCAGGTCTGTGAGCCTTGCTGCCTCAGACTGTGGCCATCTTGGTAATCTCAGACCTGAGCAAGGCATTAGAAGTTACGGGTCTGCCACTGAGGAAGACTTATTTCAGGCCCCCAAGTGATCTAGGGAGACCCCCTGGCTCTGCTTGATGAGGAAGAGACCAGCCAGTAGGCAAGAGGGAGGACTCCTTTGTCCGCGACAAAGGAAACCTCAGAGTGATAAGGGAAGGTAAAAGTCAAACAGAGGAGGCAAAACTCAGACTCCCCTGCAGACTCCAGGCGCTCTCCTAGCTACCGTGAGGCCTTCCATCTGCAGGGAGAGTGTCACGCCCTCAGCTTCATCAAGGAGCAATCACATGGCATTTCTCCGGGAAATGAACTGGGGCTTCTGGATGGTGTGGAAGGTAGATCTTGGCTCACAGAGGACCCTTGAGAACTGTTAGTAGGAGAAATAGAGTGAACTGAGTATGAGTGTCTGAACTTCACAATGACAGGCCCCTAGGCTCACCCGTGAAACTTGGCTGGGACGGGTTTCAGTGTGGACATTCCGTACAGAGAGGGCCCTTCTATCCCTGGGAACTAAACCCCTCATCTGGGAACCAAGTTCCCCACATGGGAAGACAGGAAACCCTGGGTGCTAAAACCATAAGTTGAGTAAAAATTTACTCTGTACACCTGTGACGCAGGTGGCACTGGCAGGAATTCCACACAGCATAGTTTTCATGCCCTCCCTGCCTCCTCTCTAGTGAAGAAATATGTTCAAAGAAGCAAGAGATGGGTCGTAAGCCTCCATCTCAGCCCTGGAACAGAGGCGGGACTGGAACCCAGTCTTTCATAACTCTATGTTGAATAGTTTCCTCTCTGTCACAGCTGCTTCCCATTAATTTCCAATGAACGAGACTTAGAAAGCACCCTGTGAACAGACTAAAAAAGGGTAGTGCTGGCCCAGGGCAGGGCTGGTAGGTGGTAGAAACCTGGAAACCTGTGGGCATGAGGCTTCCCAGCTCAGCCACGTGCCTCTTCTGAGCATCCATGAGTGTCATACCCGTCTGTCCAGTGGCTTCCAGATATCAGTCCATACTGGACTCCTCCTGTCTCCCCCAAACCCCTGTGAGTGCAAAGCACCACTCTGCAGAAGGTTGGCATCCACACAGCCCTTCCAGGATCGCCTCCTGGAGACCCCTCATTCACACCTCTCCTTCCAGCCTGCATCCTATGTCTTAGCCACATCTAGTTGTCTTTAGCTAATCTAGAATGTCACCATGCCTTCCCCCTCATGAAACTCCAGGCTCCTGAGAGGCTTCTGGGACTCATTCCACCCTATCACTGCCCATGCCCATGCCAGAACTCCTGCACATGCCGGGATGTCAGACTTCCCAGAACTGTTCCATGAAACTTACGGTAGGTTCTCGAACATGCTGTGTTCATGGCTCTCCTACTCAGAGGCTTCTCACCTGGGCAAGTTCCTGAACCTTCTGGCTTAAGATTCCACAGTACCTGCAGAGCTTAAATATGGTCGTGTGGGCAAAGCACTTACCCTGGGCTCTGGCACCTCGTAGACAGACGTTCACTAAGTGTTAGCAGTTACGGTCACGATTGGTGTGGTTGCAGTGCACTACGGATACAGCTGGTGCTCTTGCCATTTTGGTTATTGTGTTTCTCCTGTCAAAGCCTGCCTCTCTCGGGGTACGAGGACCTGACGAATTGTCCCTCCCACACCTTACTGCCATCCTAATGAAAGCAGAAGGGAGGATCACTGAAGAGTTGACTTCTCCCTGGGAAGCTTCCAGGACAGGATCTCCAGTCCTGTTCAGTAGACAGAAACTTCAGGCGCAGGGAGTTAGCTGACCTGTCTGAAGCTGCACAGTCTGCAGGTTATGACACAGGTGGAAATTAAGCCTGCCTGCCACCAAACCTGAGTCCTTTTCTGTCACTCTTCATCTTGCTTAATCCTGACCACTCCAAGGCTGCTATTTTAAGAGGGCCTTTGCTTTTTCCTCTTCCAATCAATGAGCAGCCTGTTGGATAGTATGTGAGTTTCTTGAGCAAAATGTAATAAAAATCAAACTTTTTAATATAATACCTTGTTCTCCACAGAGACTTCAGTTCTCATATGTTCCAATAAAACTGCTAAAAAAAAAAAACAGCCACTTAAAGAGCTTTAAAGATTATTCATGGAAAAATTATGCTGAGGAAAAATAAAGCAATCCTCTGAGATAGTCAAGACTCACGGTCAGTTTTTCCAGCTGTCGGTGCCATATCAGGCAGGCAGGGGGGACTGCACCCTTCAGAGGCCAGAACCCCGACATATTAGCACCACCCCCCCCTGCCCAGGGACACAACAAACACTAGTCATCCACTCAGAAGACACGTGTCCCTGGCACTGTCACGTGGGGGCCACCCAAGCTTGGCAGACAGGAACATGAGGCCTTTCGGTAGCAGAGGGTGTCACTTACTGGCAGAGAGGATCCTCATCTGGGTCCCAGCTGAATGGAAATTCTTCTGCTTCCGCGTCAGACTCAGGCTGTTGGTCAACAATGCAGGGGGCAGGGGAGGGAATGCAACCCCGGGCAGAGAGAGCAGCCTTAGCTCTGATGCATGGGGCCCAAGAGGCCATGGCTCTTCGGCTGGAGCCCTGCACCCCTTACCACATACACACCAGCTGATAGAGGAGCATCTGAGGCCAGGCTTGCCTCCCAAGGCTCCGCAACAGAAAGAAAAGGGGATGCAGTCCCACCCTAATCCTCCAGGGAGAATGAAGAACTGAACAGAAGAGATCAAGGCAAGCCCAGAGGGGGGTTAGGAGAACTCAATAAGGGAAGCAGAGCCAGGAGACCAGACAGGAGCGCCGTGTGGCAGAGGCTGGAGGAAGCCAGACGAGAGGGGCAGCCTTGAAGCAGCAGCCTTCTCCAGGTGTGTGGCCCTGGTGTGTGCTGAGCCTCTCTCTGAAGTCGCCATGGCGAAGCTACCAACAGCATAGGAATCCATGAGCTAGACTTGGAGTGTGCGTACCACGTGGCTCAGAATTGGTGCACAGTAATAGACGATAGGCCCCTCCCCCTCGAGAACAAGAATTGGGCCCTGCCCCTTATAGACTTCGCAGAGGAAGTATCTTGTTCCTCAGACCCCTCCTAGGCACTTTCTCTGTGCCCTCCTGCGTGGTGTTTCCAGAGCCCCAGCTCTAAACCACGATGCCCCCTTTACCTGCAGGAGAGTACTGCACACTGCCCCCAGCATGTGGTAGTTCTGCAAGCTCACTTTCTCAAAACCTGGGCTGCCAAGAGTGTCCACCCCTAATATTGCAGTCCGGGCACAAAGCACAGCACCAGGTGTGCAGAGTTGAACACTAAGTATCCCTTCTGCTCCACAAGGGCCTCTCTGCTTCCCCTTCATCCCTCATGAAGAGGAGTGGTGCAATCTGACCTTTAGAAGCCACTTTTCTGCACCAGGGTGGGAGCCTGAGTGACTCAGGCAGTGGGACTGTAATCCTCTCACAAGGCTGCTGATAAACAAGGCGGGTTCCACCCTCTGAATTCTTCCCCAGCAAAAGGATGAAACCAAAACAGAGCAGGGTGGTTTTCATTCTTCCTTCTCTGGAGGAACTGCACTAGCTGCTTCACCAGGTCAGAGCCTATACCTCAACATTTAGAGCAGTCTTTTCAAGGAGACCCACAGAGCTTGGGTGTGCTGCCCATAGCCCCTGGAGCCAACATAGAACCTCCAGGGCTGACCCCTCCTCTCCAGGTGACACTGACATGTCCTCTGATTAGAGCTGGTGATGTCAGGAGACCCTCAGGAGGCAAATACACACATGGGCGGGGGTCGATCCTCTACTTGTCAAGGCCTTCCACAGCCACTCTGGATTGATAAAGTCCAGGACAGGGACCTTTGCTTAAGGGTCATGCCTTTCTGGTTTCGTTACTGTGGATTGGTCTGTAAGATCTTGTCTCCAGATAGCACCTGGGAACAGAAACCACTGGGGTTGCCCAGCCAGTGGTCACTTTGCCCAGCAGGACCCCAGGCCATCCTGACAATGGTTATCAGCCTTTGGAATCCATGATTGAGGGATTAGGGGTGGCTAGTCGGTCTCTAACCAGTAAGGAGCTGTGTGGCTCATGTGAACCTTGTCTCATTGTGACAGCTGGGCTGGGTCTTACTCCAGACCCTGAGCCTCACCCACAGCCCCGTGAGTCCCTCATCTCTCTCCCTCTGCTCTGTTCACAGGCCCTTCTGTGGGCTCCAGCTCAGCCCGCTTCCGCCGGAGGCCTACCTGCCCTGATGCGTCTGTGGCTGGCAGCCTACCCACGCCACCAGTCCCGCGACACAGGAAGAGCCACAGCCTGGGCAACAAGTGGGTGACTGAGCAGCAGGCTTTCACCTGCTGACACAGGCGTGGGTGACAGAATGCTAGGCAATCCTTACCTGCCAACTAGGGCTCTCCCATACCCCATCCTAGGAGCTCATGGTGCCCTTGGCTGGCCCACTGTCCTGAGACTGGCCTGGGCTTAGGAAGAGCTGGGAGACACCTGGTAGCATGGTCTGTCGTCCACAGAGATCCTGGTTAGCAGCTAATGGAGAAAGAATACAGGAGACAACAGGGCAGTGACAGCAGAATTCCAGAAAATGTACCAAGGCTCATTAGCGATTCCCTTATAGAGAAACCCTGAGTCCAGTGGACACCGACGACTGTCCTCATGGTACTGTTGGGTATCTGTCTGCAGAGCAGCGAACCTACTGCCTCATGTGCCCTGTGGGGCCCATAGCTGTGGGGCATGGTGGGGGTTCTCAGTATAGCTGGGTGTTGGGCCAGGCTCTGAAACAAGTGGGTTCATCCTCCTCTCCCTCCTTATCTTCCTGCCTGCCTTCCTCCTTTCTGCTTTTCTCTCTGCCTGCCTTCCTAACTGCTAAGGCCCAAGCACACCCAGCTCTGTCTGGATGGTTCTGGAAGATTGAAAGGAGGAAAGAGTTGCTCTCTGGGTCCTCAGCACTTCTGCTTCTCCATGGGCACTCTCCCCTCACTCTCATGGGGCAAGACCTTACTGAGAGTGCTGGCCCCAGAGGTAGCTGCCATTACTGTACACAGCGTAAGAGTAAGTTCAGTGAAGGTCGCAAGGTGAGATGCCTTGCAACGGTAAGGAGACTTGGATCCAGGACCAGGTACATGTGACTTCAGACCAGCTGTGCTGGCCATGGCTTCATCATTCATAAGGCCCATCTCACTCTGGTAGACAGGCGGGGCAAGCAGTGTCAGTCCCCATGGATGCATCGAGAAACTGAGGCTCTGAAAAAGGTAATGGCTTGCCCAAGGTCATGCTGAGAGAGAGAGCAGAGCCTGGACATCCTGTGACTCTGGGTGGAATCCTTGTCCTGTGTCTGCACCCAAGGCTCTGGCCCCTGGCAGTGTGGCCGCTGTCACTCTGTGGATAAGGAGCTGTGCCTTCTTTCTTCCTTTCCGTTTCCAGTATGATGTGTCAGTTGAGTGTAGTTGAGAGTAAAAGTGCGACATTCCCATCGGAGAAAGCCAGGCACCTTCTGGATGACAGTGTCCTAGAGTCCCGCAGTCCCCGCAGGGGCCTCGCCCTCACCTCCTCTGCCGTCACCAATGGACTCTCCCTAGGTAAGCGTCTCCGGCCTGCACACCGAAGGCAGGGGACTGAGACCCAGTGTGTGCTCTGTGTCTGTCTCTGTCACTATGCCATGCTCAGTGGCATTGTTGCCCTGGGGAACCCAGTGGCTCCTCAAGAGGTGGCACACTACAGGTGTCCCACTGGAGCTTCCTAGCCTTCTGGATTTCAGGAGGAGCCCAGGTTGTTCTCATCCTTTTGGTAGCCCCGAGTGTGGCAAGCCACCAGATGCACCAGATGCACACTTGAGTCCCGCTGAGTCCTGAAAGCCCAGCTATAGCCACAGGGAAGCCATGAGCCCTAGGATGTCAAAGCACAAAGCAAGGAAAGCTTCTTGGGTGGGCCGCTGGGTTCCTAACTGTGCGCCTGTCTGCACTGAGAGGTCAGAGGCGGGAGGGTGTGAACGCATCCTTCAGGGATGAAGTCGCATCGCTGAGTATCAGCCAGAAAGGGATATGTGTTTGCCAGTAGCAAGAACAGAAGCTAGACTGAGGCTGAGGCGAAGAGGTCCCAAATTAAGGCTGAGATTAACTCTGAGCTCTGGTCACAGATCCGTTCCCCTTTGTGCCCAGGTCAGCTGTGGGCGAGTGAACGCCATTTTGTTGTTCCGTCCTGCAGTCCAGTGCCCCCTCTGGTGGCCCTGGCCTTTCTCTGTGGCTGTGCTTCCGTCGTTCTTTTGTCTGTGTGTCTGTCTGCTTCCCTTAGCAGGAGGTTCGCCCAGTGCTGGTGTGGGGCAGGGAGGTGCCACGCTTGAGTTGGACCTGGTGAGGCCCATAGGAGACAGGACCGGGAACATGGAGGAGATGAGAAGTGGGAAAACCAGGCAGGAATCTCATGTCCCAGCCTCATGAGATTGCCCTCATCATGTGGGCAATGTCAGTCTAGGGGGAAGCCATCTGAGACTCCTAGAAGCCTGTGATAAGCACGTGCTATGCCTGCTTTGTGTCCTTGAAAGAAATCATCCTATTCAGACGTGGGCAGCAGTATAGGACAGGTTGGGTCCATGCCTCCCAGGAGGAAAGGGTGGGTTCAGCAAACGTGAGCAGGCTTCCTCCTTGAGACGTTGCTACACTCACGAACATTATGAACTTCCCAAGGTCCATGGTCTCTCGGATCCCTTTTCCTTGGAATGTACCGATGAGATTTCGGTTCTAAGGAATGCACTCTGGGAAATGCAGGCCCAAGAGTACTCCACTGGGCCCAGAACAGCTGTGTGACATCCAGGAAGCCATCTGGGCTGTCTTGAGTCCAGGCCAGCTGTTCTGAGACAGAAAATGAGTCAAGTGCTGTGCTGCCCAATGTCTAGGCAGAGATCACAGTGTTGTTTGCTTCTGGCTTTTCAAGTCAGGGAACTGAAAATGTTTTGCTATTTGAGGCTGAAGGCCCTGAGTAAGTTGCTATGTGTGCATATATCCGGAGTGGAGCTGGAAGGCTGTGCCCCCGAAATACCTAAAATAAGGGCTGGGGCTCCTCCTTACCCCTTTACGCTACCTGACCTTGGTCCTCTGAAGCAAACAGCCCTGAAGCTTGGGGCCTCTGATGTCTGAGATAGAATGCAGAAGGAAGGAACATGGATGCTTAAGTAACAGGGGTCCGTGGGGAGCCCCAAGATCTCCATGGGGCCTGGGGGAGCCCCAGGATCCCAGTCAGCCCCAAAGCACAAGTGGCATAGGAGCCTGACCCAGCCTTCGTTTGTGTCTCAGTGGACCAAGGATCTGCTTGAGGCTTCTGACCAAATCAAAGAGGCTGCACTGAGAACAGTGTGTAGTGCAGCCCTGACCTCTATGCAGACGTACTCACTTGACGGCCCGGAAGAGGGGTATGCCAGCCTTGTTTCCCCTGGGCCAGTAGGGAGGCAATGGTAAAGCCAGGTCAGGTCCAGGCAGGTCTAGAGACCCAGGTCCCAGAGGCCAAAAGATAGTCAGTGGGAAGGGAATGGTGGTGGGAGGGGATGGCTCTTCCTCCTGTCCACATAAGGGCCAGAAATAGCAGCAAAAACTTGTTGCTCACAGGATCAGAAAGGTGTGAGCTCAGGGGTCAGGGCCGGTGACCCAGGAGCACAGGAGAACAGGTCTTTCTCTGAGAGGCCACTGCGCTCACCGATCTGTGTTCCTTTTCCAGGCAGTAGTGAGAGCTCAGAGTTTAGTGAAGAGATGTCTTCAGGGCTGGAAAGGTGAGTGTGGCCTCAGCGCGGCCTCCCTCCTGTGGGAGGTCCCAGGGCCCAGGGAGCTGGAGATAGGTTCTGGGCAAGGACAGCCTGGCTCTACCCACCCTACCTCTAGGCCTCAGTGGGAGCCTGTGGCTCCTCAGCAGCAGGCAGGAGTGGTCGGGGCTTGAGTGTTTCAGCTTTTGTTCTCTGAGCAGCCCCACTACTATGGCCCAAAAGTCACCCCAGGAGCACTTCTTGCATTCTGAGTGTTGTAGAGGACACTTGGGAGCAGACTGGTCTTACAGCTTGGGCTCTGGAAACTGGGAATCGGAGCATTGCTTAGTCTTGAGGTGGACACATGGCTCCGCCTGGTGGGCTGCCAGAGTGTTGCACCCACAGGACCTCGGGCCTGGGCATTTATTGAACATCACTCTGCTGAGCACTGGTGACAGGGAAATGGCCGCCCCCTTGGCCACTGGTTTGACTCCTTGTCCAGAGCTGACTGCCTGGACACACAGCCTTTCACTCAGGAGTTCACATGTCATGCATGTTCCACACGGACTCTTCCTGGGCCAACACCAGGACTTGGAAGACAGGGGTGCCCTGAAGAGGTGTCCCGCATCCGTGGCACTGTAAAAGGGAAAGGAAATCTTAGTGACTCGAGGTCTGAGGATAAGCAGGAGGAAATCCAGTGACAAAGAATGTTCCAGCGAGGGACTGTGACGTATTCCCTGTCCTTCAGGGTAAGACCTTCACTAGTGTCCAGGAGCCTATGTGCAGACATATGCAGCCACCCTCACTGTCACACATGCTTATGCACTTGTGGGCACACTCAGTGATGCATGCTGTCATGAGTGTACACGCATGCATGCACATAGTTACAAGCTCATACATGCATGTACACTAACACACATACAGTTACATATTCTTATATGTTCACATATATACACTCATAGTCACACATGCTTCTAAGGTATGTGTGCATGCATGTTCGCACTTAGTTGCACATGTACACATGCACATGTGTGCATACTTGCACTGTTTCTCACACATGACATTGTGCCCTCAGTTAAACTCACATGTGCACACCTGCACACATGCTGTTACTTGCTTTCTTTCGCACATGCACTGATATGCACACACAAATTCAGTTACCCCATCATATGCACATGAACAGACATGCATACTTTGTTACATATTCACACATGTATGTGCATATGTGTGCACACTCAGTGTTGTACATACTGCCTCACACATACACATGCACACACGTGCACACTCATAATTAGATGTTCTCACAATGCACACTTGCATACCCACTCCCACACATGCATTCTCATAAACATACTTTATCACACATGTTCACTCATATGTACATGTACATACGCAATTATGTGCTTTCATGCACACAGTTACACTAACACACATGCATAGTTACATGTATACATCTGCCTAATTACACCTACAAACATTCAGCACTATATTTTACATATTCTCAAGTATACACGTACAAACTCACATGTGTTCATGTACATGTACCTAATACACATACATGGCTATGATGTATGCACACATGTGCATCTGTACATGCACATCACACCATACACACACTCACATGCATATATGCATGCACACAGTCCTGTGATGCTGAAGCTTTTGGCCTCCCAGACCCAATTTATCATTCAGGGACCAGAGAGGCGGTCAGTCTTCTCTAGCCACTCCTCACAGGCAGAGGAAACATTCCGTCGGATGGTCACTTGTCCATTCCGAGCTCTCCCCGTGTTCCCGGGTCTGCTTGGGCCCCATCTGCATGATGTGCGTGGATTCACCGCACCTTCAGCACTCTTCTACCACAGCCATAAGTATTGTCCCCGCTGTATACGTGGGGACAGCGGGGCTCAGAGAACTGAAGTAAATTGCCTGCTTCTCATTCATCTGATAGACACAGAACTGACCCAAATCCACACCCTCCTGCTACCATCCCCTTCACTGCCCCACGGGACCTTGGCCAGAGGGCCAGCAGTGACAGCTACGTGGCTATCCCCGTGTCAGGCAGGCTGCCAGTGAAACCCAAGATGAGGACTGGAGTGAGGGAGCAAAGGTGCCGCATTCCTTGGAGGCTCTATCTCTCTGCAGTGGTCCCAGGACGTCTGCAAGGGACATTGCCCCGTTCTCATTTGGAAGCTCAGACAAAATGGGCCAGCTGCTCTTGCCTTGGGGCCGCCCCACAGTGGGAAGAATTCCACAGGCCCAAGGGGCAGACTGCAGAACTCTCAGCCCTGGTCAGGGGACGCTGGGGCACACCCTGAGTAGAGAGCTACAGGCAAACCAGCATCCTCCCTGGCCACGGGCCAGTGAGAGGACGTCAGCTGGGAAGCTGGCCCAGGGCCGCTGCGCAGGGCAGCAGCCACACCTGGGTCTGCCTGTTCATTCGTCCTTGCGTGTTCATTCCTTCGTCTGCTCATCCATTCACTCAGTAGCTATTTATTAAGCCACTGCCTGCCAGATGCCATGCTGGTTGCTGAAGGTGTCAGTGGTACTGCTCTCATGAAGTATCAAGACTGAGGTTAGAACAGGAAGGGCGAACAAGAGGGGCATTCCCTTTACCCCAGGAGGTGTCGCTGTATGGGGTACATGAACACTAGCAGCTACCGTATCTCATAGCGTCTAGATACTGTCCATCTGAGTGTCTGTAGCAGGTACTTCTGGGGTCAGATGTCTGAGCACTGGCTTTCTGGCCAGCTCGCCCAGCTCTGCCTCCAGCAGCCCTTAAACTGCCCTGCAGGGACATGTCCTGCTTCTGCTTGTCTAGAGGCCTTGCTCTTTGTCCACCCCTCCCGGTCTTGAAGGGAAGAAGGCCACTTACTTTACAAGATATTGGAGGGTCTAATCAAGACCCAGACCCATACAGGCCTGATAATCTAGATGCCAGCTCCCCAAAGCCTCCAGGCTTGGGTGAGGAGGGCACTAGTTCATTCCCATCATACACCAACCTTTACTCCTGTTTTTCCTGGAAAGTATTCCAGGCTTTTCTGCAGACTCACAGGAAGAGGGGGTGGAGAGTTACCTCCTGTTCCATGCTGCTCCCAAGGCACATTGTCGTGTGGCCTTCCTCATACCAGCCCACCAGCTCTTACTCTTTAAAGGGGAAGCTCATCCTTTGGGCCCAAGGAAGAGTCTTCCCAGAAGGACCCTCCTGATCAGATTCCCTTCAGCTTTCTCTGCATCCTTTTTGCCTGCTCAAGCACACGAAAGTGGCAGACCTGGAATCACAGGTCCAGGAAAAGGCCATGTTCACTCAGAGAAACAAAGAGGAGAGAGGAGGAGACCTGGCCAGGACAGCATGTCCCATAGCTCTAAAGTCCAGGGACAGTGGCCCTTGACTGACCACCCCTCCCCCATAATGAGCCCATTCCAGGCCAAGAGGAACAATGGAGCCAGTAACAGAGCAGGGAGACCCCTACCATACAACTTTTCTGGTTAGAGACATGTCTGGATCCCTGTCAACGCCAACATGAACAGACAGACAGGAGGGTCCTTGGTGCCAAGCCAAAGGTGGGTTTGTGCGCTTACCTGACCGTAGCTTATGTACATGGACCTGTCAGTGTCGAGGCCCAACAGTGGTTTCTGGTTTCAACCAGACATGTGGCCACTGTGTCCCCTGAGAGTAGTCATCTTCAGAGCACCCATACTGGCACCCAGTGAAGCCATGGACTACTGCAGAGACACCAGTCCCTGTCCTGCTAGAACTGTGGAGTAAGATGTGGGGAACAAAGGGGTCATCCTGCTGTCCTTGAATTCATGCAGCCCTGGCCAGGTCAAGGACCTGTAGGATTGATGAGGGGCATCCAGGCCAGAAAATGTAAAGTCAGTCACTTCTCAGCTCTGTTGGGACCCAGAATGAGGACCAAATGCTGGTCGTAGGCCAGGATCTTTGTGGGCTAGGAGTGGGCCTGCTCTTCTCTGTGAGGACATCCAGGCCCCACTCCTCTACCCAGCAGTCCTGCCCCACACACCACTTGCTAAGGACAGGAGTGAGAGGATCCTGAAAGGATCTGGGGCCCATGTAATCAGGAAGGCAGTGGGAGCAGCAGGGGCCTTAAAAAACACTGGCACTAAGGTAAGAACAAGAAAATGGCCCAAAGTTAAATGTTTTAAAAGGTTTGTTTTAGAGAAACAAAATGGATTGTAAAACTAACACAGATGTATGTAGGAAAAGACATATCTTTTTATCCTATTTCTGGATTATAGGACTATTGTGAAGGTTTTTTTTCAGCCTGGCTTCTCCAGATTTTCTACAGTGGATGTCTTAGTTATTTTTTTATTGCTGGGACAGAATAGCTTAACATCCACAATTTAGGGGAGGAAAGATTTATTTTTAGCTCACAGTTTCAGAAGGTCACAGCCCATACACGGGTGGCTGCCATGGTGGAAACACTTGGCAGAGGATCAGCCAGAGGGCTCTTCATGGCCTCCCAAATGGAAAGTCACGTGAAGGACGAATGACAGAGCTCCTTTTCCAGGTCTGCCCCAGGGATCTGCCCCTCTGGGTCAAGCTCAGTGCTTTGTCCCCTCCGGCCAGGACCCACATCTTAACAGCTCATGGGTATGTTACAACATCCAAATACATGAAGTTTGGGGGGGACATTCCTAATCCAAACCATAACATGGGTATATCTTTTATAGTTAGAAAAAATAGCCTTTAACTTTTTAAGAGAAAACATCAGAGGTGATAATTGATCAGTGTTTAAGAATTGAAATAAGAAAGTATGTTATAAAATTCATTATAAAGTTCCCAGCCACTGCTCTTCGCTGGTGTGACAGTGCCAGCTTTGTGGGAGGCTCCTCTTGTGTGAGATCAGACTGCGACAAGGGCAGTGACAGGAATAGGAAGGAGGGGGATTTGGGGACCCCATGGCAGGAAAGCCCCTTAAGTAGAGAGGGAAGGGGAGGAAGGGACAGAGCACAGACCTGTCTGAAACAGAGGGGTCCTCTGTCCTCCCTCCCGGGGCAAGATGCACAGGGAACTGGTCAGAACTCACAAAATCTGGACTAAGCCAAACCTGGTGCCCAGAGGGTCCTGGTACAGTTATAGGAGATATGGTAGCCATCTGTGTGTCAGCTACATGTTCAGGAGTGGCTTCTGGAGGAGGTAGTGAAGAAGCAGGGGCTCAAGTGGAAAAGACCTTGGTGAGTGCTGGAGAGGATCTGGAACCTGAGGAGGCTGCGTGCTCTGAGTCATGTCCTGGGACAGAAGAGGTAGCTCAGGAGTGCTCTGGGCCTCCTCAGTACCTGGTGCAGGAGGGGTGGAAAGGTGGCCCTGGGACAGTCTCACTCTCATGAGTTCCCTACTGAATGTCCCAATGCAACAGAAGGCACAGCCAGCCATGCTGGGGAGCCTGCAGTCAGGCCCACATGCGCCTACAGGACCCCAGGTAAACCCCAGCCTTCTCTAATCCTTAGGTACATTTCCACCAACCCCTGGAGCATCCAGGCTGTCACTGGCCAAGGAGAGACCCCTAAAGAGTGCCACAGACAGTTGACCCCATGGCTAGCAGAAGTCAAGATAGTTGATGATGAAATTTCTGCCCCGGTGAGGTTTCCTGTTAGCCTTAGCTGGTGAAACTGCCTCCCACCCTCGGGGACACAGAGAGAAAGTCCTGGAAGCAGCAGAGCGCTGCACCTGCTATTCCAAAACAGTTTCAAAGACATGAACTCACTTCTTAGGAGCAAAGGACTCCAGTCAGTGCCCCAAGGTTTGCCAGGGCACAAGGTGCCTCACAGTCCCCAACTCTACGGTATTTTGGGAGAATTTGGCCAAGCTGTGCAGTCCCCTAAGCCGCAGTACAGCTGTGTGAGTGGCCATGCTCAGGAAGGCTCAGCAACTTCCCTTCCCCCTACACTCACAACTCCTGCTGTAGCTGAGGCCTGGGATCCTAGGCTCTCATCCCTCACCAGCCCGCCCTGCTTTCCCTGGATCCCCCCTTGTACCTGGATTCGGCTGTTTGGTCCAGAGTCTTGTGGCAGCCCTGCTGAAGGGTGCGCCATGCTTCAGATTGTAGTTTTCCCCCAGTTTTTTCCTTTGGCTTCCACCACTGTAGTTGCATAGGAGGGTCCCCCAGCTGAGTGCTTTGAGAGAAGAGTATGCAAAGGCCCCTGGGCTTCTGGGTTTCAGGGCCTTGTGCTTAACCCTATCGTATTAGCTTCCATTGCTGTGATAAAATATCCGAGAAAAACAAGGAAACACTTACTCTGGCTCACAGTTTCAGACCTTGGTTGACTGGACCCATTGTTTCTGGGCTGAAAGTGAGGCAGACCATCATGGCAGTAGGAAGATGCGGCAAAGCAAAGCTGCTCACCTCGTGGCAGCAGGAAAGGAGCAAAGAAGAAGGGGCTCGGGACAAAATATACCAGTGACCGGCTTCATCTAGTTAGTCCCGACCCCCTAGTAGGTCCATTTAGCTAATGACCTCAGTAAGGGATTAATCCACTTGATGAAGTTAGAACCTCATGATCCATCACCACACAAAAGCCCATCAGCTGGCAGTGAAGCCTTTGACACGATAAGCTTTGGGGGGAACGTTTTCAATCGATCATAAGAACATCCCTAGTCATGACAGTCAAGACAGGGTCCTGCCGGCCAGGTGATGCTTCAGGGGAGCCTAGAACCCCTGCGTATAGCTTCTCTGTCCAAGTCTTCCTCTTCCTCACCGCCAGCACCTAACCAGTCAGGCTTGTCCTGCTCTGCACCTGTGCTTCCCTCTGCATTCTGCTCTACCGCCTTCCTCCTCTGCGGACCGAATTTCTGAATTTATCAGCACTTGGAGGGGAGAGAGGATGCTACCTACCCTCCCCCACCCCACCCCCCACCCCCCCAGTTTATAAGTGGTGGTTTCTGCCAGCCACCAAACCTGACTTCTGGCCTCACTTGTCTAGTTCCTAATTGCCAGGAGAGGAAATCTGGCCCAGATTTTCACAGTGTCCTGCCCACTCAGCTGTCACAAAGCTGGGGATGCTGAGGACAAATGTGCTTCCTAGGAACCTGCCTAGTCGGTCAGGGGCATCGTCCAGAGAAAGGTGGGTGGTACACAGAGAGCAAAGGTCTTTCAAAAAGTGCTGCAAGAAGGGACGTCCCAGAGCCTAGGTGGAGCGAGTATTTGGGAAGTGGCCAGGACAGGCTGCAGCCCAGTGGGACTCGCTTCCCACTGGGAAGGCTGCTGAGGAACTCATCACTAAGCCTTTCTACAGTGCATGCCTCCCAGGGCTCTGGGGACTTGAGATAGGGTGATGGGATTGGGAGTCTTACTTCTGCTAAGACCAAGGTTTCTGAGGCCTCAACACAGGTGCAATCCAAGGCTTCTCTCGGCTCTTTCACCTTTCAGCTTACAGTAAGGACCCAGGGTTCTGTTAAATCTAACTCCAAGGTACTTATAATTTGTCCTGCACCTAGGAAGCGATGCTTTGCCTAGCCTGATGAGTGTTCATGCAGCTAGTAGGCCAAGCCATGTTCTGGCTGTTCACCTCAGAAGCCCTCCCATGTTGCTGCTTCCCAGTGTTGTGAACTTGGGTGAGAGACCTCACCCATCTGCCTCAGATGCCTTACCTTGAGGCAGGGATAACAGTGCCTGCCTCCCAGGCTTAAATAACTCAGTGGGATAATGAACGAATATGGCTGAGCACATTGCCAGGCACCCACTGCCTGGCCACCACTACCACTGTTGTCACCATCATCACCTCTGGCATCATCCTCACCGTCATCTCATTATCATCGTCATCTTGGGAACTCTATAGGCGTTAAACCCAGTTGCTAGCCTGCATCATCCCCACAGCCGACTTGACATGAGCATCTGGTCTGGGCAGGCTCCGTTGGCAGCCAGCACCCTTTACCTCCTGATCATTCCTGGAGAGGGGTCAGGCAACAGACCTTCTGAGGACACACAGTTCTCAGCCATGAGTTCCCAGAATGGTGCTGTGAGTGGTGCCTGTGGCTCTAAGGTGGGAGTTCTCTTGAAAAACCCACCATTTCTGGGTCATATTGGATACTACCACAGATTCATATAGCCTCGCCTGGCTCTGAATGTTCACTTAACAAAGTAGGAAAGGGATCAGGCCACCTGGTTCCCATGACTGGTGTTCCTAGCTGCTCTGTGCTGATGCCAGCTGAACCAACCAGCTGGAGCTACCCACCCATTGCAACCTCCCAGCTCACAGGGATGAAAGGCTTGCGGCCACCCTGATGCTGTTCTCTTGAGGGCTGGCCACCCCTGCTCCAGGGAGAACAGGCTGTGGCTTTCACAGTGAGAGGCAATGAGACTGGCTCAGGAAGTCCATTAGCCCACGCACCAGCAGGCCAGCAAGGTGGGACAAGAAGGTTACTTGCTTCCTTAAGGTTCATTGTCTTCATCTAAAAAAGAATGTGAGAACTGCACCCTGCTTGCAAGGTTGGGCAGATTCATATGCAGAAGCACTTGGATGACCGAAGTAAGCAGTTGACCAGAGGAAGCAGATCATGTGCCAGGCAGCCAACCCCTCCCCACCCACCCCCACACACACACACACCAGAGAATACTCCACTGGGGAAGCCAGGGGATTGAGGACCTGGGAGATGCCCTATGCTAGGGGACCCTCAGGCCTGAGAACTTCATGGCCATTTGGCCTCAAATGCTGCTGACGCAGTGAACTGTGGAAATAGGTCCTCATGAAGGTGCCCTCAAGTAGGATCCCAGGAAGACCTGCCACGGTGGCCCCTCTGCCTCTCCCTCCACCCCCAAAAGACCACGTCTCATGGTCTTTCATCCCTGTGAGCTGGGAGTTTGCAGTGGGCAGACCATGGTAGTGAGGATGGGGGTAGTAGACAGACCTGAGTGTCAAATTCTGGCCTGCAAAGCTCATGCTTCCATCAGACCTGGTCACACAGCTTCACATTGCTGAGCCTCAGTTTCCCCTTATGGGGAGTGTAGCGGTGCTTAAACAAATCATTGGTGAGAGCAAGCATGATGACTTGGCACGTAGGAGCACCCAGTGGCTCCTTGGTCTGTCTGTGAGGAGCTCAGCATGCCAAGTGCCCCAGAACTCCAGCCCTAACCCCTTGCATGTTGGATCCCTCAGTACCCTTGAGAATACCAGAACAATGACTGCCTTAGAAGGCCAGGCTTACTGGAAGGCGCAGATTCCAGGCTGGCTGTCAGCAAACATCTGTCCTACAAACATCCACTAAGTGCCCAGCACCAGGTTGCCAACAGTGGAAGAGAATGATGGGGAGGTGGCAGCACAGCCCCCATGCTGTGCAAGGAGCGAATGGAGCTTGTGGACAGGCCTGTCCTTTAAACACTTGTACAGGGCCGGGGACCCATGAGAAGAAGACGGAAGGAAGGCCAGAGTACCAGCTCTGGGAAGAGAGCCGCACCTCTGTGAGGCAGAGAAGCATCACAGGGGACACATTCATTGTGAAAATGAGGAAACCTTCGTTGGCAGACCCTACTTGTAAAAACTCCCTAACAATGGCAGTGCCTGAGAAGGAGACCAGCCCTGGGTGCTGCCCGTCACTGATGCCCTGAGCAGCACTTCTAGGCACAGGATGAAACCTGTGTGCTACAGCACTCAATTATAAGGTATACTCAAGTCTGCTGAGAAACGAGAACAGGTGTGTGGTGCTCTGAAGACCCATCTTAGTGAACAGCAGCAAGGAAAGAGGTGTTTTGGCAGCAAACTGGAACTGAGCATACCAGCCTTCCCGCCAGTACCACAGCTCATGGTAGGGCAAGGTTGTTGGTGACCCTCCTGAGACCCATTGCACTGAGGACCTGGTGAACCAAGCACGTGCTTTGTGATATGTCATCACTGCTGTCAGTCAGCTCTCCCATCACCGGGACAGAATACCTGACACCTACACCTTAAAGAAGTTTAATTCGACTCATGGTTTCAGGAGACTCAGTCTACCTTGGCTGGCTCCACGGCAGAACCAGCATGTGGGAAGGGCATGGCAGCTAGGAAACACAGAGAAGGGAGAAGCCAGGGACACGAATTATCCCTTTTCGATGATGACCACAGTGACCCACTGCTTTTTAACCAGGCCCTACCTCCTACCAGCACATTCTGCAACCCCACAATCTAATCACTGTTGGCAAGTCCCATCCCTAAATCTGCGACTTCTAGGGAGATTTTAGATCTAAACCATAGCGTCATCTAAAGAGGAAGGGCTGACGGGCAGAAGGGGTTTGTCCGGAAGTAGCCATCCTGGATGACGAGCAAACTTCCACCGACCTAAACTTGGCAGACCCAAGATAACCGTCAAGAACGGTTCCTTTCTGGCTGAATTATGGAGGCCCTGGGCTCAGTCGTGTTGCAACGCATTAGCTACAATGAGTGAGGATGTCCCCGTTTCACCCCACAGGTTGGAGGCATGGGAGAACAGGCAGCAGCCTAGATCTGGCTATGTGACAAAAGAAGGAACATTTAGGAAGGAAGCCCAGACCTGGCCTACTTTTAGGCAGGAGGTTATGTCATCATCTTGTCCGTAGGCAAATAAAGCCATAGAGATACGGGCACACTGCAGGGAAGGAGGGTTCGCTCAGAGCTGCAGCTGGCAAGCGGATGCAGGAAGTGAGTCTTCTAAGACAGGAAATGATAAGAGAGAGGAGGGAGTGGCTTCTCCCAAAGAGGTAGAGCAGGACGTTGCACACACCCCTGGCATAGCTCGTGCTGGGGTACAGGGGAAGAAATGCCAGATGGAACCCCTGGGAAGGTCACAGAGCATGGACTGTTGAACGCTGAGCAGGTCTCAGAGCCAGTTTCCAAGGGGAACAGGAACCAGCAAAGGAGTACATCCAGAGGAGAAGGCACAGACTTGGAGTGTGGCACGTACCCCAGGCCTAACAAGACTGCCCACAAGTCTGTACCGGCACACATTTCTAGTGTGGTCCTGCTGTGGATTTTATGAGCTATACAGCGTCTTCTACTAAACATCTCAGCTGCACACTGGGGGAACTGAAAAAAAGGATGAACTTTCAACACAAAATTAATGAAATTCTAAGGAGCTTGGGGACTTTACTGGGTGAGGGCTCTGAGGGGTGTTTGTTCACTGACCTGGTAGCTCCAGATGTGCCCCCAGGAGAGCTTATAGAAGGAGGAAGAAGCCTTGGGAGGAGTAGGGAAGGGGGCCAACCCACAGGGTTTAAGCTGCTATTGCCTCCTTCAGGAGATAGTGTCTGATCTTTCCAGGCTTTGGCTAAAAGTCACCCCTTTTCCTCTGTAGCAGGGGACGTCTCTATGCCACATTGGGGCCCAACTGGCGGGTTCCAGTTCGGAATTCTCCCAGAACCAGGAGCTGTGTCTACAGGTATTCATTTGCTCATTAATTCAATGAATTGCTTTAGAGTGCTGGGTGGGTGCCAGACTTTGCATCAGAGGCTGTGGAAGGAGATAGATACAGCCTCTGCCATGGTGACTCTGCCAGGTGCTCTGACTCTCCCAGAGAGGAGGCAAGGGGCACTCTGGGAAAGAGGAGATCAGGGAAGGCAAGACTGGAAGACAGATAGGAGAAATGTGTAGGGGTGCTGAGAACACTCCCAGCCATGGAGACAGCCTGTGGTGCTGCGAGGCAAATGGAGCAAGGGCTTCCGTGAGTAAAGAAAAGGTTGCATTACGCAAGGTGAGCGAGGAAGGGGCACTGATGTAGCCGGAGAGGTGGGTGGTGCTACCTTGATGGTGCCCTCCCCTTAAAAGCAGTGGAAGGGGCTGGAGGAATAATAGCCGTTAGATGCAGGGCCTTGGGTTCAGTTCTACAGCACCACATAAGCTACGGGTGGTGGCACACACCTGTAGTCCTAGCACTCTCAGAAGGCCGAGACAGGAGGATTCCTGTGAGTTTGAGGTCAGCCTGAACTACAGAGCAAGATCCTGTCTTTAAAAAAAGAAAAGGCAGTGGGAGCCAAGGGAGGGTGGAATATGGGTGGGGGTGGGACGGAGAGGGCACAGGAGTGAACAGGATGAGGTATTAGGCAGTCATGCAAAGATGCACTGGCCTTAGTGGGGAGGTGGGATGGCTGGGATGGGCAGCCAGATGTACTTAGGATGTCAGTCCAGAGCATCTTTGGGATTGATTAGATTGTGGGCAAAGGTGAGAGGAAAAAAACCCACATGGGGGCATACTCACCAGCAGGCTTGGGGGAAGGTGCCAGTGGGCGGGGTACCCTAGTGAGCAGGAACACACAGGTCTGGGGCTCCAGGCAGAGCTGGACTGGCCATGCACCCAACACTATCACCTGTGGATGGTTCCTGATCCTGATATAAGAGAGAGGGTGGAAAAGATGCCATCTTGGTGGTGTGGAGAGCACTTGTGTCTCCTTCCCACGGCATCCCACCTCTCCCACCTCCTCCAAGACTCTGGCCAGCACAAGGAGAAGCCACCAGAGCTGGGCTGCTGGGATCCATATTCCACAGGTGTAGAGGGAGACACAGGTATGATCCCTGGGGAGTGGCCAGGAAGAAGCCATGAGAAGGATGTCATAAGGTTGATGCTACTTAGGGGTACCTTAAGGGAACTTGGTCACCAAGCCCAGAGTTGGCAGTCCTCACAAAGATGAAACAGGCGAAAACTCTCTGCTGCCGGGATAACTTCCTGCTCTCCTGGAGCCTGGGTCATCCCTTTGTGGCCTTGCCTTGCCCTGAACATCCTCTGGCCTATAGCAATATCACTGGCTCACCCGCGTGCGATTAGGGGTCCCAGTGAATGAGAGGGTGCCTGGACCCAGCTTCTCTAGGTTCATGTCTAACCAGTGGTCTCCCCTCAGCCCTACTGGCCCATGCACCTGTACCCTGGGGAGCTCCGCAGCTGTGCCAACCATGGAGGGACCTCTGAGAAGGAAAACCCTGCTCAAGGAAGGACGGAAGCCTGCAGTAAGTCACCGTGTTCACCAGAAGCAGCACAGGTCACAGTGAGCACCCGGTGCAGAGATGGCCACACAGGTTTCTGGCCCTAGCCATGCTGCTAAATGGGCAAGGCCTTTGCATTTGTAAATCAGGACAAGACCAAGGCTTCTCCTCAGAGTCATGTGTGGCAGAGGGCCTGCTCCAGGGAGCGTGCCCAGCCACACTGTAGAGATGGTCTGAGGGTAGGTAGAAACCTAGAGCGAGAGGGTTGCAGGGCTTCAGGAAGCTTAGTGGCCTAGAGCCTGTGCAGTGCCTGGTGGCATTCCCAGATGTGAATTCCCTTTCTCCCCAGTAGCATCCTAAAACGATTGGGGAAAAGTAAAAGGATGAGGAACCAGGCAGCCTTTCGGGCCCCACTACCAGCCTGTGTGCTAGGCCCAGTGTCACCATATCCATGATCTCACATGACAAAGCCTCAGCCCCTCACAAGACAAGTTACCTCGAAGCCATCTGTGATTTGCATCTCCAGGCGGTGTCTTCTTGGCCTCGCATGTTCTGTTCTGTCCCCTCTAGCCCTGCCAGAGTCAGCTGGAGATGCCCCTCTTCCCATGGCCCATGGAGACAATGCCAGGGCTTGCTTATCTATCACCTCCAGGCGTTCTCCGAGTCCCTATCTTTGTGGCCATTTGGCTCATGGGTAAGGAAGAAAGTCTCCTTCCCAGCTGTGGCCACTCCTCTCATTTAGGCCCAGGTTATCACGGAGCCTCCAGAAGCATGGTGCCTCTCTGTCCTGTTACAATGACCCACTCTCCTGCCCTTGCCCAGTGTGTGGGCCCCAGGGCCAGAGCCTGACAGTGTCCTTAATGCAGGGTCGTCACAAATGCTGGATGACTTGGTAGTAAGTAATGAAATCGTTGAGTCCTGACCAGTATTTCTGAATAGAATGCGAAACGTCTGGTTCCTCACAGGAGTAAAAGATGCGTGTTCTTTCATGAACTGTTAGCAGTTCAACACAGAGCTGCATGCCGGATACTCCAGTAGGTGTCAGTGAAAAATCTGAAGGCCACTGCTGTGCCTCCGTGGTGAGGCAGCTCTATCAGCATGAAGTGGCCCGTGCGTGGTGATGCGGAGCGCCCTGCTCCTTGGAGCAACAGTCCTCTTCCTCCATGAAAGGATTTTGGCTTTGCCTTTGCAGAACAAAGGCCCACAGATGTGGTTTCTCCACACCAAAAAGCAGAGTCCTGGGAATTCTGCCCTTTGCCCTGGATAAACAGAAGCTTACCACAGTGGGCTCACCACAGTTTGGCCTGACTGGACCCTCACTTCTAGCCCGCCAGTCCCATTCAACTCAGTCCATTGCAGACATAAAGCTTTTAGGCTGTGGCTTAGTGTGTCTGTATTTAGAAGGGTTTTTTCCTGAGGACACTCATAGGCCCAGGTCACCTGATTGTGTAGGAATCGCGCCTTAGTACTGCCTGCAACAGGGTAAGAAGGGAAGATGAAGTAAAGGAGAAACAGATGAGGAAATACAAGTTCTTCCTCGTAGTCGAGGGGAAGATAGCATTACTTGGGGGGGGGGGGGGGGGGGGGGGGGGGGGGGGGGGGGGGAGTTGGCAGAGGCCAAGGAAGAGAGGATACCTGCACTGGCATTGGCAGGATGGCTGCATATACAGTCAGAAAGCCAGAGCCACTCTGCCCCATGGCACCTGATGTCATCACTGTATCTCCTCTTAATGTGCAGCTGTCCTCCTGGACCAGGTACTGGGTCATACTCTCAGGATCCACCCTTCTGTACTATGGAGCCAAGTCCTTACGGGGCACAGACAGAAAACACGTAAGTCCCACAAAAGGATATCGTCTTAGTTACTTTTTTGTTGCTGTGACTCAATGCCCAACATTCACAAATTTATAGATTTATAGATTTATTTTAGCTTACAGTTTCAGAAAGTCACAGCCCATCCACGGATGGGCAGCTAGAAAATGGTAGAGTTACATGGTGGGGCCACAGCTAGAGCCAGAGCCAGAGTCAGAGACAGTGCTCTGAAGACAGAGATCCTCACGGCAACATGGCAGAACAGAGACAAGACTGAGAAGCAGGACAGAACCAGCACATGCCCCTTCAGGTCAAACCCCAAGCATCTGCCCCTTCGAGCCAGGCCCCACCTCCCAGCAGTACATAATATCCATAGAAACATGAGGCTTTTGGGGGCAGTCCAGATCCAAACCATGCCGGGACTTTACCTAGGAGAAGGGACCTCTGAATTGCAGAGTTAGGAGGAGGAAAGTTCTCCTGGCCAAGCCACCCTTCCCTGTGGACAGGAGGGATGGGCCCTTGGCCTCACAGCTGTTGGTTGCTCTCCCCAGTATAAATCCACACCTGGCAAAAAGGTCTCCATTGTGGGCTGGATGGTGCAGCTGCCTGACGACCCTGAGCACCCGGACATCTTCCAGCTGAACAACCCTGACAAAGGTAGGTGGCTGGCCAGGAGCCGGGCAGCAGTGGCTCTTTTCACCCACCTCCTTTCTGCCAGATCTTGAAGCCTTAGGAGGTTTGAGGCTGCTGTTTCCCTTTGTGTTAGGTTTGGGTGTCACCCTTGGAGCTATAATCTCCTTGTCTTGTAATAAGTAACGTGGCTGAAGGCGGCAAGATCAGGGACCAGAAGAACCCTGAGTGCTGAGGCATTACTGGAACTAAGTACATGCCCGTGCCAGAGCAGTGGCTTGGGAATACCTGTGCAGCTTCCAGAAGCTCCAACGCGACCCTTCTGAGGAGCCCCTGGGCCCTCCAGTTCTAAACATCCCTTATGGTCCTGCTGGGAGGATGGAGAGGTTCAGGCACCATCGTACCCGGGGATTTCTTCACTGATACACAGAGAAGGCAGTGGCTAGTTTCCTCCAGCTCAGTCACAGAGTAAAACCCAACATCTGCATTTTGGGTTCTAACCAGGTAAATGCTGGAGCTATAAAGTCCTAACGTATCTTCACAGCTTAACAGGAATGTTCCAGCACAAGATTCCTATTCAGACAACTCCCCTAACTTTTAGATATGGATTCTATAGACCTGGGGTAGAGACTAATATCCTGCGTTTTGAACAAGCTCCATGTGCTACCAGGTGAAGGACAGTGATGTCCAGATGACAGTGCTGGCCAGGGGACCATACCTCAAGTGCCAGATTCTTAAGTTCTCAGCTGAGAAGCAAAGAAACAAAGACACGAGCCCCAGGAGGGCCAGGCCATTGGGGGCGGGGAGGTAGAAGGGCACACTCTCTGCTTCATGTCAGCATGTCTAAGCCCACGAGTGTCACGCTCACATCCTCAGCTTGGTGACCACTTGAGTTTCCTCCTCAGTGGTCTGGACCAGATCATTGGTGTTTTGTTTTTTGTTTGTTTTTTGTTCGTTTGTTTGTTTTTTTGTTTTAGGAAGATGGAAGGAATGGCATAAATCAGCTCAGCTGGGAGACCTTGGAGCCCTGGGGACTGTAGGACACTTCTGGGCCTGAGCCTAGAGGGGTGCATGGTCCCAAAAATGTGGCACAAGGACTATCTTGGGCCCATGGGTAGATTTGAAGGGTCTGTGAACTTGAATGGGAAAAAAAAAATCACATCTTTGTCTTCCGTGAATTCTAATACTTTCTATTCATGAATATAGGCATCAGACAGCAAGTATGTTAGCAATACCTGTGGTTTTTATATCCAGGATAAACATGGACATTTCATATTACATGTGGTCACAGATATCTCAAAATATCAGTCATGTTCATCTCTTTGAAACCATAGCACATGATCAGACTGTCCACTAGAGCTAGTGGCTCTTGCATTGTATAGGAGCAGGCATAGAATTCTACCACTTCATTGGTTTTTAGGGTTTCATGACTATATATCAGTATAGTTGACTTTCTTATATTTTATTTTATGCATTTAAAATATTATGAGAAGGAGTCGATAGGCTTCACCAGACAGCCAAAGGCACCAGTTTCCAAAACATGGTTAAGAGCCTTAATCCTAGCTGGGCACAGCGGTGCACACCTGTAATCCTAACATTTGGGAGGATGAGGCAGAGCAGTACAATTTCAAGCCAACCTGAGCAACTTAGGGACTTAGTGGGACCCTGTCTCAAAGTAGAAGAAGAAGAAGAAGAAGAAGAAGAAGAAGAAGAAGAAGAAGAAGAAGAAGAGGAGGAGGAGGAGGAGGAGGAGGAGGAGGAGGAGGAGGAGGAAGAGAGGGTTTGAGGGTGGAGCTCAGTGTAAAGGCCCTGGGTTCAATCTAATAGTGGAAAAAAAAAAGTCCAAGTTCAACGGAAGCCTAGGAATTCACCTCCCCTCCCTTGCCAGCTCCAGCTCACCTGGGGCTGCCCCTGATTTAGTTCAGTCATCCAGGCTTATGTTTCCCTTTCCGCTGTCACAGGCTGACTCCCATGTGCCCTCTGACTGACTGATTGATTGCTTGATAATTGATTGAAGAATTTGACCTGAATTCTCACACGTACTAGGCAAGTGTATACTGCCATCTACCCTCTTAACCATTTCTTTCTCTGTCCATCAGGCAATGTTTACAAATTTCAGACTGGCTCCCGGTTCCATGCAATACTGTGGCACAAGCATTTGGACGATGCGTGTAAAAGCAACAGGCCTCAGGTAAAGTCACCAGAATCCAGCTTGTCACCTGAAATACCCTCCCACCCTTGGGACCCAGGCTCCTTAGGAAGCAGCTTCCTTCTTCCCTTTGGGCCCATGTGTCAGCTCTACCCCCAGGAGGCCTCTCTGGGTCAGCATTTTCCCTTGAGATAAGACAGCCTTGTCTGCTATAGAATGGAGCCCAGCTCCAGACCAGAACTCTGGATTTAGTTCTTGTGTCTTTCCCACTTTTAAAGGAAATGCCACAGAAATACCCGTGGGGGAACAGGGAGGTTTCAGGTGTGATATCACACAAGGATCAGGCTCCAGCATCTATTTAGGTCATTCCCCAAAAAACATGATTCATGGGAATGTCTGAAACTGACTCATGGCCCTCCCAGTACTGCAACCCTGGAGAATAATAGTAGCAGCTAATTTATCAAGGACAGGCCCAGAGCTGATGAGCTGACAGCTCCAGCTCCCTCAGGGCTCTGTGTTGATAGGGCCTCCCTCTGGGCTGCTGAAGCTGGCCGGGGGTCTGGCTCCCTTCGCCACCCCTGTCCCGGCCAGCTCTTACACTGAGTGCTTCACATTGCAGGTATCAGCCAAACCTCCCACATTCTGTGACGGTAAAGTTCTCTTACTGTATCCATTTTAAACTGAGACTGGAACTCAGTAAAAGGCAGACAAACACTCAGCGAGTGTCCCACTGTTCGTGCATGGTAAAGCTGGGATCTAACCCAGGACACCCTGACTCATGATCCTACCCTTGTTTGCCCCAAGATCTCAGGAGCCCTGCAACCATGCCATGTCCCTGAATCACAGTCCTGGTGGCCAAGCACGGTCAACGTACATGGCTGTCCCACCCTTGCAGCGCTACACGGGAGCAAACTGGAGCTTCTTCCTCCCCGAACTGCTTTGGTGCCCTGTCTCCTAGCACCCATGTCAGAGGAAGTTGGGGACATCAGGTCCCTCTCCTCAGCCTGTCTGAGAGAGAGCACAGGGATAGAATAGATGGTGGCTGCTCCCAGGAGACAGGGTGGGGAGCTGCCGCTCTGAGGCCTGAGGGAACCTCAGGACCAGGCATCCAGGCACTGGATCCCAGAGGGCCAGGACTTCACTGTGCTGGTCAAAGAACAGTCAACGTCTTGGTCCCTGCTTCATGTAAACAGAAGGAGGTCTCTAGTGGCAGGTCCTAGAGCTCTGTCCTACTGAGGATTTTCATCTGTAAAACAGATGAGGACATATATGCTAAGCTGGTTGAGATTATGGATAGTAAGAAGTTAGAAAGCAGAATTACCAGAAAGTCTTCAACAAACTAAAACAGCACAAGACTAATATAGTGATAAACATGGGAGCCCACAAGGAGACCCAGAACACCCTGTATTGAGTCCCTCAAGTCACTTGCACAACTGCTAAGGACACTGCAGGTCCTCTGAGGCCTATTGCTAAAAAGTGATCACCATAGCACATGAGAACCTGCAGGGTCCACAGCAGATCTGTACTGTGCAGCACTTGGGAGCTGTTGGAAGGACAGTGCCAACCTGTGTGTGACCCTGGAAGGGGCCCAAGATGCAAGTAATAAAGCAAAGGGCACAGAGATCAGGATGATCTCATTTGTATTAAAATATGTCTACATATTTACAACATGCATGTTTGTATATGTATGTAAAGCTCCCGCAGTGCTATATAAGAAACTATAATTCTGCAGTTTCTATACTCATCTATTTTATGCATATATTACATATATATTATTTTGGGAGTGCTGGGAGTTAAACTCAGGGTCTCACACATGGTCTGCAAGCATGGTGTCACTGAGCCACACCTCCAGCCCAGCTTACATTTGTTCTGTACATAAAACCAATCTAATGCACATCTCCACGACAGGAAGAACAGTGGTTTTGGTCAACTGTTATCTCCAGACAATCCATAACGCGTAGGTGTTTGTTGGGTCTTAAATAGGACTGTTACCACCACATCAGATGACATTAATAGAGAAAGATCTAGATCTGGAGCCTCATTCCCCACGTGTCTCTGGGCTCTCATTGGCTCTCAGCATCCACCGAGCGTAGCATGCTGAAGTTCACCTGCAACACACAGATGCCCTGGGACCTGTGTGCAGGAGCCAAGTGGTTCTGGGAATGCAGGAACTCACAGCTCTCGGGTGGGCAGACTGACAGGGTGGAAGAAGAGGCAGGGCCTTGGTCTCAGCCAAGAGCAGCCTGGCAAGTCCTGAGCAAGGACCTGTGTCCTGCCAGAGAACAGCCAGAGGATGGCAGCAGCTGCACAGTGGACAGCAGGAGACTAGGGAGTGTCTGTGAAGCAGAGTCAGTGTTTAGTCAGGACGTACAGATGGAAACTTACTAGCACACACTAGCAATGTGTCCATAGCAAGTTCCTGCTGCTTTTAAGAATTGTCGTTCTACTTTCAAACCTAGGAAAAGGATTTTTTTTCTATTTTGTTTCCCTTTTATTTCTAATATATTTTCCACCAAATGGTCTCAGTGTGTGCCATGTGTAAGATTTGCAATGTCCCAAACACTCAGGATGTAGAGGATTGCTTAAGCCAATCACTGTGCATTCCTGTGAGAGAACGCAAAGAAGCAGGAGAAGGTGGGGCTCTCCCCCCAGAATCTCAGTGATAAGCCTGTGTTTCTAGTCTACTTTTCTCAAAATTGTCTTACGGATCCTGAGTCCATTTAAACCTTATTATAATGTATGCATAAGGTACAAACAACAGCAGAAGAACAGTCACCCATTTACTCAGCTCCTGACCAAGTGCAGAGCCCCTCAGGAACCACTCGGAACCACTCTGTTCCGCAGCCTCTTCCTAATTCTCTCTCCCTCCGGCTGTCGTCCCATACCCACTCCTCTGTTGAATCTCTCTCACATCACTATTTTGTTTTTATTAGTTTTGTTTTATTTTATCATGGTGCTGGGTAGTGAACCCAGAGGGCATATGCTATGCAAGTGCTGTAACATTGAGCTATATCCCTAGTCCCTCTTTAGAGTTTTAAAATATGTATTTGATTCCTTCATGAATTGTCTGTGGTGGGGCTGTTGAAACATTTTTATAGCTGGACACAGTGGCACACACCCATAACCCTATCTTCTTGGGAAGCCAAGGCAAGAGAAAGAATGACAAGTTCAAACCCAGCCTGGACTTAACACGACCTATCTGGTTCAAAGAAATAAAGAAAAAGAAAAAGGGCTAGAGATATATCTCAGTGGTAGAGTGCTTGCCTAAGCATGTGGGAGGCCCCATATTCAATTCGTACTCCTGAAAAAAAAGGTGTAAATACGATCTTAACCATATATTTTCTTCTGTGACAACGTATTCCTAAGATTCATCAGCATTGGTGAATGTAGCTGTCAGTTCGTTTATTTGAACGGATCTTTTCTGATTTCTTTTGTTAGTCATCCAGGAATGATTGCCTGTTTTTTGCTATCATGACAGTGCTGCTATGAACATTCTTGTAACTGTCTCCTACTGTATGGAAATGCATTTTTTCCTAATTCATCATTTTGACCAAAGTGGCACCAAGATAGGTTTGTTTTTTATGAAACTATTTCTAATCAAAAACATTGGAAACCACAACAGTGCTGGGAAAGGGGGTCCATGGCCAGAAAAACATTTGACTTTAGGGCTGGTGGTCCTTCTATAAAGGGGCCTGGGGTCTTCTGCAACACAGCTATGGGGGAGGGGGGTCTTAGGATTCACGATATCACCATACTTCCTCTTCCTGTGATTCCACTTGCTGTTCCCTGCCATCCCCCAATGACATACTCCTCCTGCTGGTGTCCCCTAAACAAGCCCACTCCATTCCTGTGGGTTTGCCCCTCCCATCAGAGCACAGTTTCATTTCAATGGGAGGATAGTGGTTGATAGTATGGGCTTGGAGTATAAGCCCAGCTTCCTTTTCACTGTGTGCTCAGTTTCCTCATCTGCATGATGGCGATGCTTCCAGCACCTGCTGGTGTGAGGCTCACATGAGGACTCAAGAACATGATGCATGTGAAGTATTCAGAGCGGTGGCCGGTACATAGAACAACTTCACAAATGACAGCTATTATTAGTCCCATTACCTTCTGCCTCCCCGACCTGCTCACTCAGACTGATGGGGAAAAGCCTGGTCTCTTCTCCTAGGGACCACTCCTTGTCCCTTTTCAAGTGTCAGAATTTTTTTTTTTTTTTTTGAGACAGTCTTACTCTGTAGTCCAGGCTGGTCCTGAACTCACTACATAGCCCAGCCGGCCTTGAGCTCACAGCAGACCTCCTGCCTAGAGCTTCCCAGGTATAGGGATTATAGGCATGTGCCATCATGTCCAGTTTATGTGGTGCTGGGGAATTGAAGTCAGGGTCTTAACCCTTGCTAGGTAAGTGCTTTAACCTCCGAGCTATTCCTCTAGCCCCCAAGTGTTGGAATTTTGACAAGAGTCTGAGTTTTCTCTTCTAGGTACCTGCAAACCTTATGTCCTTTGAATAAGTCTCTGCAGGACCTCGAGTGACTGGAAAGGCTTCTGGGAGCCCAGACTGGGCCTGGTGGAGAAGAGCGGCCCCAGGCACAGGCTGTAAGCCAAGGTGCTGGGAGTCTCGCAGCCGGACTCAGGGGACACAGCCTTCACCTCAGTCTCAGAGGGCTCCCCCAGTGCAGGATCCACCTGTCAATTCCCAGCAGCTCTCATGACTGTCATTCTGCAGCACCACCTCGCAGGGGTGGTCGGACCCCAGACTGCACACCCCATGTCCCCTCGGCTGGGTCACTGTCTGTCTACCAGCTGCTTCTACGACTGGAGAGCATCTGACCCACGTTGGGTTCTCCGTGCTTTCTGCTGCACACAGAGTGGACAGCATTAGACTGTGAGCAGGGCCAAAGAGCAGAGGTGGGCTGCAGAACAGGCCGGTTACACCCCAAGTGCATGGGCTGCTCGCCCGCAGGGCTGCCTCAGATTTTGTACAACCCTCGAAACATCCTGTGCGTGTGTGTGCCATTCATATGTGCGTGCGAGCGAGTGTGAGCTCTCCGAGAAACATGCATTTTGGCACGAGACCTGTGACATCACTCCCTTCATTTGCTTACAGGCCCTGCTTTAAAACTTCATTGATAGCCTTGTCCGCCAAGAAAGGTCAGAGTGGAAACCAGATGTCCCAATGTTAAGGGTCCCTTGCATTCTTTTACTGTAAACAAATAATGCCTTAAATTGTGTCTTGTTTTCTGTTCCTATGGGTGCTATCCATCTGGAAGGCCTACTCTCTTGGTCTTGGGGCCCTTCCAGGCCTTGTCATGGCAGCCTGCTGAGGCAGGACCTGGTTCTGGACTGCGCACTGGGCCACTGGCCTGCTTGCTTTCCTGGCAGAGCCGGGCTCTTCACACCTACGCATACCCTTCCACCAAGAATTCGTGGCATTTTCTCCCAGCATCCGCCGAACAGCTCAGTAGCTGCCGTGCTCACAATGACTGGCTACACAGAAGCCACTGTTCCGCGCTCCCACTGCAGAGCAGGCTGTCGCTCTCATCCGTCACCTCACCTTGCCTCCACTGCCAGAGCAGGCCTACAGGGATTCCCGACCATGCTGGGAGCTGAGTGACACTGAGGCCTTAAGCTCCCCAAGTCTTGCCCCCAAATGCAGTCACCAGCAAGTTCTCCAAGTCCAAAGGCACAAGTGATAGTGATCATGTGACTAGATCCAAGCCCTGGGGAGTGAACTGTCCGACCTCTGCGTTGCTTAAGAGTTCTTCCCGTGTATGAACAACGACCTTTACCTATCACCATGTCATACTTTAAAATAACTTTTTTGTACAAATACAGCTTTATTCAAGATGAATTACTCTTTATCATCATAGTCCCCCCTCTTTACTCCTCCACTTCCTCCTCTTCCCTACACCTAACTTTTTATTTCGGTACTCTAATTCTAAGAAAGAGATCCTTAAACCATTTTTTTTGAAAGAGACTGAATTACTGGGTCCTTGTTGCTGTCGTGGTTTCAGAACTGCCACTAAGCAAGAGTCAAGCGACTCTGAAGGTTTCCTTGACAAGAAGCTTCAAAACAGCATCATAACTAGTAAACTGTAATAGGTCAGCTTAAAAAGTACCAAAAGACTCATCAATCTTGTCAACGTGGTGACGACTTACTGCTCTGAAAATTTAGGATGAACCAGCGAGGCAAATCATTGTCATCAAGGTGGCACTTTGTGGTAGAGCACCACTGTGGTCGGAAGCTAACCTTCCTTTGGAGCAAAGCCTGGACACGTCATGCCAAGAGCAGCTGCCGACGAGAAAGTCAGTGCCATCAAACCTTGACCTCAGCTGCCTTCACATCTCAACCCATACCAAGGGTATAGACACTTACACCCAATTCTGCCAACGATTCTTCACGTTAGCATGTAGAGTCTGAGTGGCAGTGCCAAACGCTGCAAACACCTCTGGTCAGAACCACGTAGTGGTCAGGCTGTAAACTAGGTTGAGTCTGATCATATTTGTTGACTTCTAAAAAGTGTCAAACTTGGCTGAAATGCAAGATTTGGAACATCAGCTACTTACTTTCCTTGGGTTTCTTCAGTCTTCAAACTCTCCTGATTTTTCATGATGAAATATTAGAGATGCCAATCCCCAAACCTCAGAATTTCGGGCTCCACTAAGTCAGATAATCTACCCTTTACATATTTTGTTTACCATTCACAGATGTTTTCTTCCGAGTCTCATTTGAAAGAGCATAGTAGCAATTGTTTATTCTTTTCACTAATTGAGACTAATCTCACATTCTGTCCCAGAAACATCCTTACCTTTGGACTCTTAAAGAATCTCTTTGGACTTGGTTGGCAAAAGCCTTGCAGGACTGTAAGATCCCTGAACATACCAGAAGAATCCTGAAGATGAAGCTGACTCTAACCTTTTCAAGCAGCGACTTGCATGTGACTTCAGTGCTGACTCTCTCCCCATTGCTGGCTTGTCCCACAAGTGCAGGTGAGGAAACCTGCCGTTCCGGGACAGAGAGGGCCAGGCACAAACCACAGAGGAGGAAAGCCAGTAGGTGGATTCTCACCTCAGAAGGAAGTATTTCTGTTTTCCCCACTCCTTGACTGTCCATACTACATAAACAACAGTGAAACCTTGAAGGTACTGTATCTTACTTGCATATCCTGTCATTTTCTTTCAGCAGACAGATCATGGCATCCCAAAATGAGAGTTGTAGAATGCTGTCTACAAACTGGAGTTGACAGCTGGCAGTATTATGTGCCCCAGGAAGAGTTCATTTCCTCATGTCACTCTGGGATTACTTTTCACCCCTCTCGTTCGAGTACGTACCATAACCCGTGATTAGCCAAGTGCACTCTGGTAACTGAAGTGCTTTGTGGAGCATGGGTTTGGTGGGGAACATTGTTTTGAATGTGTCCAGGGAGGGCACGGCCACGTTCCTTCCCCTGACCAGACACCCTGCCAGATAGAAGTGCTAGAGGTGGACCCTAGAAGGAATCATTGAGAAAAGAACCTACCCTGTCTGGCCAACTTATTTCTAAAGCATTTCTTTTTCTTATCAAGATGGCTCCCACCTCCCAAGCCCAAAACCTGTGCATCTTTGGGGATGCCCCATAGAAAGTGATCTGTGAAAAGTGGAAAACTATCTGTAAGCCAAGCCTGCTTCATTGCTCAGGTGGGTGCCCAGAGCTCTGCAGCCACACGGCTGATGCTCACAGCCACCAGGTGACCATAACCAAAACCAGCGTCGCTCTTTTTACGTGTGCTGCCACAAGTGACTAATCAGCTTTATATCATGTTGGCATATTGCGTGATTTCATGTTTTAAAAAAAAGGAATCAGAGTCTCCTATTCCTTCATTCAGATCTCTAGTGAGTGCTTCCCATGTGCCAGGCTCTACCCAGGACACAAATGGCTAAAAACAAGACGGATCTGATCTCTGCCCTTGTGGAGTTGACTACTTCATGAACAAATAATCCCCATCTGTCCATCTCCAGCAAGAAGACCCTGCCTCTTTCCTAGCCCTGGGTACAAATCTTGTGCACAGATTCTTCCAGAAAGGCTTCCAAAGGCCCAACAGACTGAGCAAGCCTTGCTGCTCAGGTTCAGCAGCTGTGAGGACTAGACGGAGTCCCTGCACTAGAGGCTGCTGGGTTCAGAAGAGCCACGCCCAGGCCTGCAGCTAAGTACGTGAAGGACACCAAAGGCGGAATGAGAGAGTAGAGCCAGAATGGTCATAGGATTGACTTCAAATATTTTTTTCTTTAAATTCAGTATTAAATTCAAGAACAGCATGAGTGAGAGCTGCATTTTCCTGGGTGTTGAGACGTGTGCTATGGATTTTAGCCGCCTCATAGCGCTCTGATGCACAGGCCTGCTGAACTCTTGAGCACCTCCCAAATCCTGCCCACTGCAGCCTTGCGATAACAGCTATCTGTCCATCTTACAGCTGTCAATCTCTATCCATTTCTGAGTGACTGCGACCATTCAATAATGAAGTAATAGTAATTAATTTATTAGTATTGTATAGTCTGTAAGAAATTTCGTGCCAAAATGCATGGTTTTCCACTAAGCATTCAAAATTTTGCGTAGAGAGTAGTTTTCAATTTCTTATGTATTCTTCCAAGTAAGTTGAAAATCTATTTCTACATTTTGGTTAGTTGTTAAACCTGTTGCATTCTCCTGGGCTGTCTTTGTTTCTAGCAGAACCCTGCATGCAGTTATGAAGGACTTTCTCTACTTGTGAGTTGTCTCATCTGCAGTAACCACTGATCAGCCCGCTGTGGGATTCTTTAGATTTTTGGTGAAGTATTTTGTTACCTCAGTCTTGTATCAAGTTGTTGTATTTTTCAGCTTGTTACACTGATAATAATTGTTTCACTCAGTAAATACTTTAATGTACAGACATCTTTGTTTACATTGAAATTAAATGTGTTTTCCAATGAAAGTTGCTCACTTTGTTAAAGTCACACCTATCATTTGGCAAACATTGTGCTGGATACAAACATGGAAGAAGTATGGGGCGCTCAGAGCTCGGCTGAGAGTAACTGGAACGCAAATAGCAAGGGCGGTGCCCTCGGGAAGGACAGAGTCATCACTGAGGGCCCTTGGGAGGGAGGTGGGGGACCTGGAGATTGCCTTAGAAGGCAGGGGCTTTTGGAGATTCAGTTCAGAGATTGCAGAACGCTTGGAATGTTGAGGGTAGTAGTGGGTACGGGGTGGGAGACTGAGCGACACAAATGAGAAGGAACAGGATTCTGGTGGGGAAAGGATGGCAACCCCAGCTCACTGAGTAATGGACTGGAGGGGGTCAGGGATTTAAATCTGAAAGGATGTGTCAGGAGACTCATACTGCTGGGGAAAAGCAAGCACCACTGGAACTTGTTTAAGAAAAAAAATTTTTTTTACTTACAAGGGATGTCTTGTGGAAACCTGGGACAAGGACCACGGAGTCTCAAGAGGGGCTGGAAAAGATGGAGAGACCTCCGGGCTGTGCTGACTGTCGTCAGGGCTTCCCCAGGTCTCCTCCCCAGGCATCGCCTTCGCTTCCCTCTCCAGGCTGGTTTCCCTGCTTGAATGTGCAGCCCCAAGGGGGCCAGGCCTTCTGCAAGAGCACCTGAAAGTCAGGGAGGTTTGCAGCAAAAGCGACCCGCTCCGCCTCCACGGTGGAATATTCTAGTCCTGCTGCCTCAGTTTCCTGTCCAGTGCCTTCCAGAGCTGCAGTGGGTGGCTTATCTATGCCCAGGCTCCCACCGGTAACACCCTCAGAGGCCCTGCCCCACCCTCCCGGTTCCGGGCCGCTGCGCTCCCACTCCGCGCTGGCTGAGGTCGCTCTAGCTGGCTTCTTTCTCGTGGCGTGGCTCACGCAGTGACCCCTGGCTTTATCCAGATGGGCCCCTGCCGCCAGCCACAGAGCAGTATTCCAGCGTGAGGATACACAAAGTCGGCAAGTATGAAATCCAGATTTGAGCCCTGGACTGGCAACATCCTGTACTAACGCAGATTTCGCGGTGGAACACCTAAAGTTCAGCCAGGAAGGCCGGCGCTGTCCCGGCGCGCGCGGACGGGGAGAGCGAGGTATGGGCGGGGTCGGCGCCGTGGGCGGGGCCGCCTCGGGCTGCGGCGGTGAGGGACGCGGGAGCGCCTGGCTACCGACCCCGCTCGGGCTGCAGAGGGCTGTCGGACGGGGGTGGAGCTATGATAAGCAGGGCCGGGAGGGGCCAGCCACAAAGCTGAGGGCGCACAACTGCGGTGCGAGCGCAGGGCCCGCGCAGGCCCGCAGGAGCCGAGGGGTAGGTCGGCAGGGCGGGGATCGGTGCTGAGGGGCGGGGAGTAGGAGAGTCGGGGCCTCGGACCCTCAAAGTTGACGCTTGGATGGGCGTTTGGGGTCTGCAGGCTCCACTGAGGGTGCAGAAAGCCGGCTCGAGTTGTCCTGGGCGGGCAGGCACTGGAGGGGCGTGGCTGGCACGCGGGGCGGGTCCGGGTGGGGCCTGGGCCCTGGGGAAGTGGTGAGAGGCGGGCAGGTTCGGCTTCGGGGCGGGGCTGGGGGCGGGGCCTGGGTTAGGCGGAGGGGCATGGAGTGGGCTGGTCTAGGCTTCGGGGCGGGGATGGGGCGGGGCTTGCGCCCAGCTGAGGGGCGAGAGGCCGCCCGGGCCGGAGCTTGGGGTGGGGCCGGGGCGGGGCCTGGGCCCGGCCGAGAGGCGCGGGGCGGGGCGTGAGCTGCGGCGCGCGAGCCGAGCGTCCGGCCGAGCCCCGCCGAGGCCCGAGCCCACCCGAGTGCTCCCGAGCCCGCGGCCCCCGCCCGGGGCGATGGAGCCCGAGCCCTGCGGGGCGGCCGCTGCGCTCCTGCGGCAGAAGAGGGCGGCGCTGCGGCGCAGGGGGTGCAGCTTCGAGAGCCCCAGGTACCGCGGCCGGGGAGGGGTGCAGTCGGGAGCCGGCAGCCGGCCACGTGGGGGGGTGGCGGTGAGAGGGGACCGAGCGTGGCGAGGCCGCTGTGTGGAAGCGGGCGGCGCGGCGCCGGGAGCGGCGGGGCGCCCGAGGGGGCCGCCCAGCGGGGGCCCGCGGGCCGGGGTGTCCCGCGAGCGGGCGCCGCGGCCGCCCGGAGCCCTCGGCCCTGTGTCGGGCCGGGCACCGCGCGGGCCTCGCGGCGCTCAGGCCGTGGGGAGTGTGTCCTGCCCAGTTCTAACAAATGTTCAAGGACAGAGTCGGGAAAGCGCCCCCTGAGTCGAAAAGAAGGGTCCCTTCCGCCGGCGCCACCCCCGCGCCCCAGGTGCCTGCACACCTGTGCTTTCGGCCCCGCCCACCACTCGCCTGGCGGGACCCGGGGGCGCCTCCCGGGGACGGACGCCTGGACTCGGCCGGAGTCGCGGGCGCCTCCCCGGCCCCCGCCTCCCTGCCTACCTGCGGGCTCCGGTCCCGCCTCGGGCGGCCGCGCTCGGGACACGCCCTCCCCGCTGCGGCGGCGGCCGCCCCTTCCCCTGCTCTCCCTGGTGGGTCCCGATGCAGGCGCTGCTGTTCTTTCCAGTGGCTCCTCCTGCTTTCAGGCTGGCAGTACATTTTTTTTTTTAGGATCCATGCCCTTCCGCAGGACTCAAACGGCCCCCGGCCAGACTTCCGTCATTATTCTTACACTTTTTAAGCCCCAGCCCACCTGGTCGCTGGAGGAGTCTCCTAAAGCTGAGGCCCCACGCTCTGCTGCGCGCACCCGTGGGGAATTCCCCATCGCTCCTCACGGTGGCGGGTACCATGGTGAGTGAGGACAAGGAGGTGGGCGCCGCCGGTCCCGGGGCGGGTGTGGGGGGCAGGGAGGCGGGGAAACAGGGTTCACTCGCTAGGATACAAAGCGAAGCGACCGGGATCTTCCATCCTCAGTCCCTGGTACTCGTCACCCACCACCCTTGGTGCTCCGGCAGTTCCGGAGGAGAGCGTGAGCGTGATGAGGGCAGGGACCCCAGCGGGCCTGGTCACCGCTCTGATCCCGAGCTGGGCTGCTGCTGATTCCAACCCCTCTTCTCTGTGTCTCCTTTCTCCTCTCCTGTCAGGCTCTTCTCTGCTTCCACGATCCTCCTCTGTCTTTGGGTAGCCGCTCCCTCTCCTCACCCTCCAATCCCAGGTCCTGACCAGGGTCATATACATCTGCCCCACTAGCCTGGGAGAACCAGACAGAGTCTGTCCTCACGGGCTCAGTTGTGTCTGAAGCATGAAAAATGAGAAAAGATGTAACAAGAGCTGAGGCAGAAGAGAGCTTAGGCTGGGGCCCCTCACAACTGAGGCAGATTGTTCAGGGCAGCGCTGCCCCTACAACGGGTTCCCAGCTTTCACACCACGGGCCAGTACTGGCAGTGTCTGTGGCTTGTTAAGAATCGAGTGGCACACCAGGAGATGAGCGGTGGTCTGGTGAACGAGTCTTCATCTGAATGTACAGCCACTCCCCGTGGCTAGAACTACTGCCTGAGCTCAGCTTCCTGGCAGACTGGCAAAGGCAGTACTCTCACGGGAGCAGGAACTCTGCTGTGGCCTGTGCACACAAGGGATCTGGGATGCATGCTCCTTTTGCGAATCTAGTACCTGCTCATCTGAAGTGGAGCTCACACAGTGGTGCTAGCACCAGGAATATTGCAGATTAATATTAGCAGAGAGGTTTGGCCGCACAGTGACCATAATGAATTAATTGCTTGCGGGCTGTCAGAATTCTGTCAGTGAGTGTCAAGGGCTAAGCTGCGTCTGGCGGCAGGCTTCATAGTGAGTGTCAAGTGACTTGATGCACTTCAGCTGTGCAGCTGCACCTGGTGTCGCTGTCTCCCGTCACCCCGTCTGAGACCATCTAGTTGCAGGAGAACAAGCTGATTTGGCATTACAGTGAGTTGTGTAATTATTTCATTGTATATTACAGTGTAATAAAAATCGACATAAAGTGCATGATAAACGTGACACTCTTAAATCATCCTGAAACCATTTTCCATCCCGCGAAGCTGGTCCCCAGTACCAGAATCACTACAGTAGAACTTCCTGCAGTGGGGAGATCTCCTTTAATCCACTCCTTCCAACACTAAGCTCTTAAAGCACCTGTGGCTGTTGTTTCCTGGTAATATGGCTAGTTCAACTAATGAACTAAGTCTTTCACTTTATTTATCTTTCAGTATAAGTAACCACATTTGCTAATGTTTGCTTTATAGCAGACAGTGACAATTTAGAAAATGTGTCTCTTCCTCTGAACTGCCACTTGTACCACCCTCTTCTTCTGTCCACATGACCAAGAGGGACTTCCTGGCGTCCAGAGTGTTTTCGTTCTCCATTTGAAAACCCATGACATATTAACAAGCCTTAAGATATTTTTTTCTGATTATAAGAATAATTTTTGTTTGTTGGAGGAAGCGTGAAAATTCAAGAAATTTGTAAAGAGGATAGTCAAAATTTTATTGACACATGATCCCAGCAGGTATCATCTGGTCTTTTTCATCTATTTATATTAGTAATTTTAACTTGCTTTTTTTCCTTAATAAATTATAAAACTTTCCTCACATCCTTAAACGTATCTTAGGAAAACTATGTTAAATTTTGTTGTACGCTCTTCTGTTGTATGGTTATATTATAGGTTATTTAACCTATCCTTTATTATAAGAAATGTATTTAGTTCATCTTCAGCTTTTCACTCTCACTAAAGACCCATTGATACCAAGTGTACTTGTCCTACCTTTGAAGAGGTGATTATCCCCGTAAATTCACAGACGTGATGGAAAGTACTTCATCAAAGAAAATGAACATTTTAAAGGCCTTTGAAGCATAATGCCAAATTGTTTAACAAAGTTTTACCAAGTTACAGTTCCCCCAAGAGCCTATGAGCAAGGTTGTCTTTTTTCCCTCACTTCCACCCTACATATATATGACCAGTTACAGAGTTGTCAATTTTTTTTAGTATTGAGGTGAATTTTTTCTCATATTTGTACATAACTGATACTTTTATGAAATACATATGCATTTACTTTGTTTTTCTTTTATAGGGTTGAAACAACTTTTATTAAGGGAGTTAATTTTATATTAAATATGTAGCACATATTCTTTCTAAATCACCACTTACGGTTTTGATAAGGTTTTTTTTTTGTATTGTGATTGTTTTTAAATTTAGTCAGATTCACTGGTTGCTTTCTCTTGTTTATATGCAAGTAGAAGCAAATTCCTTAACTTAAAAACAGATAAATGTTCACCTACAGTTTCTCCCATTATTTTTACTTCCCTAACGATGAATCCACATGCCCTTGGAAATCTGGCTGCGCATCAGAATCACCTGTGGCGCACTGTAATCATACAGGTGTGTGGTTCCCACTCCAGGCCCATTGATCGGAAAGTGCCAGGCAGCACTGGAGGGTATCAATAATCAGAAAGCTCTCCTTGTTGCTTCTGAAGCACAGCCAGAGGTGAGGTACGTGTCTCCTTTGTGGGCCTGTTGCCAGCTTAGCCTCCCAATCCAAAGACCTCTATTCTTATTTTTTATAGAAGCACATTTACATTGCTGCTACCCCATCTGTAAGGCCTTTGAGAATTTGGCTTAATCATAATTACCCAATCATCTCGTTGGCATCAGGAGGGGGAAAGGCTTATTTTCAGTTTGACAATTCTCTTTGCTAAATATCCCATGATAACTGGCATGAAACATGGCCAGCCAGTGAATGTGAAGGAGCAAGGAATGGTCCTAGGCTTTGGGCATCGCAGCAGGTGGCAGACAGAGGGACTAGAGGGTAAGACAACCTGCCTTAAGCGTGTCTGCCGTGATATACAGGAAGGCATATCGGATTGAGCTTGAGAGTACAGGTGTTGGAGGGGGGTAGCTCTGGGCTCCCATTTCTGCCTTTTCCCTCCTCACCACATGTGTGAACGTGAACAAGTTACTAGCCCTCCTGAGCCTCGGTGAACTCATTTGTAAAATGACCTGTCTTGCGATGTGGATGCAAGCTCTCAGTGAGCTAAGTTATGCTCAGAGTGCTAAAAACAGTGCTTGTGTGAAGTATTATTAAATGGTAACTGTTAGGGAAAAAAAATCATTAACTTTTGTACGAAAATTCCCGACTTCTCTTTTTCCTTCGCTCATTTGTTTTTCTTCCGGCCTCATTTCGTTACATTGTTGAGATGCTAATTTAGGAAGAAGGGCTGAAGAAGAATAACAGGTCCCAGAGCTCTAGCAGGACTGGCTGAAGAAGCTTTTGGGGTGTATAGAAGTGAGAGAAGTACAGGAATGGGTCTTTTGTGTGGAAGAGGCGAGTAGTAAGAAGCATATCTGTTGTCTTTCTTCCCTTCGTAGTAACCAAGAAATACAGATAATGAGGCTGAGTTATTTCAGGTGACTCCAGTTGCTGAGCTGCAACTTTTTGGCTCATGAAGGCTGAGCCCCATGCAAGCCATAGTGTTAGCAGGGTCACAGATCAGCAGGATTGAATCAGCCTGGCAAATCCCAGAGACCGAAGAGCTACACATGGAATGAAACTCCAGACATTACCTAGGTCAGCCTCTCTGGCAGTGGTTCTCAAAGCGAAGTCCCTGGGAACAGTTAGAAATGCCTGTTCTCCAGGCCAACCCCACATCTTCTCGGTCAGTGTCTCTAGGGCGATGGAGCTCAAGAATGGGTGTTTGAGAACCCATGTTCTGTCATCTAATAAAAGTAGTTCTCAGAGATAACCTACTTAGGAGGAGGACTGTTTAAAACACAGCTTCCTGGGCCTCCCCCTTAGAGATTCTGGTTTACAAGGTCAGGGTAGTTAAATTTATATTTCTAACAAATTCATAAGTAATGCCAGTACTTACTGCTTGGCCCAGGGGCATAACTGAAAACTAGGAGTCTTTACAGCAGCGACGTTCATAGCTGATCCTTTTGATTCTGTATTCCATTTAAGATCATAATTAGAGGCTGAGCCTTTTTGTTATGGGCAACTCTGTTATCTTTCCTAAGACTAGAGTCAAAGCTTTCTTCAGTGTCCTTGCCACCATCACTCATGACTCCACTGCCATCACCCCTTCTAACACCAATGCCTATGGTTGCAATTCTAGGTGAAAAATAGTGGCTTAGGTTGTGGGTATAGCTTCACTATCCGGTGGTGCTTGCTCCTGGCTACCCAGCAATAATCACCATTAAATTGTTATCTTTAGGACTAGTAATGTAACCACATCATTCTGATTGGCTGGTATCCATGCCTTTCAGTGTTTTTTAAAAAATTAAAAATGTTGCCAAAAGTATAAATGATAAGCAAAATACAATTACTGGTTCAAAATGTCTCAACATGCTGGGCAGATAAGTCAGGATGCTTGGATGATGTCATCAGTATTTTTCATTTTTCTGGACTAACTTTATTTCTAAGGTCTTCTCTTGTGGAAGCAGAGGGCTACCTCCTGTGGCTTTACTTCCTACTGTAGCAGAAAGATGGGGCTTCTTTCTCAGTAACTCTAGCATGTGTGTGGAGGTAGACATTTATTGGTTATCTTGGGTTCTTCGGTTATCCCTGAACCACTCACTTTGGTCCAAAGGGAATGAAACATGCTAATTGGCTGCACCTGGTCAGGTGCTCAAACCAGAACTGAGGTTAAATCACTTCCATTTGTAGAATCCAAGAAGTGGGAATAATAACCACAGGACTATTACCAGAAGAAGGTAATGGGTACTGGGCTAGCAAAAAAAAAAAAAAAAAGTGCCATGATTTCTGGGAAACTTTTCTAAAATACGTTCACAGAATTGTTTTTGCTTTTTACTTTTAGTTGTGAAAGATTACCTTAGTTAAGCGAAGTTATAGTTACTAAGGTTAGCCCTGTGGTTACAGACCCCCTACGAGGGTCAGAAGATTTTGAGTAATAAGTGGAAAGCATATTTTCTGCTTTCCCAAATACTTCTCCGTGCGTGATGGCTTCCTCATTAGTAATGCATAGAGCCCACGCCTTTGGATAACGAATTTGATGCCAAGACAGGCTTTCTTGTTCCTCAGTGTTGCGTTCCAGGCCAAGATGGGTTCTGAAAAGAGCAGTTATCCGCTGTGCGTGCGGCTGCCTTCTTCCCTAGGTTCCTCCTGACATTTGGTTCTTGCTGTTTTCCAGGAGGCACTTTCTGTTTTTCAGGTAGTTTTATAAACAAACACTCTGATGTGAGCCATTCTCTTTGTCTTCATTCCTCGGTATTATGCTGTGATTCTTTTTTGTTTGCGTCAGGCCCGTGAGTATTTAATCATAAATAAATCTGCTGCTGTCAATTTTCTTCTGGAGAAACAGCAGCCTTCCTGGGAAAGACTATTAAAAGCCATCTTGCAGTGGGCTGACATAATGGGTTCCTAGGGCTAACAGAAGAAAATTAATTTTCATATTATGTCTGTTCTCCTAAGATCGGGGAAGAAACAACTTTTAATATTCACTAAGATTTTAAATTAATGCAAACCAGCTTCCTTTCTGGGAGGAAGACAATGGTTAAATTAGTTTTGCTTTAGAAGGTTAAGATGAGAAATTACATTTGGTCGCCTGATTTCCAGAGTTAAAGATCTGAAGAGAGATGAAGTCTGACAAACAGTGCGGTAGGAGCGTTATAAGAGATTCAACCTCTGGGGTGAGGCTTGCATCTATTTTTTCCTGCTGGGCAAAAATTTAAAGCAGCATGTAGCAATGTAGAATCAGGGTGTCGCAATGGAGAAAAAACAGAGATGTAGGAAAGAAAAGCCACCCATCTAAAGCTGGGATCTTAGAAAAGAGTAAGCAAATGGGAGATAGCATGGAGACATGACTGCCCAGAGATTTACATAGAAGCCTGGTTACTGTCAGATGGCTTGTCGTCTTTGGCCATTTGGCTGGCCATATACCTTATTGTTCATTTATAATCAACAGAAATTTATTGCTCACAGTTCTGGAAACTGGAAAATTGAAGATTAAGATGCCATCAGACTTAGTCTCTGATGAGGGCCTGTTTCTCTTAGATGGTATTTTCTAGAAGTGTCCTTACCTGGTAGAAGTCAAAATGAGGCTAATAAACTCCTTCAGACCTATTTTATAATGGCACTAGTCTTATTTGTGAGGACGCAGTCCTCATGACATAATCACCTCTCAAAGGATTCACTTCTTAATACTGTCAGATTTTAATTAAGTTTCAACATATAAGTTCTGGGGAACACAAACATTCAGATCATAACACTTGTAACAGTTGAAAACTGTCCATCAGGAATATGTCTAATCACCTGCTAGTGGGACTAATGTCCATCTATATTTCTGACTTGGAACGATATCTAGGATTACTACATGTTAAGTGTAAAGAAGCACACTACTTCTGGTAACCGCAAGTATGTAAAATTACATATGTAATTCAAAATTTTTCTGTAATTAGTTTGAACATTCTGTTTAAACCAAAATATCCAAAATATTATCATTTCAACGTGTGCTCAACCTTAATCGTCACATTAACTTTTTTTCAGTAACGCCTTTAAAGTCTAGCATACATTTTGTCCTTAAGGCACATCTCCGTTTAGACCACCACATTGTAAGTGCTTAGTAACCACGTGAGATTGGTGGCCACCACAGGGGACCATGCAAGTGTGGATCCTCAGGTGGGGCAAGTGTTTGAAAAAAGTTCATCAAGGTTTCTATTTCCACTTTGATCCTTGACTATGAGTCACAGTGAAATAGGCAAAGATAAAAAATTATAGAACCAAGTAGCTATCAGATACATCAGGAAAAGGGAATCGATAAAGAGATTTTATTACTTAGTCTAACTGATTTGGTGAACTATGAATAGTGGTTGGTGTAAAGCCCTAAGGACCGTATGGATTTTGAGATTGAACATGAAACCATTATGTCATGAATATATGATTTGGTTGAACAGTTTTCTATGTTAGAGAAATAATATCAGTATGAAGAGTTTTGGGGAAAACGGGGAGTTTTGTGTGTATGTGTGTGTGTGTGTATGTTTGTGAATTTTGTTTTCAGTACTGGGAACAGAACCCTTTGTACTGAGCTAATTCCCAGCCATTTTTATTTATTTATTGTGAGACAGGGTGTTACTGAATTGCCCAGATTGGGCTTTAATTTGTAATCCTCCTGTCTCAGCCTCCCAAAGTCCTGGGACTACAGGCCTACACCCTCAGTCTTAGCTGTGTGTGTCAAATGTTGCCGACTGGTCAAACAAAATAAAGAACCAAGAGTTGACACTGGATTTGGTATCCCATGGGACATTGGTGGCTTCTGACAGGATGACTTTTTTGAAATAGTGAGGATGAAAATCTTATTGGACCAGCTCCAGGAGATCATGTTGGGAGACAAATTGGAAACAATAGATATACTCAGCTCTTCGCAGGGTTGGAGGAAAGACAAATTAAAAATTTATTTGTTGTTTTGGGCTTTTCGCATTTGTTTTATAAACATTTTTATATTTGATGAATATGATCCACTAGAGGGAAAAGAGTTCTGTGTGAGTGAAGAGGTATTCTATTTGAAAAGGAGAAAATTCACAAAGGATGTGATAGCACCCTTCCCACACTTGAAAGTGTGTTACATGAAAAAGGAATTGAGCCCACTCAGTGTCTGGCTCTGGGCTAGACCTAAAATCATGGTGGGTGTGAGGTGTGATAAGACAGGTTGGACTCAGTGTGTGAAAGTACATTCTGGGACTGGAGGAATATCACAGTGGTTGGAATGCTTGGCTAGCAAGTGCGAGGCCCTGAGTTTGATTTCCCAGCACCACATAAGCCAGGTGTGGTGGTGTACGCCTGTAATCCCAGCACTCAGGAAGCTGAAACATGGAGATTGCCATAAATTTGAGGCCATGGGCTACACAGTGAGTGCAGGACGAGCCTGGAGTACACAGTAAGACCCTGTGTCAAAAAAAAAGTACTTTCCAGCAAACAGTGTTGCCCCAAGCTCAGATGGCTGTAAGATGCAGCTGTATTTTTTTTTATTGGAGATGTTAAGGCGTCTATCAACTAGATAATATTTCCCAGTGTGCCTGCTTTCAACACACTTTTGGTGAGAACAGTTTTTGGTAACAAACTTGAGGAGACTCAAAACAGTGTCCCCCAAGTCAGCAGTAGTGGTAGGAAATCGTGCCCCAGCCTCGCAAGCCTCGGTATGTGCCACTTTTCTTAGCCCCTCAGCACCGCTTTGCTGTTCGAGCAGAAAGGCTTAGCGCTTTGAGAAAAGTCTCTTTTATACCCCAAATGCCACTTTCCTATGTATTCCAGTAAAAACACACAGATCCTCTTGGTTGTCCACTGGAGACTGCACCTTTGTTCTCCCTGGAAGGAATCTGTGTCCTGCCTCTCAAGCTGCTCAGGATCACACCAGCTGCTAAGCTTACAGTCCAGCCTGACAGACACTCGAAGGCGTGTCAGAAATGATCGATCGCAGACGGCAGAACCCCTCTCCCCAGTACAAGCAGAAAGGGGGTTTAAGATGGAGACAGGGAATGAAGAGCATACAAAGCCATTGGAAAGGGTGGAGGGCCAGCTAGTCTGAGCGACCTGGACAGCCCAGCTTTGCCGTGATCAGGAAAATCAGCTGCCACTCTGTGTTGGGGAGCTGCTCGGGGCTAGGAGGAAGCCCAGGGGCAGAGCGCCTGCCTGCCATGTGTGAAGACTTGGGTATCATCCCTGGCACCAAAATAAAAACTGTATGATTGATTGCAAAACCGGAAGCCACTGCCACCTCTGCTAACTTCAGAACCACACTGCCAACTGCCTTGATCCCCAAAGTTGCAGAATCAGGACGCTGCTGACTGTAGGTACCCTGTTACCAGCCGTGACAGCAGAAGGGTGCCTGGTACCCTCTCCCTTGCTCTGCCTGGCTCAGTTCACATTAGAGACTTCAAGAGAGCCTCCCAGTTGTGTTTTCTAGAAGGGGTGATCAAAATAGAGTAAATCTTTAAATTTTGAAAAATTTATTACAATGAAAACACACATTACCATGAGTTAATATCCCTGAAAAGCCTCCCTCTCCCGCTTTGAACACAGTCCTCCCTACAGTTTTGCCTCTTATACAATTCTGGAAGTCCTCTTTCCTATTGAGATCAAAGCTGTGGCAGGTGCCGCTGCCGAGTGCCACCAAGTGGAAAGGCAGGCTCCTCAGAACATGTGCCCTCATCTGCCTTGTTCACCAGCTGTGGCACCACGAAACTCCTGGCTTTTCCCCGGAAGTCAGAATGACCATGAAAGGTGAATACTCTGAGTTGATTCGGGACACTGATGAGGCTCTGACAGCATGAGTAACGGCGCTTAGAGAAGACCTCCAGAGCTGCTCCAGAAAGTGGGGCGCATGACGGGGAAGCGTGTTCTGAGTGAGGGGTAGTACTGGCAGTGTGTCGCTACTGTTGCACATTTTTTTTTTTTTTGAGACAGGGTCTGGCTCTGTAGCCCAGGCTGGTCCTGAACCCACCTTGGAGCCCAGGCTGGCCTTGAACTCATGGCAATCCTCCTGCCTCAGCCTCCTGAGTGCCGGGATTACAGGCGTGTGCCACCATTCCCGGCTTATATGGTGCTGGGAGATCAAACTCAGGTATTTAACACTTGCTTTAGCACTTCCTAGGCAAGTGCTTTAACCACTAAGCCTTTCTTCCAGCCCCTGTAACACATTTTCTTAAAATGTAAACATTCACTGTATTTTTCAGTGATACCTCGTATATCATGTCTTGAACTCTAACCACAAGAAAGTTGAAGGCATTTCAGTTTTGACTTTCCCACTTTTGCTCAGTACAAAGACCAAAGTGGACGTAGAGCGAGTCATCCCCAGTATGTGCCACAGTCCGCATCTTTCTTCCATCAAAGAGAAAACAACTTAGACACATAGTTGGAAAGCTGGCAGCGCTAGTCATAGACTTGCTGAGCACCAGGGTACCACTGCGTAGCTGCCCCACACCTTGGGGAGCCGCTCCATTGGATGAGGAGGTAAAATGGGCACTTAGCCTCCACTAGGTGGCTGAAGTGGACTTGTCAACCTTAGCAGCCAGTGACCCCATAGCACTAGCACAGGGTGGGTACGTATGTGCCCGCCTTGCATTTTATGACCAGAGAGCGAAGTGTCTGTTGAAGCCCTGTCATCCAGTCCATACCTGCTGGCACAGTTCCACCCCGCAAGCCTGGATTGCCGTTCATAGACCATGCACCTTTGCTTCTGTCCTCACAGAGCAGCTGCCTGTGGGACACTGAAGCAGCCGAGCAGTCTGACCAAAGCCTCCAATGACCATGCCCAAGAAAGGCCCACGCATCTGGATGTGTTCTCCTACTCAGAATGGTCAGTTTCCCAGAGTTCTCTGGCCCAGTCATTTATTCACTCAACAGACATTCACTGCGCCCCTCAGGTGCTAGCCCCTGGGGAGGCCCTGGGGATCCAAGCAGATGCGGTTCCTGCTCTCATGCGGCTGACATTCTGGTGGAGGGAGGTGGACCAGATGCCAACAGAAATCCAGAAGCAGGACGACCTCAGGCAGGGCTGAGCACGTGGTGCAAGAATGCTACGGTAGGATAAGGAGCGACTGCGTGGGGGGTGGGTGGCATTTCAGTTTGAGGGCAGAGGACATTAGTGTCCACTCCTGATTCACCCACTGCTGCCCTAGTTCTGTAAGGGCCAGTTGGTAGCAGAGCCAGCCTGGACTTCAGAAGCTGGTCTTGGTTTGAAGAGAGGCTGCAAAGCTGTTTATGGTGTTTTGAACAGTCAGGACAAGGAGGGTGCAAGGAGGCGAGTACTAGCAGGTGGCCCCTTCAGTTCCTTGTGGAGTGTGGCTGAGCCTCAGGTGAGCACAGGAGCACAGTGAGCTCTCTGGAGTTGAAGGCCAGCCTGAGCCTTTCAGGGCATTTTGCTTCATGGAGGCTCTGCCGGAGAGCTTTGGAGGCACCTCTTCCTACGCACCATGGTGTGTTCTCCCGTGGTCTCATTTGTCCTGTAACATGAGGCCTCACCACACCTGGCCGAAGTTGCCACAGTGGCTGGGCTCTGTCTGATGTTCCCAAATGGGACCTGAGTGGGCTAGTGTCACTTTCTGCAGTTGGCAGCAGAGGCCAATTTGAAGGAGTTTATGTTTCCTTTCAGCTCCATCCCTTTAGTTAATAGTACGGAAAATTGAAGCACATGGCAGGCTCAGGCATCGCATAGAAAAACGGTCACCTGTACCACACTTCTCAGGCTGTCCTCACTCTAATACAGATCGCATATAAACTCTTGCATAGAGGATATGCTCAGGGAGACCCTCCTCCCTCCTCCAGAGCTGCTGTCCCCTGAGAGCATCTGCACACTCTGCCCTGCTCCAGCGTCTTTGTCCCAGAGCCTTGAGAAGTGAGTCTGTGGAACAGTTTGACCTTTTGTTTGGAGAAAGGCTTCCTCATTCTCTTATCTTCTGGAGGGAACAAGGCCGTTGTCTGATTCGTTCATCTGAGCTCTGCTTCCAGTCTGTACGTCTGCCATCTGCCCTGTGCCCCTGCTCTGTGTGAGTCCTGTGCTAGCATTCACCCAGGAACAGAGACAGACCTTGACCTTGCGTTAGTAAGGTGGATGGACCCACCTGCACCTGAGTTGCAGGTCTGACCTTGAGGACTGGGAGGGCTCCAGAGGTGGTAGACACAGGCCTCCCATGTTTGCTATCCCTGGTGCTTCTTCTCAAGTCCCCAAAGCCCAGCTGCTATGCCAAGCTGCCCTTCTGTGGGACATCCCTCCCAAATTCCAGCTCCCTACAACCCAGAGCGGCTGTGGATTGGTGGGACATCCCATGAGTCCTGTTCCTTCCTTTGGTGGGTTCATGTGTACTTCTGCTGAGTACCTTTCAGAGGTTCACTTTAAGATATAATTATCCTTCTCTTGGCCTGTCCTCAGACCAGGCCACCTCTCCTATTGTAGGGTTTGTGTTAAAATAAAATTATAGTAGAAAACACACTGCCATTAATGGTCCTCAAAATGCTTCCACTTGCTTTGAATACACGTACCTTATCTTTCTGACACTTTCAGAAGCAGTTCTGGAAGTTCTGTTTTGTGAATGTCTTTAAAAGGTGTGATCAAAAATATGGTGAGCATGGTACATTCTTGTGAGGACAGGACAGTGTCCCATCCACCTTACTTCCCAGATCCGAGCATTGTACAACTTCTGGCTCTTCCCCAAAGTCAAAATGACTATGAAAGGTAAGTGCTTTGAATCAGTCAGAAAATAGAGGCAGCCAGGACAGTGCACCTAAAGATACTCACCAAAGAGCTTCTAGAACTGCTTGAGGAAGTGTCAGGAACGATGGAGTAAGTGTGCTGAAAGTGAGATTAGTAGTTTGAGGGGGATTCATGGCATGTATCTTCTATTGTAATTTTTTAAATTTAAGCAGTCACTGTATATATTTTTTTAATTACACCTTGTAGAAAGCTAGGGCAGTGAATAGAATCCTGCCTGCGCTGCCCTCCAGCTCCCCTCCCTCAAGTCAGCTGTGACCGAGGGGTCAGGCTCACAGGACATTCTTGCTCTTTCCTCCATGACTCTTTTGACATGGCTGCATATATGCATACATGTCAGGTCTCCAGATCACAGCAGAGACACTGGCCACTGTGTTGTTTCAGTAAGTTCTCTTTTGTCTCCTGTACTATTTTTTCTTATTTCCACAAGTTCCAAGGACTTATGGAGGTGTCCACTTATGCTGCCATCTCTGCAAGAAGTTCACCAACTGCTAAATATTTTAAATAGTGAGACAGTAAAGATAAAACAAGTCAGAAGGTTAAGTGGAACAGTTTTTTTTTTTTTTTAGAAATTTGAGGCCAGACAAGATAAAAGAAGTGAATAAGAGGATTAAAATGAACTGTGAAGAGACAAAATCTGAACAGAGAAAATGAAAGTAAAGAATTAGATGAAAGTTTTTTTTTTAAAAAAAAAAAGCTCTAAGGGTAACATTAAAATAGAAAGATTAAATGGTGGAAAAGGTTTGAAAGAACTGGCATTTGAACTTTTAAACAACATCTCAAAGGTCTAGACATAGCATGCTAAAACAACATTAGTGTTTTAAAATTAAAAATTAAGGATACAAGTGCACAGGTTAGCTCATTCTATAATATTTCATATTGGGATACATCTACTTTTGCAGATGCAGTAAGATGCCTGAGACCTCAAGTTCAGGGAGAAGGCAAGTCATAGAACCCTGCGTGGTCCAAGCACATATGCCGTGTGTGGATTTGCCAGATACAAAGAGAGAGGAGTGATCAGAAACTAAGCTGGTAGCTAGAGAGGAAGAGTGTGTGGGGGGGGTGGCGTGTCACAGGCACCATCGGTCCCCCTGGTGCCCTTGGACACCTTTACCATTGCAGTGCTCTCCGCCGTGTGTCCCTAACTCCTCAGTGCGCCTCCAGTGCCCACATGGGTGCCTCTCCCTGCTTGCACTGCCCTTGCCCTCGCATGCATGTTAGCGCACGCATGTACAGAAAACTCCAGGCACCTGGTCCGTCATAGTTCTTGGCCAGCGACGAAGGCCATGGGAATATGACAGTCCAACTCCTTGTCTCAGGTGGTGAGGTGTGAGTTCTGAGGTGCCATTTGCCTCAAGCAGCACCATCCAAAATATAAAACAAAACTAATTTCTGCCAGCCACAAGAAAATTAATTCTAATAATTTATTTTAATTCAACATGTAATCAGTCCAGAAACTTATTGGTGACATGTTTACCGTGTTTTTCAATTGCTTTAACTCTCCTAAAAGCAGTATATGTGTTATGCTTACACAGCTCCCATTGGATTTCCCGCATTCCAGTTGCTCCCTAGCGGTATGTGGTGAGTGGCCACCAAACTGGACAGCGCAGCTTCAGTCACATTGAAACTGCCCCTTCGTGGGCTTGGCTGAAGCTGAAGCCTTATTGGATCCTTAGAGTACTGAGGGCTTGATCCCCAGGGGGACACTGTCCAGAGGCGGAGCCTAAAGAGGTCACATGGGCCCTGACCTCATCAGTGGATTAATCCATAGCAGAATGGAATGTTGAGAAGAGGTCCCATTTGGAAGTGAGTTTCAGGGGACATTCCAGTCCATCCCTCTGTCTGTGCTTCCTGGTTGCTCTGAGGTGAGCAGCTTTTCTCCACCATGCCTTCCTGGCATGATGCTTCGGCCTTGCCACAGGCCTAAAAACAGTGGAGCCAGTTACCCATGGACCGAAACCTCTGAAACCATGAACCAAGATACAAAATAAACCCTTCCTCCTTTAAGTTGCTCTTCTTAGGTGTTTTGTTATAGCAGTGAAAACCTAACACATTCAAGTTTTGAGAGCACTTTTTAATGAGTCCCATACAAGTACAACCTTCGTAATTAAAAAGAATCATCATGGCGTTGCTACCTGTAATCCTAAGGTCCAGGGGGCTTGAGGCAAGTGAATCACCATGAGTTTGAGATGAGCCTGGGCTTCTTAGTTTAAGGGCAGCCTGGATTACATAGCAAGACCTGTTTTCACAAAAAGAGAGAGAAAGGGAAAAAGAGAACTCAAGGGTTCAGAAGAAAAAAAAGAAAATGTATCTCTTATCCTTCTGAAGCCCTGCTTTATTATTTATTTGTTCTAGTGCTGGGGTAGCCGTGGACCCCAGTAAGGGAGGTTTAGACGACTTGGAGTACCTTTGAAGAAAGAGCAACTGATGACATCCCTCCCACCCGCCTCTTCGTTATAGGTAGAAGGGCTGAATCTTTGGTGAGCTGCATAGCACATAGCCTGAAGCAAGCCTTGAGGAAGATTAGCTAGAAGTTCAGGTCAGGCGTACAGTACATGGTTTCTTGGCCCAGGATAGTTCAAGGGGAGAACTGAGTCATTACCTGAGCCACTGGGACTCATCACAGTTTTCATCCCAGCTGCTCAGGAGGCTGAGACATGAAAGATTACAAGTTTGAGGCAAGCCTGGGGAAGAAAAAATGATCAAGATGCAAAATGTCTGTGTCCTTATTCCTCAAGTTACGTGTGATTATTATGTCTCACAAATATATACGGATAAAATAAAAACTGAAAAATACAAGAGATTGGAATGTAGCTCAGTGGTAGAGTACTTACTTACCTAGCACATGAGAGGTCCCAAATTCAATCCCCAGTCCTAGAAAAAAGACATAATAAGAATATCTCCTGACAAAATATTATATGAGTGCTTTTTGTTTTTATTTTTCTATTTCCAAGTAATTGGTCTTGTTAGGTTGCATGTCTGTCACTTGAGGTAGAGATGAGTAAAGTTGCTAATTGGCTCAGAAAATCATTTGGGGTCAGAAGGAGCAGGGATGCCTGCATTTCCTGACAAGTATCCTCCATCCCAGACCTGCCTTTCCTTCCCTCTCCAGTGTATCATCAGAAGGCGGTATACATCAGGGATTTATGCTTACCCCCATAAACTACTCCTCTTTTAATGCAACAAGCATCTGTTGGCATCCTGTATACCATTACTCTTGAAATATGGGTGTTGGGCCTCTTTGTCTTTACCGTTGTTGCCATTCTGGGCCCTTTATATGACTGCTCTTGGATAGTTTAACTGAAAAATAGAAAAACCAAGTACCTGGATTATCCCAGTGATGGCCGTGAACTCTCACCACTGTTGCTGTCCAGAAGCATTATGGACATAGCTTCCTGGCTTTTTTCTAAGTAACTTTGTAATTGTTTCAGTGGTCACTTGATATGTAGATCTGTATTAATCCACTTTTTGTGCTATACCAAAATATCTGAGGCTGGGTAACTTTATAAAAGAGATTTGTTGTGGCTTACAGTTCTCATCAAAGGGTGAGGGGCACCACTTCTGGTAATGGCCTACTTGCTGGTAAAGTTCTTGCTGGCATTACATGGTATGAGACAAGGACGTGTGTATATGCATTCTTTGGTCTCTCTCTCTCTCTCTCTCTCTCTCTCTCTCTCTCTCTCCTCCCTACCCCACAACCACCATTATTCAGTAACAAGGCCTCTCCCTGATGACCTCCAAAAGACCCCTCCTCCAAACATCATTGTTAGACTAAGTTTCTACCTTCTTAATACCTTATAGTGAGGATTAAATTTCAGCATATGAACCTTGTGGTGGGGGGCACACTCAACCAAGCCATACCCAAACCATAGCAAGGTGTGATGACTTGGCCACGTAGGTGATATAACTCATTGCTGAGAGACGCAAAGGGATTGGGTATTTCAGAGCAATGCCTGCACACGTTGTCTACAAGCATCACTCTGGGCAGTAGGTGGTGGTGCAGCCTTGGTATGTAGCCGGATCCTGGGGGTGACCTGGACTGATCCAGCTCCTGGCTTTGGAATGGCTGTCCTTGGGGTTGAGGGCCAGACCAGGCCACGGTTCTGTTTCTCAGTGCCTTTCCCAACTTCTGCTTCAGTGCAGTGCCTCAGCCTCCAGGCCCGCTGCTGGATCCGCTGACCAAGGGGTCCTGTGGGAGTCAGATGGCACAAACCCTTCTCTGGAAAGCAAAGTCATCTCTCTCCTTTGGCATCCAGCCCCTTCAAATGTGGCCAACGAAAGACCCTGAACTAGAGTCCCAGGTCAACCTGTAAGTAAGTAAAAAAAAATAAATAAATAAATACGGTGTCTCGGTTTGGGCTCATGTTCACTATAACGTGAAATCCCCAAGTGCTCAGAAAGGGGGGAGTAGAGAGAGAGGAGTGAATGTTTGGTTGACAAATTGTGGTTCTGTTCTTGTTGATGGCTTATTTGTGGACTTATCTAGCAATATTCATTGAGTACTGACTCTGGCCAGGCCTTATGACAGGGATTATGAGCAGAAGAGATTCAGTTTATGTCTGCAGGGGACGTACATGGACAGGTAGCTGCTGATCAAATTGTCACATAAGTAAATGTAACGAACTATGCTAAGTGCTATGGGATGTGTGACTTTGATTCAATAAACATTCACAGAACGCCTTACGTGTGCCAACAATGTAGTAGCAATATCAGAGAAAATATGGAAGGAAAAATTTCTAATGTGGAAAAAATGATAACTAATATGTCAATAAATCTTTAAGTCCCTTAGTGTGGTACTGCGTCTGCCTTTGTACCCCAAGTCTTTGTTACAGCATGTTAGGTGAATTCGTTACGTACATGAGTGAGAAGATACCACAAGGGAGGGGTGCTTAGCTCTCCAGTGGGAATCAATAGCAATTAGATCGTATGATTAACTTAAAGACAATGGAGAGAAATACTTCATAGATTCATTATAACAGACATTTATTAATGCCTGATGTACCCAGTGCTTTTGTGAATCCAATTTTTGGGTAGGGCAGAGACCGGGATCCCCTGGGGAACCTGAGAAACAACTTAGGCCTGAGGCCCCCGCAGTGGGTCTGGGTGAATAAAAGAGCACATGTCAAGATACCCGCTCTCAGCTGGGCTGGGCCTGGTGGCGCAGGCCTGTCATAACAGCACTCTGGGAGGCCAAGGCCGGGGCATTGCAAGTTTGAGCCCAGCCTGAGCACTTTAGAGACTTAGCAAGAGTCTGTCTCAAAATCAAAAATTTAAAAAATGGACTGGAAGGTAGCTCAGTCCAAAGACCGTGGGTCCAATCCACAGTCCCCCAAAATAAATAAGCAAATAGATCCCTGCCTTCAAGGAACTCAGCTTATCCAGGGAGGTGGACAAGTAACAATTTCAGTGGTGTGTTAAAGAAGCATGTGTGAAGTACTCTCAGAGTAGGTGACTTCCTAGGGGACAGAGAAAGTAGCCGTTGGCCTCAGTCTGTAGGGTGAGTGTGGGTCAGACAGAGGGGGACACAGACAGCTTTGAACAGAAGAAAACCTACAGGGAAGGCTAGCACCCATAAAGGTGTGTTCCAGCAGTGCTGGTGGGCATTAAACTATCAGTTCTACAAGGCCTGGCCTGGATATGACCATCACAAAGAAAGCTTTAAAAATGTATAAAAGTCTGCAGTGTCCCTCTAAAAGTTTGAAGTCTGGAATGAGCACCAGTATTTTTTAAATGCTACCCAGCTGATTCTCATCTATGACAAATATTGAGAAACACTGCTTTAAAAATGTAATCAACCAGTGATGGCTGTGGTGGCACATGCTTATGATCTCAGTACTGAGGGAGGCTGAGGCAGAAAATTAAAGTTGTCTATCTGGGCATCTTAGCCAGACCTTTTCTCAGAATACATATGGCTGAGAATGTAGCTTGGTAGTACAATACTCCTAAGTTCCATCTCCAATACCACAAAAAAGTACCCATAATTAAATACATGCAGAATAACTTTGAAACTCTTTGTGTGCCTAGCTAAGGGATCTGAACTATCTTAGTCATTGATAACTTTGATGGTCTTAAGAGGTAATGCAGTTTGAAATATGATAGGTTCACATAAAGTGAATTTATGACTGCTAGTTTCCTAGTGGAGCCCAAAGAAAAACAAACAAGAATCTAAAGTCATTGTGGGAATCTAAAGTCATTGTGGCCTTTCAGAGCTATGACCACATCACCCATTAATAGCTTCCTAGGTGAGTATGAGAATTGAAATGAAATGTGCCCTTGATCTGAAATAGAACTTGAAGATTTGAGTTCATGTTTAAGAGTTCAGTTCATATTCAATCATCTGAGCAAAATTCACCTGTAAAGGAGTGAAGAATGAAGAGGGAACCCAGGGCTTCAGCTGCCAACAGTGGGGTGAAGGCAGTGGCTGGATTTCGTCCCTTTATCACATATTAGAGATGGGAATTTTGTATAAAGACGAACTGAATGTAACCCAGTGCCTTAAGCATGGAAGCTCCTTTGGGAGTTAGTCTTCACAGTGGATCCAACATGTGCAGCCTCCTTTGTAAACTACAAGCCCCATAGTGCACTGTGTCAAAGGGGGCAGCAAGACTATTGGAGAGTTTATGAACTGCAGCTACCTGAATTGGCCTTCTAAAATTGTGAGCTGATAAAACTTTTCCTCCTCTAATTTGTGTATGCTGAGTATTCTGTCCCAGCAATGAGAAAGTAAATAAGATACCCAGAAAAGTTGAAATTTGTTTAGGACACATGGTGTAATAGTGACATCAGGGAGTAGAATCTAGGTTTGTCTAGCTTAGTGGCCATCCAGTGTACCATGATGCGCTGGATATACAATCAAGAGAAAAGTGTTTATGGGTTGTCATTGTCCGTAGGAAATTTTGGTACTGTCAGATAAAGAATTTAGCCCAGTGCTGGACATCAGTGAAGCTGACCACACCAGACCTAGCCTTTTGGCGTCTATGATACAGTTTACTAAGTACCTGTTTGCTGTCCTGAGCCTTGTTCTAGCCACTGGAAATGCAAGGAAGGCATTTCCTTCCAGGTCATCCTGGGGCTCATAACCTGGGGGAGCCTGAGAGGATTTCTCAGTGGAAGGAGTACTTGAATTTTGAGAGCTTTATCAAGCAACAGTTTGGGGAAGACAGCCCCAGACAGAGAAGAACATGTGGGCAGAGGCAGCCCACATTAAAGCACCCTACGCAGCAAGAAAATCATGAGCCTTCTGGTTTGGCCATGCTTCTTGGGGAGTGGTGGGCAGTGAGGCTGGGAGGCAAGCAGAAGCCAGGCCACTGCAGAGTGAGCACTCTTGGTCCCGATTCTCTATGCTGGATGAAATCATGGTCATATTTGTGTCCTAGGACAATTTGTGTCAGTGGATGGCTAGATTGCCGTAAGGTAAGTCTGGGTAGAAGGTGAGAATTCTGACAAGGATCAGGAATGTTGGCATTGACTTGGTAACTATTTCAGAGGAAGGTTAGGATGGATCTGTAAATGCATTATGGGTGGTGGGGGTGAAGAAGTGAGCCTCAGAGTTTTGACTCAAGCAACACAGTGGTTGGTCTTGTTACTAATAAGAAGACCCTAAGATAAGACAACACAAAATCCAAGATTGTGGGTTAAATGTTATTGCAGCTGCCTCTGTAGGATAGGGAGTATTTGGGAAAGTCTTTATAATGTGAAATGGATTTTGAGAAAAGGAGTAAAAGTGTGTAAGTCACTTCCCCTCCACTGGGATAAAATACCAGGCACCACAAGTTAAAAGAAGGGAGATTTATTTTGGGTCATGTTTCCAGAAGATTCAGTCCAAACTAAGCAAAGGAATGGATCTGGCTTCAGTAAGGACAAGATCCAAAAACTTAAATGCTGTCAAATCAGACTGCTTCCTTCTTTCCCCCCGTTCTCAATGATTCAGAAACAGTGTGAGGGAAAGGCACCCCGTGACAGCCAGGAAGCAGAGAGAGACAGAGAGGGATGGACAGACAGACAAACAGAAACAGAGAAAGACAGAGAGAAACAGACAGGAGGAGCCAAGACCAAGAATATGCTCTTCCAAGTCTTACCTCCTCCAGCCAGGACCCACCTCCTCACCCCACAGTGAGCTGTGAACTCCTCAAGGATGAACCCACAGGTGAGGATAGCACCCCATCATCCAGTCACCTTCCAAAGTCTCCATCTCTGAATGCACAAGACTTTGGGAAACATTTTAGTTCAGCTATAACAGGAATCTTCCTTCTTTTCTTTCTCTTCAGTAAATGTTAATAGGCAGAGGTGGAGTAGAGAATATTCTAGCAGGTAAGATCAACATGGGCAAGGCACAAAGCAGGAACGCTCCTTGAGCATGCTTGGTGAATGACAGGTACACTGGTTTGCATGGTTTGCTTTTGGGGGGGAATTGCTTTTTGTGGTGATGCGGTAAGAAGTCTACAAAGTAGAACCAGGGAACTTATTGTGAAACATGTTATACTGAATCCTGGGGACACAGAGGGACATTGAGTGGTTTTTGAAATAGGCCTGTGAGCGTTTGAGGTCTGTGTTAGAAAAGTTCACCTAACAGCTGTATATGGTGATGAGGCCCAAAACCTAGTGAAGGAATGGGGTAGAAATGATCATGTTGATTGTAAGTGAGCAAAATACTACTCAGAACCTCAACTTGGATTAGCTCAGGCCAGAAAGGAGAGGTGGAAGTACATGTGACCCGGTGGTCCTGGCCTCAGGGATGACTAATCCCAGGACTCCAGTGATATCAAGTGAGATTCTTTTTCTCCCTCGACCTCCTCCCTCCCATCTCCCATCTCCTTGCCCTGCTTCGCTCTGCCCCTTACCTTCCTGCCTCCTCCAGTCCGTGAGTTTTCCCTTTCTGCAGGCTGTCTGATTCCAGCATCCTGTGGTAGATCCTCACAGCTTTGGCCCTTAAGGGGAAAGGCTCCACCATCAGTCAGAAGACCCTGGGGAAGAGCTCCAGTACCCAGCGTGGCTTATAGGTCCTTCCTGGTTCTGACTGGGGGAGATGGAATAGTTCTTTTTTTTGCCCTGAAAAGCCAGGAAGGCTGTGGCTGTGGCTGGTGGGGGTGGGGGGTTCAGAAAAAGGAGTGGGCAGGCAGCAGGAGAACCTATTTGAATAAATCATAAAGCCAGTGGAGGCGTTTTCAGGAGAAGAGGAGCAGTCTATGGCCAACCAAAAATAACTTACGAAGTTTTCTCAAAAGTACAGATCATGGAAACTTTAATGAGAATCCCCACTTGCGGGACCTAGGAATCTGACTGGAGCTGTTGAATGCAACAGAAGCTTGAAAAGCAAAACGAAAAGCCAACGATTGAATTTGCTGATCTGGAAGCCCTGGAGAACCTTTGAAACCTAATGTTGGAAGTGTAGACACTGAATAGGTTAAAGACATAAACAGGTCTTTATATAGTCTCATTAAATAGACTCCGTGATCATATTTTTTATTTCAAGACTTTCCAAGGCATTTCTTACTTGCTGTAATTCGTAGCCTAGGTTCTAGACTATTATCAGCTAAATTTTACCCAAGGTAATTTTTTTTCATAGATTAGGAAAAGGTAAAGAAAGGCTGTCAGAAATTTGGCACTCAGGGCCACTCTGCCTTAAAAGGATGCCAGGCAGGAGGGAAGGGAAATTTTTTGAAAGATTTTCAATCTCCTTGGAATTATCTTCTAATTTTTGTTCACTTTCAATCCACCCTGTAGTCAGTTAACAACATCATACTGTAATAAAGCTGAATTTCTTAAGACACCTACTTAGTCAGACTCAGTTATCCCCAATAGGCCAAATTAGTAATCATTTACTTTTTGATCTTTTAAGAAAAATTGCCGTGATTTTTAAAAAATTTATGTAGACATTAAAAAATAGCTTTGGGAAGCTTGAAGAGATACTTTTTGCTTCTAATTGAAAAGGTACTTTATTGTAAAACAGAGTGCTAGAAAGTAATGCAGGGTTCTGCTGCATTTTGCTGGGGAAATTCTCTCCTTGGCGCTTGTGTTTCTATGAAGAAATTTTCCCATGCCCTTGGAGGAAAGAGAATGAGCAGCTAACTTGTGCCCTTTCCCTTTTCTTCTCTCCCTTTTGAAATCTCCTTGCCTCCTGTGTACATTTAGGAAAACACACTGAGTCTCTAGAAGCCAGTGTTGGGTCTCTCCCTCTTCCCTTTTGGAGCTCGGCAGTCTAGAGACAGCAGTGCCCCTGGCCACCTTCCAAGTAGGTGTTCCAACACCCTCAAGAGGGTTGTTTCAAAGCCTGAACTTGGAGGGAGCCAAGGGAAGCCCATTTGGCTCTAGGACTTGACCTCTTTTGGCAGGGAAACCCTGAGAGTAAAGAAATTTGTATTTTTATTTCTATTTCTCTGGCTCCTATCACCAATTCTCAGCTGATCCTGAACAGAGAAAAGGGATTGATTTGTTGATAAGCCTCAAAGCTCTTCACTTGGAATAAGATTGGTAGAGCTGGTCTGCTTTTTCTTTGTGTTATTCCCCCCCCCCTACCCCGATCCTTTTTTAAATTTATTGTACTTCCCCATCTTCACAGACTCAAGTCCTTTCTGTCAAATAAGAAGTGCTCACTCAGTATTTGTTAGGTGTGAGTTGAAAGCAAAGATGCCAGTCAGAGGAAAGGTCTAAGCAAAATGAAACGGAGAGAAAGGGCAAGAAACTTGAAAAACATCGTGGGAGTCTCCAAATATTGCCACGTACACAATTCTGTATGCAAGGTATGCATTGCAGCCTTACAAGTATAGCCAAATGCTGAAAGCCAGTAAGGGATTAGGTAAATAAAATATGGAACATCTCTTATGTGGAATTTTCTCTGGCCATAAGAAAGAATGCAGGAGCTTTTTTGGTACCGATGTGAAAAGACCATGTTACCTTAAGGGAAAAGAATCTTTAACAAATAGTCAAAGTGTATATGAGGTTATCTGAACTAGCCATGGGGTTTATAGTTCAGGACCCTTCCTCCAGCTCATGCCCAAGTCAGTGGATTCAGTAAGATGATATATTTGCAGATAACCTGTGCATAACCTCCTATATACTTTGCATTAGTGGTTCCTAACTTTTTTGGTAAACCAGGGACTGGTTTAGGTGAAGACCATTCTCCCAAGAACAAGACAGGGAGTGGGGTGGTGAAGCAGCACTTGTTATGCAGCAGGCTGGCATGAGAACATAGTAGGAGCGGGCTGATATGGGGTGGGGCTTTGCTGACCACTCACCGGCTCACCACTGCTGTCCCAGCAGCCCATGCCCAGGGATTGGGGACCTTTGCTTTAGATCACTTTGAGATTGCTTATGCTATGTAGTATAATGTAAAGGCTATGTAAGTGGTTGTTATACGATACTGCTAGGGAATCATGACCCCCCAAAAAAGAATCTACATATGTTTGGCATTGATATAATTTTAAAAAATATTTTTGATGTGTGTTTGGTTGAATGTTCTGCTGGAGAGCCCCTGGATACAGAGGGCCAACTGCAGCATAAGAAAGGAAGAGAGGTGAATATATATTTCTGTTTCTCTGTAAGTGCGTACACCTCTCAGGGAGGCACCTAAGAAACAATCCAGGTTGCCAGTTGGAGGAGGAGACGGCTGAGGAAGCGGGAGCAAGGAGGTTTTCCCCTTGCCGCCTGTGTTCTCTTGAGTCTTGAAGCAAGAAGAAAATACATAGATGCAATCAGTAATGCAGTTTTCAGAATGCTGATGCTGTGGAGCAGGACCAGCCAGTGCACGAGGAGATGGGGGAGACTACCCTGAGCTGTGGGTGAGAGTCTCGCTAAAGGGGTCGGGTGCAGGTCTGATTCGGGGTGTGTGGTGGAGCGCTGCTATGGTGCCCGTGGGACAGTTGGAAGTCAGGTGGATGAGTAGAGGGAAAGGTCCAAGTTGAAGGTCTGATCTGAGGAGTCATTAGCACTGTGGTAATATTTGAAGGCTGGACGCAGTGAGGTCCCCAGGCAAGGAGGTGGCCCGAACTGAAGGGGGAGGGTGGCGGGTCATCACCATTCAAGGTGATGTGAGGTTAAAAGTGCTTCTGGCAGACTGAAGTATATGGAGGAGACTCATCTGTGTCTGCTCCCTGTGACCTAAAAACTGGCAGGAAGGGGGCTGGCTCTCTACAGGGACACCTTGGCTCCTTTCTGGAAGCCCTGCTCACTGCTGAGCACTTAACTCCCCCCCCCCCCACACACACACACACAAACCCCCCACAGGAATACCTACCAGAAGCAGCCATTTTCCCTAAGGATGCTGTGCCATTACTGAGAACTGTATCACTTTGACTATTTGTGTCTTCTGTTTTTCAAACTTTATATTCCTCAAGGACCAAAAACCCATTTTTGGTGCTCACCTTCACTCAAAGTACAGTACAGAACACCGTAAGAACACCCTATAAATAGTGATTGAATCGTGGCTGGCTTTTTTTATAAGTACTTTTAAGATGCAAAAGGCCATAGTCTGAGCCACCATGCCCTAAATTCACTTAGCCAGCCCTGATCTTTATAAATCCCACTTCGGCCATAGGGGCAGACTGCTTGTTTTTCTCGTTCTCTCCCATAATAATAACGGTTCCCTGTTTCCATCCTTTAGCCTCCTAGAGCCCTGGATGTTTGCTTTGTCCTGTGTAGCCTCTGTTCTCTGGCCGTCCTCCATCACTCTTGGTTTCATAGTTTCATTTTCGTGGGAGACTATTTCAGGATAAAGCAGCTTAGAGAATCTTCCAAAAATAATAGTTTTAGCAAATCTTTCAAAAATACAGTTTCATCTCAAAAGTACAGATTGAGTTGCTTTTCCTCTACAGTGTGGTCTGAGTGTGCCCAGAGAAGAGCTAGACACAGGTCAGCATGGAGTGGATCTGTGGAGGCCCACAGACTTGGAGGGTAACGCAGAAGTCATTTCAGAAGTAGCCCAGAGCTTCTCTCCTGGGTGACCTCAAGGAACCATGCATGTCGGGTCCTCAGCAGTTATTTTTATGTTTGAGACTAGATTTGTCATGTGGTGTTGTTGCCATGAAAGGACCTGAATATGCCACCCCAGAATTTGCCACTCTGGCATAATGATTGTTTTGAGCTGAAGGTAATTGAGAAAAGGCAAACACAGGTGCTTTCCTCATCCCCCCGTCTACCTATTAATAAAAAGAGTGTAAATTTCTCATGGTGAGGAGCTCTGCCTCTCCTCTCTTGCATCAAAAGGAGGAAAATAATTATTTGCACCAGAGATAAAGGCATCAGATGAACCTACATAAACAAACATGCTAACAACTACTCCCTGTCTGCTGTTCGCTTCTCCCATACTCACAGTCCTAAGGTTCACCATCCCAAGAGTCCCCAGAGCCTTCTCCTTTGCCTAGTCACCTCTCTACGATTTGCCATCCCTTGTTAAAGTGGCGTATAAGCCTCCAAGTGTGTTCATTTTGGCGGGGGTATTTTCTTTTTGCGGAGCCTCCATGCATGTGAAGTTTAAAATGGAATTTGTATGCCTTTTCTCTGACCAGTCTGTCTTTTGTCAGTTTTATTTCCAGGAGTCAGGTATAGGATGTAAGACAGCAGAAGGCAAGTTTTTCTTCCTTGACAGTTGCATTCTCAAAGTGAGAAAGGTTAGACTTTGGCAAACTCTAACTTTCCCCGCGTTTGCTGCAAAGAGAAGTTTGTCCTCCTTGTATTGTGGATGCTTCGGTGCAGGCTGCCTACGGAGAGTGACATGCGTGTCCTCTCCTAGTCACGTGTTGGTTGTTCTTTTTCTAGGTGCCATGGTAAGTGCTGCATATGTCTTTTTCTTACTATGTCTAACAGCAAGGTACTATGATTATTAGGCAAGATTATGAAACATATAATTTCTCTAAGTGTGTGGATATTTGTCAAAGTTTTAGGGGAGTTCTGTGTTTTTCTTTCTTTCCATTTGTTTTTCTTCTGTGTGTGTACGGTATTGGAAATTGAACCTAGGGTCTTCACACCGAGTTATATCATCAGCCATTTTTATTTTTTGAGACAGAGTCTTGCTAAATTGCGAAGTTGGCTATATTGGGCTTGAAGTTATGATCTTTCTGCCTCAGCCTCTCAGAGTACCGGTATTACAGGTGTATGTGACCATGCATGGCTTTATTTATTTATTTATTTATTTATTGGTACTGAGGATTGAAAGCAGGGCCTTACACTGAACTACATGCCCGGTCTTTTCTTTCTGAAATAACTGGATGACTGAGATTGGCTTTGAATTTGTAATACTCCTGCCTCATTCTCCTAAATAGCTAGGATTCCAGGAGTATGCAACTTTGCCTGGCTCTGTATATCTTTGTATTACTTTTGAGGGGTTTTGTTGTTGAGTTATAATTTACATGGAATAAAATACAAGGATTTTAAGTAGACCGCTTGGATGAATGTTGACAGTTACTGTTGATTTGCTTTCTAATGTTATAATATTAGTCAGTCCTACTTCATTGTCTTACCTGTTGACCGAAAAACACCAATCTCTCGTAGTGGGAAATGCCAGCTTTGTCTCCAGCTGACCGCTAGCAAACCTGGCACAATCACTGTGATACTGCCATAGCATTCTCTTTGTTCCTTCATATTAATATCATTGTATGAGCCTCTGAAGTGAGTTCTTGAGGTTAACTTAAGGTAACACAGCATTTCTATGTTGGTTTAAAGACCGAGTTTCCTGAGTGCACTGAGTCATGCAGCTCACCACAGCTGTCCGTGGAATTGGGAGCACAGGGATTGTCTCTCCTGGCTTGGTCCCGGAGGCAGTTTAAGTGGCCCCTATGTTTGCTCTGCCCCTTTTCTAGGCATTTACCCAGCAGAACTGGCCTCATCCTCCTGCATTACTCCCAGGCTCTGTAAATAAGCAAAAACCTAGAGAATGAGGTGGCTTTCAGACCTTGAAGAATTGTCCTAGAGAAGTGATCTTGATTTACTTTCTGTGGCCCCAAAGGCCTGACTGACTCACCTAGACCCATTAGTTCATTCCTGCCTCATTCAACAAGACCCTACACAGAGTTAATTCTGTGGCGGATTCAGCCTTAAGCAAAGGCAGCAGGGAACCTGTCATTGTGAGGCGTGTTTTTGTAGGAGGCAGATGTTGGGTCGAATTCCTCCTTCCTAATTCCTAGAAAGAAGTTGGAAAGAAGTCTGGAGACAAACAAAAGCAAGAAGCAGCTCTACAAGTTGAAGGCAAGGGAGGGAAGAAAGGCAGTGTGCAGGAGGGCTGGGAGAACAGGGAGGAGAGCCAGGCCGGACAGGTGGCCGGGGGTGTGAGTGACGGTTCGGAAGTTAAGGAAAATGAAAGGGCATGGATGCGGGACCAGCTGGCGGAAACTAAACTGCAATAAATTTCAACTCAGCCTTGGCGGGGGGATTCACAAATCCTGCGTAATAGGAAACAAGGAGAACTGCGGCAGTGGTGGGGGTCATGTGCTTCTTAGCACTTGTGGTGGGTAAGGAGAAACTGGCAAGCTGTTTTTTAAATTACCTGTTAGAGAAGGTGCCTGACCACAGGTACTAGGTTGAATACCAGGTGGTCCTTGGATGTCTGGACCTGGACGTTTCTTCCTGTTCGGTGAAGAAGGCAGGGATATGGAATGGTTTCCTGGGATTTTGTAGAGGAAATGCCTTTCCTTGGCACCCATAGGGTAAGGAAAGAGTGTGTCAGTGTTTCTCAGCCTGGCTGTAAGAATTGCCAATGGAATTTATTTTGGCTAAAAATATGTGCATAGATCCCACATCTGACGGTGCAGGTGGAGGAGGTCTGCATCGGGAACTGCAGATTTACATATTTAGATGGGAAGAACTACAAGTAAACTTTAAAACTTATGCAGGGAATGAGAAAAACTATGACATCATGGTGGTGAAGGCTCTTCAAGTCAGGAAAGCAAAGACCAAAAAGGGAAAGATTCAGTATGCCTGCACTATTCTAGCTACATTAGAATTTCCAAATCTCTGCATGGTCAAAGATACTAGGAACAACAACAAAATCCCCATGTCTAGAAGAAGAAAGCTGTAATTCATTAACCAAATAAGGGTTGATACGCAGAAAATATAAATCCTATAATTAGGAAAATGACCAACAACAAACAGAAAGAGTGGGCAGAAGGTAGCCCCAAATAGCTAGTGTTATGGTTTGGATCTGAGGTGTCCCCTAAAAGCCTCATATAATAAGATGTAGTGGGATGACTGTGGAACTGTATGGCTGTTAGGAGGTAGGACCTGTCTGGAGGGGGTAGATGCTTGGGATTTGACCTTGAGGGATTATGCCAACTTGTTGAGATTGGGGAGCACCCGGGGCAGAGCTTTCAGGTGTGTTTGTGGGCCTGGAAACGAGGGAAGGACATCATGGGTGTTGGGGAGACCCAACTGGCAGCTTGAACTAAGTAAAAGGAGGGAAAAAGAAATGTTGCCTCAGCTTTGCGTGGGAAAGTTCTGGCCTTCCTTTTAGTCTCCAGACATTGACTTCCTGCCTCACTTGGCTTTCTGTCTGCTGTGCCATGAAGAGCTTTTCTCAGGCTAGACCTTTGTCCTCTGCCGTGTGCTTCCACCATTGCTGGCTGCCCGTGAGCAGACTGTGACACCTTATGAAACTGTGAGATAAAATAAATCTTCCCCCACGTAAGTTGTAGATGTCAGGTATTCTGTTTCAGCAATGAACAAGTAACTAAGACAGCCAGCAGGCCTAGGAAGAGATATCCCTTGAGCCATCAGAGGAATGCACATTAAAACCATACCTCAGTGAGACATCCCTGCGTGTCCTTAACGGCGGCAGAATGTTTGTATGACAACAGCACACGCTGGCTAGCGTCTGGAGCAAACATGACTCAGAAACCGCTCAGCGAGTACGTTGGTGTGCTTACTTTGGAAGGGGAATTTGTCACTAGATAGGAAAAATAATAATGCGCATATGGCGATCCCGCAGTTCCATTCTTGGGTTTGTAATACATAGGGATACCGTTGTACCTGTGTTTAACAGGATTTTGTCACAGCATTATTTAAAAATGGAAACCAACAGAAATATCTAACAGGAGGACAGAGGACACAGATATGTCCATAGAGCAAGGTACTCTGCCAGGCTGATGGACGGACTTAAAGCTCCAGCTCAAAGGCATATTGCGCAGCCACAGAAATTAGTTGCAGAAAGATATGCTTGGAGTGATATTTCTTGGATGAAAGCTTGAGACACACTAAGCAGTATAGTGTATCGTTGATGAATATGTACACAGGTAGTAGAACTATGAAAGTATGAGCAAGAAGTATAAACCCGATTAGTTAATGACTGTGTCAGGGACAGAGAAATGAAAATGGGGCCCGGGGGGAGGTATACAGGGGTTCCTATGAGAGGGCTGGGAGGTGTGTGCCTATGATTCCAGTTATTCAGGAGGCTGAGGCAGGAAGATTGCAAACTCGAAGTCACCCTGAGCAACTTAGCAAAATAGAAAGTCAAGTGTATTGGTGATATTTATCACATGATTATTATTCTTCATTTTGAAATATTTTATAATAAAAATTTAGGGGGAAAATCTAGATGATTCTGATAGAGGGCTAGGTTTGAGATCCAAGGTCTGGAATCACTGTTTCTCAAATTTCAATGGGAATGTGTATATGTGTATCCCTAGGAGGTGGTTGGTGTTAGAATGCTGATTATGTGTCCTTCTGTCCTGAGTGACATCGAAGGTATCTTTGTTTCTAATCAGCTCAGGTCCTAGAACCACAGTGAGTAGCCAGAGTCAGAATGAGCCTGGTGCCCTCAACAGTCCAGTCACCTAGGACCTGTACAGAAGTCCCTACTCAGGATATCCTGTACTCAGCATAACAGACTCCCTTTAGGGTCTGGGTGCAGTTAGGAGCAGAGCTTGGGAATCCCAAGAGGGGGACTCTGAGAACCTGGGAGACAGATGTTGAAAGATCTCCCACCCAAAGAAGCAGAGCTGCAGGTGGTAAAGACTGGTGGGCAGCAGCATAGGTGGCTGCTGACTTGTTCCCTTAGGTGAAGTTTCTGCTTAGCGCTTTTTGGTCTTATATTATAAATCCCAAGTGGATCAGTGTTTCTCAAAGCAAATCATATTCTGAGCTGGAAGACCCGGTAGTCTTACCCTTCCGGCAAAGAATCTAGCACCACTGAAGAGATGAGAAGGGAGGGAGGGAGCAAGTATGTTCCCCAGGGTAGCCTTGAGCTCCTCAGCTCAGGCAGTCTGCCTCCCTCTGCCTCCCAAGTGAGTGGGACCACACTACTGTGTTGTTTTTTGCTGTTGCTCTTGTTGGAATGTCTTGGTACTTGGAATTGAAACTAGCGTCTTTACACTGAGTTACATACAATTCAGCCCTTTTAAAATTTTTTTAGTTTGAGACAAGATCTCATTGAGTTGTCCAGGTTCAAACTTGTGACCCTTCTGCCTCAGTTTTCCAGAATGCTGTGATTAGGGTTGTGTGCCGCCATACCAACTACCGTGTCCTCTTTTTTTTAAATTAAACTTTTCATTTTTTACATAATCATGGATTCATGTGCAGTTTAAGAGGTAACACAGAAAGAGCCCCTATTATAGAATTTCCCTGATGATGACATTTTATATAATTGTGGTCCAGTATCACAGTTGGGAAATTAACATTGGTGCAATCTTACCTGGATTTCCCCAGTGTCTCATGCGGTGAGATCACATGCATAGATAGGTGTACTTAGCAACCATGGATAAGAAACAGAACAATTCTGTTCCTGCAGGACTCTCCTGGTCCCTCACTATGCCCACCTCCTTCTTTCCCCTAATTTTGTCATTTCAAGAATGCCATAGAAATGGAATCGTGGCTTTTCCCATTTGGCATCGTTCCCTGGACATTCATCCACACTATTGTGTGGGACAGTTGCTTTTTCTTTGTAATCGCTGAGTAGTATTCCATGATATCACCATGTCATTGTTAATTAGTCTTTGCCCTAAGAAGGACATGTAGTTTTCTAGCTTAGGGCTATTTTACACAAAGCTTCTTTGAACATTTTTACGAAGGTTTTTGTGAACATAATGTCCTCACTTTTCTAGAATAAATACCTGAAAGCCTGGCTGTGTAGCATACACTAGCCGCATGTTTCATTTTGTAAGAAACTGCCATTTTCCATTACCATCTGCAATGTTTGGAGGAGTCTGGTTTCTTTATGTCTTCTTCAATATTTGGGGCAGTTATCACTTTATTTTAGAAATATATTTTAGAGGCTCTGATAGAGATCATTTGGAAAGGGAACCTTGCGGGATGCTCTCACAAGACTATTACTTCTAGAGAAACAGATAAGTTCCAGGGCACATCTCCATCAGAAATTTAAAGCTGGGCGTGGTGACTCATGCCTGTGATCCCAGCACTCTGGAAGGCTGAGGCAGGAAGATCACAAGTTGAGGCCAGCTTAGGCAACTTCGTGATTTGCAAAACTCTATTTCAAAATTTAAAAAAATGAAAGAGAAGTCTGAGAGTGTAGCTCAGTGTGAAGGTCCCAGTACTACGAAAAAAAAAAATAGAAGAGAAAAAACTTAGTGGGCACGTACATCTTGTAGAAGGAATACATTTCAGAATGTTAGCAAAAGATGACGATGTTGGTGGTGGCATCACCAAAATGTACCTGGAGGTGTGTCCGGGGATATATAACAATGGGGGCAGGGGGAGACAGGGAGAAGAGAAAGTGGCGGAAGCCTGACTGCTCAGGTGGAGCAAAGAAAGCAGAAGTAAACATTCACTCGTGGTTCATTCATTGAGCAGACTACTGTGGCAGGCCCTCTGGAAGATGCGCTGGGACGTGATGAGATCTAAGATGGATAAGTTCCTAATGGTTAGAATAACTGTATGGCTATTTTTGTTTAGTATTGTTTAGTAGGTGTTCAGTGCCAAGTGCTGTACAGTTCTTTTAATCCTCCCACAAAGGCAGATGCTATTTCAACCCCATGTTACAGATGAGTAAATAGGCTCAGGGTAGATGAGTAACTTGCCTGAGGTCACAGAGGAGATGATGCTGAAATTCAAATCTAGGATTGTCCCACCACTTTGTGGCCAGTGCATCTTGACAAGGGAGCATAAACAGAAGATCCTGGCACAGGCACATGGCACTGCACCCCCCAGAAACACAGCACAGGAACAGGGAGCTGCCTGGAGAGGTCTCATTATCCAAGGCCTCGAAATTCTCACTTTTTCATCCTCCTGTTTATTTCCTGCTGCTTTTAGTCCCTTCAAAAGAGAACAGAGTTCTCGTGTTTTCTCAGTAGAAATTAATGTGTAATTGCATTTCTGCTTCTCTATGTCATTTGACGTATCTTCCCTAGAAGGTATAACACCTAGTCCCTTCTGTGCTATTCTAGCGCCTTGTTGTTAGGAGGCCCTGGTCTCCCTTCAAACCTAAATCTGTAGTCTCACACAGTTAAAGGCTGTTCTGGCCCTCAATAGTGGGGTCCCTTCCATCTGCCTCGTGCTGTTGGCTTATGGGAGTAGGGAGCACTGAGCGGCTGGCCTGGAGCTGCTGGTATTGAACTCTTCTGTTGACAGGCTTCAAAAGACTCTCTGTTGCTCCTCACAAATACTCTGGTGATCAGAACTGTCATTGTCGCTGATGTCTGTACCACTGAGGCCTGGCTGGGTGGATCTGACCAGTGGAGAGGTTGCCGCAACCACCTGGTGGGGCTTGCCCTTGTAGCTGCTTGAGCTCAGTTTGAGCACCCCATGACACTTTGGAGGGCCTCCTCCTGCTCTTCAGGACCCTGAATTTCATCACAGCGGTTCGTCTAGCCTCTGAGTGGAACTAGAAGTCTTTGCTCCTTCCGTCCCCGGCCATGTGTAGTGGTTTAACATGGAGGTCCTCCCTTCTGTTCATGCTTGCAAAGTGTGATCCAACATCCTCACACATTAATTTGCTAAAACAGAAGGATTTCTATTTTGGGCCTGGACCACATTTAATGCAGGGGACTGGTTCTTGGCGGCGCCAAGCTTCCTGGAAGCTTCCTGTTTCTTGGCTGCACCTGCCTGGCTCTGGTGGCACGCTCTAGCTGGGTTTCACGTGTTTTCCCCTGTCATGGCAACAGCAGTCCCAAGCATTTCCCAGGTGAGGTCACCCTGCTAGGCCAACACTTTTAGGGAAATGTAGTGTGAACTGAAATGTGCTCCTCAGTCCCATCCCAAAAAGCTTGCTGCTTGGCTCTGGGTCTCCCTTACTGCTGCAGGCATCCTTTTTTTTTTTTTTTTTTTTTTGAAAAGGTATTTAAAATTCTTGAAAAAGGATCATTTATGTCCTTCTTCCCATCCCAGCTGTCTCTCGAAAGCCCTGAAAGGAGTTCAGGTTAACAATAAAAGCAACAATAATGGCTAACATTTAGAGTAGTTTCATGGAACAGACATTATACTTTGTACTTTGACTGCTTCTTCTTCTTTGTTCTTTACAGCCTGTGACTAGGTGGCATTCCCAAGCACAGTTTAGAAACGGGGAGTGTCACAATGGTCAGCAGGTTTCCTGAGGATTCCAGAAGCATCTGGAGGTGCAGTAGTTTTCTAAGCATTGCCTGCAGACCACCTGCAGCAGACTCCCCGGCTGCTCGCTAGGATCACAGATGTCCTGAATACATCCTCTGGGAACTGGGCCAGGGAATCTGCATTTACCAGGCTCTCTCAGGAGTCTACCGGACTGGAAAGTCTTGAGAAACACTGCTGTTGAGTGTTTTCACTGATGAAGTAATCACAGTTGGTGGGTAGGCCTGAAACCAGCTGTAGGGATTCACGAGACTAGACTATACAGGGTGACAATTTTTTCTACAAAGGGCCAGTTAGTAAATAGATTGGTGGGCCCTACAGTTTCTGCTGGAACTACTCAAGTTCACTGTTGTGATGACAGAGCATCTGAAGACAGTCCATAACTAGTGGGTGTGGCTGCATTCCAATAAATTTTGCTTTCAAAAACAGGCAGTGGGCTGGATTGGGCCATCCTTCTAGTATAGAGTCATTCTGGCCCACCAGCCCTCAGCATTCTTCACTACCCTTGATGGAGAGCTGTATCCATGAAGATGAAGTTGCTTGTTGTAACAGATAAGCCCTAAAGCTTAGGGACTTAAAGCAATGTAAGTGCTGGCATGATGTTGCATGCCTGTAACTACAGCACTCTGGGAAGCTGAGGCAGGAGAATCACAAGTTTGAGCCCAGCCTGAGCAACCTAATCACAAAGCAAAACTCTCTCTCAAAATTTAAAAAAAAAATTCAAAAGGATTGGCGAGGTAGCTCAGTGCAAAAGGCCTGAGGTTCAATTCCCAGGACCACAAATGATAACAGCAACAGCAGCAACAGAAACCCAAGTTGTTCTTACTCTTAGCACAGACTGGTAAGGGTAGCCCAGTTGGGACATTCTGTGTGGTCTTTCAGAGCCATGGCTGATTCATGTTCCTCATGGTCCTCAGAGTCCCCTCCAGCCAGTAAATGAAGAGACCACGGATTATTCACAGGATATTGTCATTGACTGTATCTGAAGCAGGTGTCCATCATACCTACCTGCATCTCCTTAGCCAGAACTCTTCTATTTTGGGATCCAGAAAGAAGGTGATTTCTCAAGCACATGAGGCCTTTATCCTGGGTTCTCCCTGTGTCCCTCTATCTTTGAAACCCATCTCGTTCTACCCAGAACTTACTTCCTCTTCGTAATACCCTAGCTAAGATCAGCCATTGGAGCCAGCTCAGGACTCCACTTTGATTCTGTCCAGCCCCTTCCCCCAGAGCTGCCGCCACCTTCTGGTTTAGGTGCATGGTCCACCTTCAGAATTACTCTAAGTGTGAGTTGTACCAACTATTTTGCTACTACATAATGTAGCACCACCTCCCCAGCCTCCAAGATGTCTCCTTCCTGGCTGCTGCCTGCCCACTAAGCCTGTGCTGTGTGTCTAGGCACCTGCTCTGGTGGAATCCCATCACAAGATCTGCCTTCTGTATGAGCTCAGGTAGCCCAGTAGTATTAGCAGATAGACCCAAGTCTACCTGAATTGCATAACTAAATGCTGATTTCTTGTTCATATCATGGTCTAGTTCAAGGGTCTTGGTAGTGTGGCCTTCCACACAGGCATGCAGAGAGCCGGGTTTCTCCCACCCTGGAGCTTTGCCCTCTTGCAGGTCTTGGGAATATCTCCATCTGGCTGACCTACTAGGAGACCGCTCCTCCCAGGAGATGTGCCTGGAGGTGGTTCATACCACTTCGTGCTGAAGCTTGACCACGTAGATCAGTATATGCTCACACCTACCCCAAGAGGCACCTACAAATGTAGTCCAGCATCAGGATCAAGAGAAAGGAACAGGGTTTTGTGTGCACATAGCTGTACTTGCCTCATGGGTCAGCACAGTCTAGACTGAGGCAACAAAGACCAGTGGCCGGTCAGGGAGGACGGCAGTAGGCAGCCTCCTCTGTGCATGCTGCCAGGTGTTCACTAGTAAGATATGGAAATGTGCAAATATTTCTACTAGTGCAATGGTGTGTGGCCAGTCTACACAGGCAGTGGGCTAGACCTGGGGGCTGGGAGGAGCCCCGGGTGCTGCCCTCTGCCTGGCACCCTTATGCTGGCTGCCGGGGGAGAGGGCTCTATTGACGTAGCTGCTTTGCATGCATCCTGCAGCTGGAGAATGGCACCCATGTTGCCCAGCCTGGTTCCCACCATGGGCACGCTGTCTCTGCAGTGTCTTGGGTGGAATGGAATCGGAGGATGGATGGATGGATGGATGGATAGAAGATAGATAGATAGATAGATAGATAGATAGATAGATAGATAGGTAGAAGCATTCTCTTTACCGCTCCCTGTTGTTTTCATAGGACGTTATATTCCATCTGTGAGGTATCTTCAGGAGTGTGGGGTTGCCATCCTTTTTGTGTGCTTGGTTCTAGCTTTTGGCAGAGCGAGGCATCTGGCACCATGTGCATCTTAGAAGCCCTTGGTGGGGCAGAGGGCAGTGCAGGGAGGGACGTGGAGCCCCGCATCATCACGGCTTCAGCCATTCGTGCTGAAGCTGCTGTTGCTGTTGATTGCATCGTGGGCCTGGCTGAGGCTGCAGCGGTGGTCTGAGGTCTGAGCAGACAAAGCATCTGCTCTGCGCCCCAAACTGTGACTGAGTGCAGACACTGAAGCCCACGGTGTCTTGGTAACCTCAGGCCAAGGGGGGAGGATTGTGGAACTGTTATGTGGGACAATAGCAGTTATCTCCAGGAGGGCTTTCAGAATGGACATAGAGGCTACTGGCTAGAATAGATGTAGAGGGAAGTTTTTTATTCTTTTCTAGAGATTTTTTTTCCTCAAAAAAAGCAGAAGGGTCACCAGGGTAACATCTGGGACCTCCGTCTAAACTGCCACCTTTGATTTGTTACATTTTCAGCTATGGGAGTGAGTACCACAAAAGGTTAACTTTCTCATATAAGATGAGTTCAGCCATCTCGGTGAAATGGTGGAAGCAGAATACCATTAGACTTTCTAATCTCATTTCTCTCATGCTGTCTTTCTTGGAGCCTATCAAACAGTATCCTGGCAGAGAGTCAGTTCTGTGGATGCTAAACATCAGAGTCGGGCTCTCTCTGAACGTGCCAAGAGGGCCGTTACTTAAACAATGTAGCTACCTTGTAAGGAAGGATGAAAAGGTACCGAATGCCCCTTTCTCTGCATGTTAGACTCCAGGTGATCTGAATGCGTTGAACATGTAATTCTTCTGTAATTTTATTTTTTATTAGAGTTGTTTGCATGACGTATAAGAACCAAACTTACTGAAACTGTGTTTTGCGGATCTCTGTTGATGTCACGAGTACTGCTTGGGGTCCTAAATATACTAACCAGTCGATAAGATATGTGCCTTTCGAGGCTCTAACTGTGCATTCAAGATGCAAATGCAGTAACAATTTGCTCTTTGTTTTAATTGCTCTTCAACATGCATGTGAGTTTTCTTATCCAATTTAAGCCTGTTTTGGGGGGAGGGGAGAGAAGAGGGAGGACAGTGTTAGCTGTTGCTGTGTTAAAAACTAAATATGCTCACTCATATGGTTTTTAGATTTTTCTGTTAGTCCTGGTCTTCTTTCACATTGCCATATAAGAATATTGAATGAAGAGGGGGTTGGGGGTGGAGGAGTGGGGCCTACAGAGATTTTGAGGAGATTTTTTTTTTTCCTCCTGCTTAAAATACAGCATTAAATGATGCTGGTTATTTTTATGTTGCGCATTTGGGACAGAGACTCTTAAGCAAAAGATAATTGCAAGATCTGGTTCAGCAGCTTTGTCCCTCGCCTCAAGTTACTGCAGGGCTTTCTGTCCCCCTGGGGAATTCGGAAATGAAATTATAAACCACCAGTAGCCCTGGAAATTTCAATCGATTCCAAATGACTAAATATTTAACTCAGTCATTGCCTATACTTCCAGGGATGACTCGGGTGTTTTTCTTTTTACTGAGGGCTTCATGCAAGCCAGGCTCTGCAATGGCTGCTGGGGACCGTGTCTGTGGCGAGGAGGCTCCCCTGCAGTGAGGAGCCCAGGCGCTGCAAGCTCGTTCCATAGCAGCCCTTTTTGCAAATGGTAGTTGATTTTTGCAGAAGGTTTGTGGCCAGATCGCTATGTATAATACTGATGAAGCATTTTTGTTCCAGCTCTGTCTCGGAAGACCTAGGCTGTAGACGTGGGGATTTCAGTAGGAAACATTATGGATCTGTGGAGCTGGTAAGTTTATGCTGTCTGTTCAGTGGTGGTACATTGATTTAGATTTAGAGACAATTGCCAGGCTCATCAGATCTTTTGTCGTCTATTTACTGCTAGACCATGTGAGTACAGCGTACGGGTCAGATTGGCATAAAGACCTGTTTAAAGGCTATGAAAATTCGATACTCTTTGTTTGTTTTTATTGTTACGTACTTTTAATCTTGTATCTTCTAGTTTGTTAAAAATTATGTTAAGTCTTGATATTTTTCTCTGTCAGTGGTGTAGAACATTAAATAAAATATTTCTGAATTAAGAACGATAGAATTTTGTTTTTATATTATGTTGTTCCTAAAAGTTTATAGATCTAGTTTTCAGGGTTTAAATATTATTGAATTACATGTTCTGATTTACCGTACCCTTGTTTTCTGGGTGTGTGGCAGGAGTTAGAATATTTATGAGATCTTATTTTTCTGGTAAAAGCACGTTTGGTTGGACCAGATAAATGACTAGAGTAGGTAATAGGTATTTGGGATACAGTATCCATATTTTCCTGAGCAGAGACATTAAAGTTTGTGGTATGATTTTTCGAGTATGTTTTCATTTCAAAGGAGGTATAATGAAAACATACTCAATAGCTTTCATTTTTAAAAAGATAAAATTATGAGGTATGATCTTTTCCAAATTACATGGGAATGAGAACAAATTTCAGCAAAAGGAGTTTATAAAAGTCTACTGGTTATTGTTTATCACTACTAACAACATTAGCTCTCCTATTCTGTTTATTTATAAAAATAAATTCCTTATATTAGGTAGTACTCAATTATCCACCATTAACATATGCTGCATTCTTGCAGGGTTTTGGTAGTAGAAGCATTTAAAGCAGAGTTGTGTACCAGTAGCGTTCTACTTGAATTCAGGTATATCTTACAGACTTGACTGTATACTTGGCCTAGGGCTAAGTCTTCTTGAATATTTAAGACAAATAAAAAATTCATTTCTTATTCTTAAGGAGCTGATAGTCCTCCAGCTGGGGAGATGAGATATGTGAGATATCTAAGGAATGAATTTAGTTGCTTGAAAGACACGCTGATTACTTTAATCACTGCCATTCTGTCCATCCCTGGTGACCCCAGGCCAGCTGAGACCTCCTTAGGAGTGTGTGTAACCACTATTCAGAGTAGAACCTGGTGAAAAGAGTGAGCAACTTCCGTAGAGCCCAGTGGGGGCTGAGAGACAGGAGGGAGTGGCCCGTTGTAGCCAGGATCTCAGGGAGTTGGTGTGGACGGCCTTGTGGAAGGTAGGGGATGTGGGTAGATGGCAGAGAATAGACAGGAGATATGGGCAAACAGCATGATTCTTGGCAGGTATTTGTGCCAAGGGCAGCGAGCAAATGGCCCTGCCTGGCAGAGTGTGTGAGGTGGCAGAACTGAGTGGTTTCAGAGCAAGCAAGCTTTGGGGTCAGGTAGGATGGGTTCATGGTTCCACCACTCACCCTGTGGCCAGTTGCATTACCTCACTTCTCTGAACCCCGGTGGTGCTTAACTGGAACCAGTGCACTCAGGTCATTTTTGTTTATCATTTACTAGTTGTATGTTCTTAGACTTCTTTTCACCTCTGTCTTGTCATTCATAAAAGAGGTAGTAATATTATCTACATTGTAGATTTGTTATAAGGATTTAGTGAGATGAGGCCCAAAAAGCACTTACCCCATAAGCACTATACATGCTAATGAGCTGTAACAGGGGTAGCCAACCTGCGGTCTGCTGGGTTTTTTCCCCCTTGTGTTTTTGTTTGTTTGCTTGCTTGTTAATTTTCAGTGACAAGAAACTGTATTGGGCCACATATAATCTACCACATATAAATAATAAAATATCCTTTTAAAATTTTTTATTATTACATTTTTAAAAATCAAAGGCAAAAAATGGTGAGCCACAGATAGGCCACACCTGTGAAGCATGAAGATGAAACTCAGTAGCAAGGGTAGACTTACACTGTTGAGATAAGACTTCGGATTTTGTCTAGTAAGTGACACAGAGCCTTGTGCACCATGAGGGCGGTGTTCAGAGAAGTCATGTGGGCATCACAGGGCAACTGGTAGATTCTCGGGAATCCCCATCTCGGGTGGCACCAAGAGCCTTGGAGCTCAGGCCTGACCAGGCAGCAGGGTCTCCTGGAACTTACCAAAACACGGGCTGCTGGGCCCGTGGCCCAGAGTTTCAGATTTGCTAAGGTCTTGAGCTTCCCGCAATCTGGATTTCTTCAAAGTTCCTAGATTACTATTAATGTTGCTGGTGTCAGGACCGCACTCAAGAGAGCTCAAACAAGTCCCCAGTGTCCCTGACCTGATTGGGCAGCTCATGGACCAAATGTTGTTCCATCCATTTGCTCAAGATTTTCCTCCAGTGCTGAGAGAGAGGGAGAAAGAATTGACTTTATGATATCATAAAGTGATGTTTTTAAATTCTATGAACAATTTCACCCCCCTTGCAGTGACTGTTTTCATCTTCCAGTCTTTACAGCTGCAAACTTAATTTTTACATGATTGTAATGAAATTACATATTTAATTTTGCATTTCCTTTTTAATTTAAGTATGTTGTGCAAATGTCTTGTTCTTATATGGCTTGCAGAGTTACCATTTCAGTCTGTGCATGATAGCCCAACTTGGTTGTGAGCAAGTATGTGTGTAACAGTTCCCCTCCTTCTCTAAGATGAGGTTGCTTCTAGTTTTCTCATGTTAGAAATGACATGTTCACTGTCGATAGTATGAGCAAAAAAAAAATGAAATGAGGAGAGATCCAGTTTTGCTGTCTGAGGATCTCTCGAAATTCTGATTCTGTGTTTTAAAGGAAGATGATGTTTTCTTTCGCCTCTGAATAATACAGCACAGTTGTCCCTTAGTAGCTTGGGGGATTGGTCCTAGGATACCCTTTGTATACTAAAATTACATTTTATACTAAATTACTAAAATACAGCTTATGTAAAATGGTCTATTTGCATGTACCCTACACACTTCCTCTCTATCCTTTAAATCATCTGTGGGTTAATTGTAGTATCTAATAAGATGTAAATGCTATATAAATATCAAGAGTTGTTACACTCTGTTGTTAGGCAACAATGGTTAAAAGTCCATACACATTTAATACAGACACAATTTTTTCAAACCTTTTCAATCCTTAGTTGACTGAACCCACTGATGTAGAACCCACAGGTATGAAGGACTGACTGTATTAGTACATTTAAAATCATTTTATGTGTTCTATATTTGTGAGAAAGTGGGTTTAGCTTTCTGTCACCTATGATGATGACATAAGCACTGTACCACGTAAGCACTGGGCCTTGTTTCTGGAACCCGATAAATATTGGGCACCCTGGAACTCAAGCTTTAGAGAAGGGTCCCGAGATTATATAGAATTAGAATCTAATATGAACTTTGACTTTCAACAAATTAGGGTTAGAGGAAGAAGAAGAAGAAGGAAGTTTGGCCATTCAGCTGAGTGGTAAGGGCTAATTCCCAGGTTTCCATGGGTCTGAGTTTGGTAAGGGTCTGGAAGCACAGATCTCTAAAGACTCATGGAGGAATATTTTTTTTTTTAGAGACAGAGTCTCACTCTGTAGCCCAGGCTGATCCTGAACTTACCATGTAGCTCAGGTTGGCCTTGGCCTCAAGGCAATCCTCCTGCCTCAGCCTCCCAAGTACTGGGATTCCAGGCATGAGCCACCACACCCAACTGTATGTGGCGCTAGGTGGTATGTGGTGCTAGGTGCTAGGCAGTCCAACTCAGGACCTTGTACTTGTACTTGCAAGGCAAGCACTTTAACTGCTGTGCCGTTACCTCCAGCCCCTCATGGGAGAATTTCTTAAACCTCATTTGGCAAGTAATTTTTGAAGACGTATCATGTAGCAGTCACCATGCTAGGCACTGAGAGGGAGAGAGGAAACTAGCCAGGATTTTGTTGTTGCTGTTTTGTTTGAGACAGGGTCTTGCTGTGTACTCCAGGCTGGCTCTAAACTCACTCTGTATGCCAAGCTGGCCTCGAATTCGAATTCATGGCCATCCTCCTGTGTCAACCTCTCAAGGGCTGGAATTACCAGTGTGTGCTACCACACCCAGCTTATATGGTGCTGGGGAATTGAACTCAGGGCCTTGAGCTTGCTAGGCAAGGACTCTAACTGCTGAGCTATTCCTCTAGCCTGTCGGTTTTTTCTGCTGTAGTCTGGCTTTAGAAACTGCCTGCCTCCGGCCCTATCTTTGGGATTCTCTGAGTTCTCAGCTGCACTCTCTGCCTTATTAAGGCCTGTTTCCTTGCAGGCTAGACGTGTCCATCTAGCTGCAGGTAAAGTGGTCCACTGAGAATCTGGCTGAATCTTGCAGGAACGGAGCACAGGATGCACAGCTGGGCCATCCAGCAGCTCTTCCATGTGTCGCTCTTTGGCCCATGTGATCTCCCACCTTCCCCTCCCTCTGTGTGTCTGCACTGTCCTCCTCTCTGCACACCAGCATGCCCTGATGGCTCATCGCCTCATACCAGTCCCTTTTTCACAGCAGCCAGTGTGGTAGGCTTTTTATTCTTTTTTACTGTGATTAAGAATACACAACACAAAATTTATCATTTTAACCATTTTTAATGTGTGATTCTGGGGCCTTAAGCGCACATACGGTGTTATGCAAGCATCACTGCTGTCTTCTTTCCGAACATTTTTCAGCATCCCAGACTGTAATTTGGTACCCAGTAGACACTCCCCGGTCCACTCTCCCTAGCCCGGGGTAGCCTTGTGTCTCCCGCTATCTCTGGGCTTTGCCCCTTCTGTGTCTCTCGTACTAGTAGAATCATAAGCTATTTCTCCTTTTATGTTGGGTACAGTTCACTTAGCAAAATATTTTCAAATTTTGTCAAAATTTCTTTTCACTTTATGGCTAATATTTTATCATATAGATATGTTTCATGTGTTTATCTGTTAATAGACACTTTCTACCTTTTGGCTATAATAATGCTGTCATGAACATTGGTGTACAAATATCATTTGGAGTCCCTGCTTTCAATTCTTTTGTGTATATTAACTGGGACTGGAATTTGTTTAGTTATATGGTAATTCTGTATTTAACTTTTTTGAGAAAAGCCAACATAAAACACTTTTATTGCAATAATAAAACTTGCAACTCATATGTGTTATTAAGAGAGGTGATGGGGGTGGGGAAGAAGGGGACAAAGCAACAGTGTTTCTGCTCAGATCACTCCAGGAGACAGCAGCGAGAGGAGGGACAGAGGGAAGAGAAGCTGAGAAACAGCTCAGCAGAGAGAGCCACGCATCAGAAACGGAGGTGCGGAGGCTGCCGTGATGGGCATCATTCTCTTTGAGAGCACTCAAGGATCTGTCATGCTATCTGGGCTTTCTTGGGGTGGTCATTCTACAAAAAGCACCTTCGATTTAAATTTTCAGTTAAGGTTCTTACATTTTAGACATTGGACTATTTGTGAGATTATAAAAGTACTAAATATCTATTTTTAAAACCCCACAAGATGAAATGTTTGGCATGTAGTTTATGTGTACATAAGTGCTGGGAGAAAGGGGAAGGGGAAATGGAGGTGCCAGAAGCAGAGTTGCGAACAGGACACCTTCAGTTAGGGTAGATGTTTGTAAAACAAGGCGTAGGACATCAGGGAGAGCTGTACAGCGGCCTCTGCTTACATGATCCCTTCATGCCAGATTCAAGAACAGGGACCTAAGGAAAGAGGCCACTCCTGTCAGTCCAGTTTTAGAAGGTCCGCGTAGAGGACGAGAGTGATGTGTGGCACAATGACTCAGGTGAACAGTAGTACTGTAGGCCCAGCCTGAAGGTGTAGTCGGTTTTGGCTCTGACCTGTCTTCTTTCCAGCTTCAGTTCACCTCCTGCTTGCCTGGCATAAACTTAAAAGTCTTGTTTGTGTCCCAGGAGGAATAGAATTTCTTTCTATCCTCAAGTATCCCAGTGTAGTGCACCACTTAGGTATAGCCAAACTTTGAGAAGGTATGCCAGTCTCCTAGAGAGGTGATCTCCACCTGTACCCTAGGGTGGCAGCAGTGAACCCTGTGCGTGGCTTGATGGGTGATATTGATGGGGAATGTTCTGCTTTTATCTTTTTGAGGAAATGTCAAAATGGTTTTCACAATGCTAATACCACTTTGTTTCTTCTAGTCGTATCCAAGGGCTCCCGTGTGTCCACATTCTTTTTTTTTCTTTTTTTTTTTTTTGAGATAGGATCTCACTCTACAGTCCAGGTTGTGCCAATATCTCTTATTCCCCCCCCCCCTTTTTTTTTTTTTTAATAATAGCCATCCATGAAGTGGTATCTCATTGAGGTTTGGATTTGCATTTCCCTGGAGATGAGTGATGCTTACCAGCCATTTGTATACGTTCTTTGGAGAACTGATTATTTGGTCCTTTGCTGTCTTTTTAATAGGTTGTTTACTTTCTGCTATTGAGTTGTAGTTCTTTTTGTATTCAGTATACAAATCCCTTATTGATATATGATTTGCAAATATTTCTCCCATTCTATAGATTATCTTTTTTACTCTGTGGATAATGTCTTTTGGTGCGTAAAAGTTCTAAATTTTTACTAAGCTCAATTAATCTGTTTTCTTCTTTTACTTACCCTTTTGGTATTATATTCAAAAATCTCAGGTGTGGTGGTCAAGCTTGTCATCCCAGCACTCTGGAAGACTGGGGCAGGAGGGTCCCAAGATTGAGTCCAACCTGGGTAACTTGGCAATTTAGTGAAAGTCTGCCTCAAACATAAGTTTGTCTGTTTAAAAAAGGACCAGGGAATACTATAGCAGTGTGAAGGTCCTGGATTCAATCCCGAGTACAAAAAAATAAATATTTTCCAAGTCCTGTATTCTGAAGATTTCTTCCTATTTACTGCTAGTAGTTTTATAGTTTTACTTTTTACACTTAAATCTTTGAGTCTGTACCTGTATGAGTTGCAAGTACCATTTTGTTCTCTTGTATATGGATAGCTAGCTTTCCTGCATCATTTATTTAAAAGACTCAACACCTTTCTAAAAAAATCAACTGTATAAATAAGGGCTAATTTCTGGGCTTTCTCTTCTGTCTCCTTGGCCGATGTGTCTGCCTTACGGTTTAAAATGCTAACATGGGATATTTTCCTTTTGGAAGCCTGTCACTGGTAGCCCTTGCACCCGAAGCCGCCACTTACCAAGCCCTACAAAACACCACATGATCCTTACTCTGCTGTCCTCGTTCTCCTCTCAGTCCACTCATTGGCATGCTTCCACTTCTGGCCTGATTGGTCCCAGGACACACTGAATTCTTCCTTGCCCCACGACTTCTGCACTTACTAGTGCTTATCACAGGAATAAACTTGCCCAGTGCTTTTTCTGACTGAACGCAGCCTCATGCCCCATCTCAGGTCCCTTCCTGACTACCTGGTCCACATGGTTTTTCCTCTCTAGTTCAGCATCCTTTTCTTTCTCTTTTTTGTTGGTTTGGTTTGTTGTTGTTACTGTTCTTGTTATTATTTTGAGATAGGGTCTTGCTCTGCAGACCAGGCTGGTCCTGGACTCACTCTGTATCCCAGGCTTCCCTCAAACTCATGGCAGTCGCCCTACCTCAGCCTCCCAAGTGCTGGGATTATAGGAGCTCACTGTTTATCTTCTTAACAGTGTTTATCACAGCCTCTATTGATCTCATTTATTCACTTACCTACTATCCTGGCATTCATTAGAGGTGAGGGTAGGATCCACGTCTATCTGGTTCATTATTGTATTTCTAAAATCCAACACATGGCCTGAGATAAACTAAGTTTTCATAACTTTTTATTATTAAATTGAATTCCTGTCCCCTTTTGTCTCCATGGTCTACATATATTACAGCTCTGTTTACTATCATCATCTGTTAATTACTTGAACCCTACTTTCAAATAGAATACGCTGGATTGCTTCTTCTTGGTTCAGGTCACTGTCCCTCAGTGGTCCTCAGTGTGGTGAGGTCATGTGTCGAAACATGGCCTGCTAGATATGTCCCTCAACAAAGTTTGTGAGTAGGACAGATTCTCTGAAGAGATTGGAGATGAAATTTCGTTTTAAAGAAGAGGAAGAGCCGAGCTGGAACCCCAGATGTGTCTGTAACATTCCCTTATATGGTAGACTATTTAAAAGCACCTTACAGAAAGTTCTGCCTCTGCAGATGGACTCTTGTTCCTGCTACATTTATTAATCCCAAATAGAAGGGTATAGGTGATGAGCCCCCTAAGAGTAGTAGTCCTGTCTTTTATCAGCCATTGTGTCCTAGTGCCACGCAGAGTGCTGGCATTAGTATATATTGATAGAACACATGGGTGATCCAGTTTGATTGAAATTAAAGAGTAGTGTAACCCATGAAGAATAAAGGAAGCGGTAAGCATGACCCTCCCAGGTTTAGTTTAGCTCATTCTCTTGCAGTGCATTCTACCTAAAACGGTGCCATCTTCTTCCCGACACGTCGTGGGGCCCGTCTCCCACGGCTGCGGCTGCGGCCCAAGCACGCCCTGCGATTACACCACCAGCCATTCTTCATCCCTGCACATCAGAATCTGTCAGGAGACGCATCAGATTGTTGTAGCCCTTATTGATCTTCTCTTGGCCTTTGGCTGTGTGGGTAGGACACTGATGCGGCGTACATGATAGATGGTGTGGGGTGCCGTACAGCCCCCTCCCCTGGCCGGCTGCCGGTTCTCGTACATCCCACCTCTTAGTGCTTCGGGGAAGTCACCAACCCCAGGTGATGCCAGATGGGATGAAACGTGGCAGAATATTGTCCACTCCCTTTTGAACCAGACTCTGAATGACTCAAGCCTGGACTTGGATGAGCTGTGTGCACGCTTCCCTGCCGTGCCGGCGAGAGTGCCGTGATTGCTTCCCTCTGTGGATGGCAGGGCTGTGTTAGCAGCTCAGAGCGACCTCCGAGGGTGCCCCGCTTTGTACGGTCTCCTAGCTGTAAATGGATGGTTGATAATGAACTTGCCTTGGCGTCTGCAGATTTTAACAGTTGAGACCTTTGACTGTTGGAGGACCCTCAGAAGTTTTACCTTTAGTGATTGTGTTTTTGCCAGGCACAAACTGGAATGAGGCCCGAGGGACAGATGTGCAGAAAGATGATACCCTGCTCGCGAGTGACTTAGCCACTGCCCCGCATCCGCATCCCTAACACAACACCAGTTTGTTCTCTGTTCAGACTTGAGCAGGCTTTTTGTCTCCATGGCACTTTATGGGTAAAATCATATTCTGTGCCGTATTACCAAATTGAGAGATTAGTGAAGAGCCAGCGCATTTCCCCCAGGAACGTCAAAACATTAAGGCTTCAGTTCTACAAAACTGCAGCCCCAATGTTAGCAGATGCTCCCCACCCTAACTGGCTGATTATTATACAGCAGCTCAGCTCGCTCAGGGACCTCAGGCTCACCCTATCACGGAGCATCCAATGGCAGCTTTACAGGGGCTGAAACTTGAGTGGAGCCTTCTTGGTATTTTTACTGCCTCTGTGGGTGATTGTGTGGTCTTGCTGACTTTGAAACTTTGCCAAGCTCAAATTATTGCAACCATTTTCAGTGGATAGAACTTGAAGATCTTAATCATGTAATTATTTATGCATTAGGAGGGAACCAGAAATCTTCTATTATGGTCATTATTTTGTTATTCATTGTCATTAGTTTTAACATTACTGAATGGATCCAGTCGCTGTGCTGAATATTTGAGATGCATTTACCCATTTTATCCTCACAAACAACCATATGAGGAAAGTAGTATTTGATCATGCCTCACCCCGTGGGTGCTAAGATATTATGGATATTGATGTGTGACAGACTGAGAGAAACCCATCTACTGATCTCAGAGAGGTCTCACAGCAAGCAAATGGCAGAGGTGACATTTAAACCTGTGTCTTTCTGGCTCTAAGACCCCCTGAGCCTAATCTCTTAGTCTATGAGCTTATATTCTTACAGTCTTGCTGTTTATAGGGTGTTTTCTATTAATATAAAGTTTAGGTTGATTGTTAGAGCATATATCACTCCTCCTCGTTAGTACTATAAGTAGCACTGCTTTAGTGGTTTGGTTTGGTTTGGTTTGGTTTGGCTTTGAGACATGGTCTCACTCTGTAGTCCAGGCTGGTCCTGAATTCACTATATAGCCCAGGCTGGCATCAAACATGGCAATTCTCCTGTAGCCTCCTGCATGCTGGGAGTACAGGTGTGTGCTGCCACGCCTGGCTTATGTGGTGCTGGGGAATCAAACCTAAAGCCTTGTGCTTGCTAGGCTATGTATGCCCCAGGCCCCTGATTTAGATTTTATCTTAAATATATAAACCATTTCCTTTCTAAGTCCTAACAAAATCTTGGTTTTAAGAAGCCCATTTGTAAAGAGTTATCCGAAGAGGTGCCCATGCCTTACATGGTTTAATTCCTGGACAGAATCCAGGCATAGGACCCGTCCGGCCTGCCTGTCCTCTCAGACGTGCCTCTCTTGGCTTGTGCCTTGGCGTTGGGCCTTCGGCTTGTGGTATGGGAAGAGGTAAAACAGCCAGATGGAACTTGGTGATGTGTCTCTTGGACAGTGTTGCTGAGGATTTCTTTCAGTCTGTCACACAGTCTTCTTAAAGAGGACGTAGGAAAATTATTTTTCTCAGTATGAAAAAATACCATGCTCCTCTGTAGAAGCTGGTCTGTTGTTAATCTTATAAGCAGGAGAAATTTTATTTTTAAAAAAAAGAGGTCTTCCTTCCATGCAGTGGCTTCTAGGAAGCTCAGAACCCTATTTTTGATTTGTCTTTAGTAGGCTTAAGAAAGCTTATAACCTGATCTTAATTTCTTGTTTTTTATTTACTCACATTAGATGTTCCCTTGTTCTAAGCATGAGCTGTGTCTAATTTTATCCTCTGGGTAAGATATATTTCAGTTAGCTTCCTTGAATACTTTTCTTTTTGGTGATATAGAGGGTCAAAAACAGAGTCAGTTTACCATTGAGCTATATCTTCCAGCCTCTTAGATATTTTATTCTAGGACAGAGTCTCACTAAGTTGCTCAAGCTGGCTTTGAACTTGCAATCTTCTCCAATAACTGATATTGCAGACATGTGCTGCTGTGTTTGGCAGCTTTGAATTCTCTCTGAAACATAAATTAAAGCATAAACAAAAAGTATTTCTGCACCCAGACCTTACCAGCATAATCCTCCCATCCCGTTTTGATAGTAGTCTGGTTTATAGAGTTATTTGACTCTGGTGTCCTCCCTACCCTACTTCTCTCTACAGTGTGATTTTCTGACCTATTTTCTTAACAAGAACAAAAAAAAAAAAAAAACCCGCAGGGAGAATTACCACCACCTGACCAGCCATTTGGTGACCATCTTGAGCATTGAGCTAGAGCACAAAACTGTACCAAATGCACTGGCTAAACACACAGCATACAGGAGTGCCAAACTCACACTCTAGCTCTTCCCAGACAAAATCAACCTCAGGAAGAGCCACCTCTGTGACAACTGGCATCAGCACAGTCTCTAGTCTCAGATCTAAGCTGCCAGCACTCCCTGCCGCCTGTGAGTCACAGTCTGCTCAGGACCCGAGGTCACCCAGGTTACAGTTGCTCAGGACCCGAGGTCACCCAGGTTACAGTTGCTCAGGACCCGAGGTCACCCAGGTTACTCCCTCCACCGGGGCCCAGATCTCTCCCACATAGAGCCAAACTGTGCCTCTGCACCACTCCCTGACCCTGCAGCCGCCTGGGCTCGGCTCAGCTCGGCTCAGGCTCTGACTTTGGCTCTGGCGTCTACTCTTTCCACTGTATCCTGGAGCCTTCATTCTTTGACTCTAGGGGTAGAATACACCTGGCAGAATACAGTGTCTGCTGTACTGTAAAAAATAAATAAATTTTAAAAACTTCCAAATGGTGAACAGTGTGTAACAATTTATTTTTCATGTAACCAGAGATACAAACTGTGAATACACTGTTTATTTGGTTGATTTTTCAAGGCAGGAATGGAACAAAACAGTTTCCCACCTGTAGTAGCCCTGTGGTCTCCTGTGAGCTGGGCAGATGTTTAGGGCGTATATGTGGCCCTAAACACAGTCTTTATTGGTAGATTGTTGACGGTCACCTAGGCTTCATCTGTCTTCCTTGTCTTGCTCCTACGTCCGTCAGTGCCTATCCATGGGTAAGCTTAGCACTATGCATCGACTGCAGCAAAACTGGACTTGAGCACGGTGTGTACTGTTACATACTTTATACACGACTCTGAGGAGTAGACAGGATTTTAAGTTTTTCTGAGTTCAAACAGGTCATTCATCAAACTTCTGCTATTAGAGGAAGGTGTGGTGGCACACACACCTGTAATCCTGGCTACTTAGAAGCTAGGCCCAGGCAGAGAAGATCACAAATTTGAGGCCAGCCTGGGCAATTTAGGGAAACCCTGCCTGAAAAAGTAAAAGCAACAGAAGTGGTAGTCCTTGACAAAGCGTCAGGAGCATGCAGAGCACCGAAACCCCTCTTTTACTTCTTTTGGGGCTATTGAAGATGAAAAGGAATTTTATCCTTTTGCCAGCCTTTCACCACATGGGCTCTGAACATTATGAACTTTTTTTTGGTCCTCAGAAGTGCAACTTATTAGCTGCCCTTGGCAAGCAACTTGGGACAGCAACAACTGTGGATCCAAGAGCGTGTGAAGTTTCACTGAGGTCTGCCTGGTGCCCTCGCTCTGAGAGCATCTTCTTCCGGCTGTCTCTTGTCTTAGAACACTTCCATCTCGTGGGACACCAATCTGTCCCACAGCTGGGCTGGCTTGCTTGCCCTCATTATTTCAAGTTGGGAACATCTACAGTTGGCGGCCTTTCTTTCCCCATTAAGTGAATTGAGGGGAAATCATGGAGGAAAAAAAAAGAGACAGAAAGGAAAAAAGAGGAAGCCAGTGTCACCTGCACGATTGGTTTACCCAGAAGGGCTTCTGATTTTGTGTTCCCTTCCCCATTACTGTTGGGCCATGTGCGAAGTTTTAACATTGAATTATTTTACTCATTTAATTAAAACAGTTACTTTAGGTTCATTCCTTTCTGGGTAAGAAAATAATTATACGCTTTTTGGGCTCAGCTTTGTAATTAGCCTATTGCAGTTATCACTATGTTACAGTCTTCTGAAACATCATCTCAAACTGCATCTACTTAGTAGTCATGAAGACTTTTTAATTGCTTTGGGAGCCCGTTTCAGCCTTTCCCACCTTCTCCCATGGTCCCCGTGCCAGCTCCACAGCCTCCCTTCTGACTTTCTCCTTCACTTTCTCCTTGCAGTCTACTGAAACTACTCTCGCCAAGGTCACCCGAGACCTTCCTGCCACCCAGTCCACTTAGTACTTCTTTTTGTTTGTTTTGGTTTGTTTGTGCTATTTTTCAGTACTGGGGATTGCAACCCAGGGCCTTTATACTGGGGAATATCCCCAGCCCTTTTTTATTTTTTTTATTTTTTATTTTGAGACAGGGTCTCACCAATTGTCTAGGCGAGATTCAAACTTGGATCCTCCTACCTCAGTCTCCCAGGAGAACTACAGGTATGCACTACCATGCCTGACTCAACGAAGTTCTTGGAAAGATTATTTCTAGTTTTTCCATATCCTCAGCTATAATTAACTTGAATCTGGAACCTTTGATTTCCTTAATACCGTACAGAGAGTACCTTCAGCCAAGCCTTGTGGCAAAAGCCTGGAATCCTAGCACTCTGCGAGGCTGAGGCAGGAGGATCACAAGTTCAAGGCCAGTGGACAGTGTCGCTTCATAGTAAGAGACCCTATCTCAAAATCAAAAATAAGAATGGGCTGGGATGTAGCTCAGTGTGAAGGCCCTGAGTTCAGTCCCCATTACCACAGACACAGACACACACACACACACACACACACACACAGCACACACGAATACTTTCCCAAAGTACAGCTTTGCAGTGTCATCTTCATACTTTCCAAGAAACAGGTAGCAGCAACACCAAGCAACGTCTCTCTCTTGCTTAGGGAATAAAGTCACCACTGATGAATTTGGCATTCCAGGCCTTCTGGTCTTGCTCCAGCCTATTCATGAGCCTTAGCCCATGTGGACCAGTACCCAACAAAAAAAGCCTTTCCCACTGCTACATGACTGCCAGGCCTCTTCCTGCCTCCTTAGATCTTCCCGCCCTCCCAGAACACCCCCTAAATGTGCTTCTGTTGCATCTCAGCTCTTGCACATGACCTATTCCAGCTCCCGCGTGGGCAAGTCATCTTTCTCTCTGGAGCCCAGCAGGTCTTTGCATTTCTCCAGAGAGCCCACTGTGTTTCACACCGTAACTGCTTGTGGTCACTTCTTACCTGTCCGATGCAAGAATCGTTGTTCTTCTTTCACTGGATCCCCTGCAGCACCAGCTCACTGCCAGATAGCCTCCTGCTGGTATGTGGAAGTTCAGTTTTGCTAAAAATCTGATCCATTCTTTTTCCTCTTCTTAACTTTTATTACTTCTCATTCTTTGTGCTTGTGTATTTATGCGTGTGCATGCTGTTACACTTTGATGATTATGAAAAGAATACATGCTCATTATAGAGCTGGAAGTGTACTGAAAAGCACAGAGGGGAAAATTAAATTCATCTTTAATCCTACCCCCTGCTGGTGATCACTATTACGATTTATTATATGTCCCCTTAGTAATTAAATTATATATAAAATGGGCTTATATATTTTATTGTGTTTCTTTCCTTGAAAGTAAAGTGTAGTATTTGAAGGCACCGATACTCTTTCACAAACAACTTGTCTCCTCTTCTCCTCCTATTCATGCCTCACTACCTGGCCATGACCTCCAGAATAATAGTAAACATAAATAGTTTGCACGCATCCTTGCCCCTCTGTTTCAGGTACATGAGGGTATCTTTCTTCAACTATTACGCATCTGGAAAATGTCTGAGTTACAGCTTCTGGAAGAACAGCTCAGCTGGTTTTTAAAAATTTCTGAGTCACTATCTTTTTCTTTTAAAACGTCACAAACTGTGATCTGTTGCCATATTCATTTCCCAGACCTGTTATAGTAGATTTCTCCAAACTGGGAAGAAAAGAAAACAGAAAACAGGAATTTACTTCCTGGTTCTGGAGGCCAGAAGTTCAACATGAATAGCAAGACCACATTCCTTCTGAAGGCTCCAGAGCAGAATCCTTCCATGCCTCTCCCAATTTTTGTGGTTGCCAATGGTCCTGGACACCCTGTGACTATAGCTGTGTCTCTCCAGGCTCTGCCTGTGTCATCAAACAGGCCTCCTTCCTGGTACCCCTGAAGCTGAATCGCCTTCTCTTCTTCCCTTATAAAGACACCAGTCGTTGGATTTGAGGACTTATCTTTGCAAATTACTGCTATAAAGACCCCCATTTGTAAATAAGGCCATAGACTTAGGTTCCAGGAAGCCCAGAATGTAGTAGGAATGCTGTTGGACCCAGCAGTTACTTTCAGCTTTTTAGAACTCTGAAGAGAAGTCTGAGGCAGTCCCAGTTTATTTTCTTCCTTGTAACCTCTCCTGCCTGAATTTTTCTCCAAGTTTTGTTCTTTTTTTCCTTTATTTAAAAAATATTTCTTCTAACGTATCTCTTACAATTATTTTTACCTGAAGTGTCATACCTCTGTGATTCTTATACCCGGATCTTTAGTCAGAAATGAATTATTTTCTTCTACTCTATCTTTGAGTGTTATTCCTTTTCTCCTCTTGAAACAGTAAATCCTTTTTCTCAGTCCTCCATGACTGTCTTCTCTTTCTCTTCATTTACATTTTATTTTATTCCTTTTCATTCTGCTTAGTATCTAAAAGTGTGAGGATAATGACTTCTTTGAGATAAGAGACAGAGTCTCATTATATTGCCCATGCTAACCTTGAGCTCAAGATCCTCTTGCCTCAGCCCTCCTATTAACTGTAATTATAGGTGCATGTCTCTGCACCCAGCCTTACTTGGTTTCTAAAATTAGCATTATGTTTCCCTCTTCTGGTAAAGATTTTCATCCTCCCCTTGCATTTTAGTGCTACTTTTGAATTATCCACAATCACAGGTTTTATACACTATTGCAAAAAGATTTTTGCCTTCTGTCTCCCTGAAGGCAACAACTGAACTGCTTCTCTAAAATTTTTAGTTTTGTCATAAAGAAAGGTTAAAAATATGCTTCTTTCTTGAATTTTTAGGATCTGTGTAACATTATTTGATTACTCTGTGTTGGATCTTAGTGGGTTTGTTTGGTTTTTTTTTTTTAATCTTACAGAACCTTTAAACAAAAACAAGGAGCCATTCAGACTTGTGTTTTTCAACATTCAGAATGTATAGTCTCAGCTGCCATCATCCTTGTGTGAGTGTAGCTTCTCCGAGCTCAGCAGCTGGATGGTCAGTGATTTGCAGAGCTTCCTGAGCAGTTTGCCATGTTTAGCCAATGTGTGTCTCATGAGCTGTGCCAGAGTGAGGCAGGGCATTCTCCTGTGCTTGGCTGTTTACTAATGGGAACCAGTGGCCCCAGAATGTGCACACTGCAGGCGCTAAAGGGCCAGGGCAGCAGTCTGGAAGGAGGAAGAGCACTGAGGCAGTGTTTGCCTAGCTCATCACACTAACCTAGACAGTGCCAGCTGATGAGATGAACAAGAAAGATGGAAATTTTGAACTAGGGGCCTCTCCTCCAAGCCCTAGCCATCCTGAGGGAAGCCAACTCACTGGGATGTTGCTTGAGTGTTCTCTCCAGCATGATCTGCTGCCAGGACTCCGTGCCACTCTGCTTAATTACATCCCCACTGTACCCCCTTTTAAATTTATATTTTGACACATGGTCCTTTTTTTTTTTTTTTTTAGGTAAAGCCTTGCTCTGCAACCCAGGCTGGTCCTGAACTCACTGTGTAGCCTAGACTGAGCCATGATCTCAAAGTAACCTCTTGCCTCAGCCTCCCAAGTGCTGTGATTACAGGTGCATCTCAACACACCCAGCTAAACTTTATGTTGTGATGGGGAATCAAACCCAAGGTCTTGTGCATGCTAGGCAAGCACTTTAACCACTGAGCGATGTTTACAGCCGTTAGACATGGTCTTGTTAAGTCTCTAAGGTACCCAGGCTGGGCTCAACCTTGCAATACTCCTGCTTTGGCCACCCAGAGAACTGATATTACAGATGTGGACCACACACCCAGCTATGAAAATTATGTTTTCTAAGATGAAATCTGTTTGTCTCTCTCCTTGTTCTCTTTTCTTTTTCATTCAAGAGTACTATTTCTTAGCTGACCAGATTATAAAAATATCAGAGTGGACACCTTCATTTTTTTTAAGAAACCTCTTGATCGGGCCTCTCCTGTTGCCAGAGTCTCCACCTTCAACAGAATGGTGGTCTTTTTCATCATTTCACCTCTTAGAAGAATCCAACGGGCCACAGGAAGTTAATTACATCTTTTTCCAGGAGTATAGAGCTCATGAATAATCAGATCCTCCATGTAGATGTTGCTATATTTGCCAAGAGATTGAACAGTCCGAGCTCTGTCTGTCCAGGCACTTTGCTGCCTACTGATTTTTCCATAAGCAGGTTTTTAGATTGCATCACTGTGGACTTTAGGCTCAAATACGCCATATATCATATGGGTTCCCCATCCCTCAACATATTAACCAAAGCCTTGTTGAGCCTAGCAGAAGTGCCACAGGCAGACACAAAGAAGCTGTGATACCTTTCAGACATTTGAGCTCCCGCCTTTGATAGTGATAGGCACTAATTTGAACTCTGCAAAGTAGTTCCCATGTTTTCTCACCATCCTGGTCATTCAATATTGGGTTGGTCCATCTGTCCTTTTATCTGTCTGTATTCCTTGCAATAGTACTACTTCATGGAGAAGCCTTCCTCTTGGCTTTTTTTTTAAGTGGTTCTGAGGATTGAACTTGGAGCCTTCACACTAAGCTATATCCCAGCTGGTTTTGTTTTTTGAAATACAGTCTCATTAAGTCACTGATTTGCTCAGGTTGGGCTCAAATTTCTGATCCTCCGGCCTCTGCCTTCCTGGCCTTTTGAAACATCTTTTGGGCAGGCTTCTTAGGCCCTTGATCTTCAGCTTTGCAGAATCTTTTCACTTTTCCTGAAGAGTTTCTGGCAGAGCAATGGCCTTCTTCTTCTCTTCACCATCTTCCACAGTTCAGCTTAAAAGAGCCCTTTTTGCTTCTTGCCCATTGTTTGCTGGAAGGGAAAAAGGTGCTGGTTGGGGTGGGCACTTTTATAGTGCAGTTTCCATACAGTAAGAAAATGGCTCCTGGTGTCTTATTGTTACTTTCCACATCAACACAATGTCTCTCAGCCAAAATGAGATAATGAAGGATAAGTAGGTTTGCTCTTACCCAAGCAGCAAAGTCAATATAGCTGTTGCTCATTTCTATTCCTTGAGATGGAAAGTAACAGAAGATGTTCTGGTATTCTGGTGGTAGGATGAATAATCAGTCATCCACAGCTTGAATGGTCACCTTCTGCAGAGAATCTTCACAGATGCTCCACAGGGAGTTTGGGTGCCGGGGACTGCTAGTCACATACCACTTTAACTGGGAAACTAGGTAGAGCATCTAATGGCAGTACCCATCCTGACCTGCCTCCCAGCCAGTGCTCTGCACACTAAGGAGCAAGGCCTTCTGAGAGAGGGGGTTTCTTCCCAGGTGACTTGTGGCCAACAGGTGGAGAAGGGGTAATGGGAAGCGACAGGAATGGATGGAAGAAGGGGGAGTGGCAGTGATGATGTAGCTTTGGTCCAGGAGCATGAGTTGGTCATCAGCTGATTAGAGTGAAATCTCATCTCTATGAACTCAGAAGAGAAGAGTGAGAGTCTCATCTATAGGGGTAACTGAATGCTGTATCTAAATCCAGTGGGCCTGAGGAGGAGTCATCAGTGACTGGCTTAGCCGTGCATCACTGGCTAGAATGTGTACCAAGAGCCAGGCGGGACTGTCAGCTGGGTGCTGTGCTGAAAAAGCCACCCCAGTGTGCAGGAGAGGATGCTGGTGTCTAGCGATGGGTGGCAGAGCCATGGAGCCAAGTGAGGTCATTAGATTTGAGAAGGCAGAAGGACGTAGGCTCAGGCTGTCAGGTAAATCTTCATGGTGGATGTGCATATGAGGATGGTGCTGAGGATGAGGAGGTAAGCAGAGTCTGAGCCCAGAGCCAGGTGAGGTGATTCACCTTGGCCACTCTCTCCTCCAGCTGGAGTCTTCTAACCAATTGTCTTCTCCTGCACCATGGTTGGTGTTCAGTGCTGCAGCTGCCAACTTCCCAGATCTTTTCTCTGGCACACAGGCAGAATAGGATCAATGGGAGGTGGGCAGAAGAGAACGCCTCCTCTGGTCCTTGAACCCAGGTCTCCGTACCCCTACCTACAGGCAGTGGACATGAACTGAGGGACCCAGAGACACAGTTGGAACATCGCTTGCAGGGAGAGCTCAGAGCAGCACTCACCAGCAGCGGGCGGGGTGGCTCCTTCTGCCTATGACTTCTCCCTCCCCTTCTTTTCATGCAAAAATAAACTTTCTTTCTGAATAATACTTTCTCAACTATGTGCGTGTGTGCATGTGTGTGTAAATGCAATTTTTATGTACAGGGTAAAATAGGTCTGCTTTCTTTAACAATAATTACAGGTTTTTAAAACTTGCGTATATTGAAAATCATTTCTCAAGATCCTGTATCAAAATAAATTACTTTATACTTCCAGAGTAAATTGCATTATAGCAATGCGGCGTTCCACAGCTCCCTTAGGCAGAGCAGGCTGTGCAGCCTCTGACCTCCCCCAGCACTCTACTAGCGCTTCTGTTGTTATAGCATTTAACCAGGTTGTGTCGCGATTTATCTGTTTATGTCTGTGTCTTTCCTGCTGTCTTCAGGGCAGGGGTTATGTTGCATTTATCTTTATTAGTCCAATGATTAGTACAACCCTGGAAAATAGGCTTAGTAATGTTTGCTAGGTGGACAAATGTTTAAACAGGCCTTCCGAGCCTTGAAGGCCAGAATCAAGGCAAATTCATCATTAACCCATGAATTAATCAGTGCTCTAATACTATCAAAGCACTTTATTATTCATCATTATTTTATTCTATTGTAGTATAATATTTACTGAGCACCTGCTCATCCAAGCATCATCCCAGGCCCATTGTGTGGTTGGCACAATTGAACCCTCTCCAAGAGCCTACAGGGGGCAATAGTCATCGTCCCCTTGTAGAGATAAGGAAACCGAAATGTGACAAGGAAAGATTGGTTGATCTTTTTCCCAAAGTCTCAGACCTAATAAGTGTTGAACTGAGATTTGAATTTGGCCAGCTGATCCCTAAAATTAGTACTTGGACCACTTATTTTAAAGAAAGGAGAGGTCTGGGAGGGAGGGATATGAAATGTTACTTTTGTTTTATTTTGGGGGTACTGGAGATTAAACCTAGGACCTTAGAACTGAGCTACATCCCCTGCCCTCATCTTATTTTAATTTTTTGTTTTTAATTTTGAGACAGGGTCTCATTAAGTTGCTAATTTGCCAAGCCTGAGCTGGAACTTATGGTCTTCCTGTCTCAACCTCCCAGAGCACTAGGGTTGTAGGTATGTTCCACTACACCTGGCTATGGAATATTATTTTTTCTTTTTTTTTTTTTGAGACAGGGTCTGGCTCTGTAGCCCAGGTTTGTCTTGAACTCACTGGTGTAGCCCAAGCTGGCCTTGGACTCAGGATGGCCTGCCTCAGTCTCCCAAACGCTGGATTACAGGCGAGTGCTACTACGCCTAGCTTTATGTGGTGGGGGTTTTAACTCAGGGTCTTGCACTTGCAAGGCAGGTGCTTTAACCACTGTGCCATTCCTCCAGCCCTGGAATGTTATTTTTAAAAGATGTTCTTTGTATGAACTTTTTGGGAGTTTTTACTAAGTGAAATCATGTTCCTGTGATTTATACACTTGAATGCTGAGTGTATAATAATGCATACTGAACAGACATCACAGAAATCCCTGCCCGGATTCACAGGGAGAACAGGCACCAGCCCAAGAAAACAAAGCAATTTAGTAGAGGGGAGAGAGATTTTTGTTTTTAAAACAGTTTCTATTAAGAAAGTTTCTCACTTAGTTGCCTTTAATACAAAGTTAATAGTATTTTTACTTACAGTAGTAAATAATATTTTATATTTTCTGGTGTTTTCTTTGACATTACTTTGCTAAATTCTGCAAATGGATAGTATTGCTTAGATGTTGCCCTTTTTCTAAAATAGGATGTGCAGTACCTTGAGCACTGTCCCGCGGCAGTGTTGCTGAGGTTGAACCTGAGCCTCTATCGGGATATGAAATCACATACTGCTCCACGTAGTGGATATAACAGACTGAACGAGAAGCTGGTTTGGTCTCCAACTCACATGAGTGTTTGGGATATCCAGCCCTGTGTGGTAGAATTATCTGCTGCATCAAAATGTTTGGATCTGCACTGTGAGGATAGTATCCATAGGCAGCTGCTGAGCACTTGCACTAGGACAGTCGTAACTAAATGGGATGACTTTTGATTAATTTAGAAATAATTTTAAATAGGAATAGTGGTCAAAATATTAGACAGTCCAAGAGTGCTAAAGGCATCAATCCCCAGGCCTACTGGGTACACACCAAACAGTCACTTAGCTGGCCTTTCCTTCTTCTCGCTACAGGGCACAGTCCTCTTCAGGATCTGATCTTTTGGTGTACTCTTGCACGATCAAATCAGAGATGTGAGAGCACAGAAAGTAAAATAAAGTGAAGTGACATATTCTTCCCTTTCTTAGCATCACTCGTGTTAAATACATGTTAACTCTTGCAGACCATCTCCACCAGAGCACAAGCAAAGTGGTTTTATTCTTCCCTCACCATTTCTTTTGTTTCAGTTCACCAAGCTTTCTTATTCCATTGCTGAGGAGCAAACCCAAGGCCATGCAAGGTAAACTTTCTAGCACGAGCTACATTCCTAGCCCCAAGTCCGTAACTGTTGAAACATGTAAAAAAAATAGAAAACACCCTCTCCTGTAATGAGAGTTCAGTAGCAATCTACATTTTAGACAGCTATTGTTGCTTTCTCTTTTTTTTTTTTTTCGTTTTCTTCATCTTTAAATTTTTTTTAAATGGTGTTGGAGATTAAACCCAGAGCTTCATCGTCATAGGCAAGTACTGTACCACTGAAGTACACCTCCAACCCCCAGAATATGTTTTACTCCGTCTCTCTTTTTCATGATTGGCTTGTTGTATTCAGTAGGGCACACTTGCAGCTAATTGACTTTCATTCATGTTCCCAATCCTCGAGTCTTATTTTTTCCATAGGGAAATGGAACCTGGTCATGTTTATGAAAATGCCTGCACTGTTGTTCCCAGTGACCTGTAGGAGGACTTCCAGTTCCTCTTTCCCCACCAGCACACCTCATTTCTTTCTTCCTTCTGTCTCTCAGAGGTACAGATCTGGAGTGATCAGATTTTTAAAACATCTTACTTGGAGTGGGTGTTTAGTATGCACAAGGCCCTGGTTCCATCCCTAACATCTTCATTCCCCCCCCCCAAAAAAAAATAATAATAATAGCTTAGCAGTCACTGACCTCCTAAATAGATAAAGCTGTATGTGTAAAGGACAGAGCATTGCGTGAAAAATCTCTTCTTGGGCACTTCCCCCGGAATACCTAAGGTCCCTGCAGACAGTGCCCTCCTTACATGTCTCTGGAGTGGTGCAGTGGCAGGCTGCCTTGCCCTCTGTTTCCTTACATTCAGGCCTGCTTACCGCTAGCTTTGGTCTAAATCTCTGGTAGTTTCAGCCCTCCTACAGGGGGAAGTCTGTGTGGAGGTGACTTAGTTACACCTAGGTTCTTTGCTTGGGGACCACCTTCACAATAATGATATCTCTATGTTTTGATAATAATTCTCTTCTGTTTTTGTCAAACTGATGGTCTAGCTTACTCTCGGGGGACATTTTCTTCTCAGAATCTAGTTATTGATTTACTGTGGGTACTGCTTTCTGGAAACCAGGAATTCATACTTTTCACCTGAAAATTGATCACAGGCTATTCCATTTCACAATCCAGCATGCCTCCAGAGTATTACAATGAGATATTTTCTAAAATTTTCTTGTGTTTTCTGTAGTAAATGAATTTGTTTCATAGAACATGTGCTCTGGTATTTCAGGTTCAGTTTCCATGTGCTAAATTATGAACTTTTAGGGGTCAGAGTATGTTGCTCAGTGGTAGAACACTTTTGCCTAGCATGCATGCGGACATAAGTTCATGATCCCCCATACGGCAAGAAAAAAAAATAAAAAGACTTGTTAGGATCAGAAACTTTTCTCCTTTATTTATTGAGTGTATTCGTTGGCTCAGAATATGGCCCTACAGTAAAGAGTACCAAGGCCTTTTCTCTTGCACATCCAGCCAGGTGTTATAAGCAGTCAGTGGCTCTGTTCCTCACATCCAGGCTCAAGATGAGTCCATGGTGTTGAGTATGAGTTTCCCGGGACCTCTTTGGTCACTGGGGCTCCAGCCAGTAGAGAGGGAAAGAGCGCAGTGAGGAGCCACCTCACCTCTCCTAAGGAGCCTGGCTCCAGAAATGCCACCCAGCATTTTGAACCACCTTTGGTAGAGAGAATTAAGTCAAATGGTCACCTCAAGGGAAATGAGGCCGAGCTTTGTATCTGGGTACAGTTCTGTCACCATGGAAGACAACATGAGTGGATTTTGATGGCAGCTAGAATGTGTAGGATACATCAGAGAGAGCTCTTGCATTATGGTATTGGACACTCAGATGATTCCAGAAGACACTGTGTTATTTCTTCCATCAAAGAGAAGAGTAGATTTCCTGTGGCCAACTTGGCCAGATTGGAGTTTGTGAGGAATAATTTAAAGAACTCATAGGCATGGCTACCTAGTGAACAGCTTTTCTGCTGTGTTAAAGGATGATTGTTTGCTACAGCTTTGGGTTTGTGTTTTGTTTTGTTTTTGTCCCTTAGTTTGCTGGGACACTTTCTTCTTTAGCACCAACTGTGTGCCAGGCTTCATCAGGCACTGGCCACCACGGCTGCCCCGGCAGCTGGAGGGTGGGGCAGGATGGGGCAGGCTGCGGCTGTCGTTCTGTGTGCCAGCCTGAGTGTGACTGGCAGCCCCTCCCTACTCGCAGCCCGGCCCCTGTGCTTACCAAGACAGGCCTTGCCAGTCCAAGCTCTGGGCATTAGTTTGAACTTATAGGATTTGATTCAGTTACTTCCCAGGCTGACATCCCTTGCGTGTGGTAACTCGGATATTTGAGCTCACTTTGGTCTCTCCTGCAAGGTGGACCCGGTAGGATCTTTGGCATTTCTTGTAGGAGTAATGATTCTTCTCTGGCTTGTGGGGCTTTCTCTTACTTTTATATTCCTTTAGTCATTGGCATTCATCTAGTCGTGTATCTCTTGTTTATCAATGCTTAATGCATATGTATGCCGGGCCAGGCAGCGTACTTACCTCTCGGGAAGCGGTGGTGACAAGCACTCGCAGTCTCTGCCCTGATGGAGCATAGCGTGGAACAAAGGCAGTGCTCCAGGAGCCACCACATGAGCCAAGAGGGCACCTCATGCAGTGGGACTCACGCTGTGCAGTGGGACTCTCTGGAGCACTGTAGGACACACCCAAGTCCTCCCTCTCCCCCACCACCACCCAGCAGTGAGGGCTGGGAAGGCGTTGGAGCTCTGGGGATTGGTAGATCTGAGGATGAGCTAGCCGGCAGCAGGGAAGGTAGGAGGAGACCTTTCCTGCTGGGGACCATTATGCAGGCGCGCCCTCTGGTGAGCAGACCGGGTGCTGCAGGGGTGGGATTACAGGTCCCCGACCTGGAGTTTGCCAAAACCACCCTGCAGCGATGCGAAGCTGGGCAGGAGAGAAGCAGTGGTAGGTGGTGTTTAGTCCAGCTAGAGGTGTACAGTCATCTAGCAGACAAATGACGGTGACCCAGATGAAGAGGGTGATGGGAAGATGGTATAGATGGTAGGGCTAAACATGTTAGCCTGAGTCCTGTGTTAAACATCTTTATGGGTTTCATGATCCTGGGTGCGGAGGGAGCTAAACTCCTCGTAACTATCATATCATGAAATGTATTCATTTCCTATTGGACATTTTGAGCCAGACAGTATGTATCTTGTTCTAAGCAAAGGAAAGGGGCATGATTGCCTGTACCTGGAAATATCTGAAATAGAGCAAATGACACTTAGCTTGTGTTCGTTATGTGAGTGAATGAGTGAACTGGTGAACAGCTACAGGTCTTCTCTCGCTGTCCTCCCTCATCCTAGCTGAGAATAGCAGGAGTCAGGACTACCAGATTCTAACTCAGGAGTGACAAGTGTGACATGTGTGTCCCTCCTTGTCCCTTACAGCTATGTGGCACATTATGAACTGACTGTGGTGCTCTCTTCCTGCTAAATGCAGATATGATTCAGGACTACTTCTCCCAATGCTCTTGAGTTCACCTGTACCAATAACACCCCGCCCCCTGAATCCTATTTGCTGTTCCCTCTGTTTTAATAGACAGTGAGTAGATACCAATTGGCAAAGAATACACTGACTCCTTTTCACTTCCCCTGGAAAAATCGCAGTGACCCTCAGAGACCTAGATACATCTTACTCTTGTACTTGAGAATTGGCCTCTATAAAGTTAGACAGTCCACAGGATCATCCCCACTTCTAACACCAGTTTTACGGAGCCCATGCCACAAGACTGCCTTTAGATTCAGTAGTTTTCCAGAAGGACTCATAGAACTCACCAAAAGCATCCAGAGTTCATGAGACCCAACTCAGTCAGCATGGGCCACATCTGGGAGAGTTCCCAACCCCCCACTTGTCCACTCCCAGGAGGTCCTGGGCAGCAAGGACTCCCCTTGGAAACTGCATGTGATAATAGGCACAGAGCACTGCCAGCCAGAGCAGCTACCACGTTGTGGTACGCAGATTTGTTCGTGGGGCTTGGTCATGCAGGTAAGAACCTGGGGACAAAACCACACCTCTGGACAAGGTGAAATTCTATTGCTTGTCCTCAGTTTACCAACAATGTCTGACCCAAATGGCTGACTTTAACCTCCAGCCCTTCCAGAAATAAAGCTATACTGTGTGACTCAGAGCCCTCACTACAAATCAGTGTTCCTTTGCAGTGTGGCTCAAAATTCCTTTGTAAAGAAACACTCACATAGGATGTTTTCAGAGGTTAGAGGTCACCTCCCAGGAGTTAAGAGCAAAGCCAGGCCTCTGTTTGGACAAGGCAAAGTTCTGTTACCTACTCTCAGTTCGCCAACAGTACGTGATCTGCTGCCAGCAATAGGCTGTAGCCAGTAGTGTACATAGAAATCATCTTTTTATTTGTTTTCATAAATTACTTTGGAGGCTGAAGATTAGATGTAAAAACTGGACCTTTTAGGTAAAGTAATGATTACCTGAGGATAAGAGGCTTCTGCAGTCTGGCGGCCATTGGTCGCATCCCAGAACTTCCTCAGGCAACTAGTCAGGTGACTTTAGCTACTGATTTTACCTTTCTCTGCCCAGTTTCCTCCTTCATGACTGAGATGAATAATAGTGCCTACTTTCTATGTATGAAACAACTAAGTGAGATTGTGCATGTTTAGGACAGAAAAGTGCGTGGCGCATAGAGGCACTCAATACATACTAGGTACTGTTTTTATACTCATGAGAAAAACTTGCCAATATTTTTTAAATCACTTTCCTTGGGAAAAAACTGTGGAGGAATTTTCTCTCACATTTCCTCCTTTATATTCACACTTTCATTGGTGTTTTTTCAACACCAGTGGAAGTACAAGGTAGATGTTCTCTAAGAAGTTGCATTTCTGTTTCCTGGGGGAGCTCTGAGTGAGAGCTATGAGAAGTACCCCTCTGGGCAAGTGTGTTCCAGTAAGTCTGGGATATGTAAATTGCTAGCACAACCTTGCAGCAAACTGCAGGTGGGTTTAAAAAGATTTTTAAGAAAAAAAGATATGCCGTTTTCCCAGGTCACTTCTGAGATATCTAGAAGGAAAAGCTCTTGAGTCAGTAACATTGGGATTGGTGTTCCAGGCACCAGTCTCCTGGCTTCTCCTGGCTTTCCAGTATCACGGCCCTTGAGCACAGTCTGTTTGCAGATGTCACCTTGCAGCTCTCACACACACTTTACCTGCCTTGGAAAGGACCTTGGCCTTTGGAAATGGTCTAAAAGTGAAATGAAGCACAGGAGCTCCTTCTGATGTGAACAGAGCCTTGAATTCATGCCAGCCACTGATGGTTCTTTAGCCTTTCCCTGGAAGGCGGCTAAACTTGAGAGTTGGCTTTGGGTTTTGCCATCTGTGAGCTGCCACTGGCCCACATGTGATATGGATTATCATTGTTATTACAGCGAGCGTCCTTTTAGTGTTCTTCAGTTTTGGAAGGTGTTCAGATTGAGATTTGATTATCTTGGTTTCTGCTCCTGCAGGCCAGGTGGTCCTTACTCTTGGATTCCTGAGATCGTGAGCTGATGGGGCTTAGAGACTTCCCTGGGGGGGGGGGGGGGGGGCTGTACTCACACTGTTTGATTTGGCTTACTGATAGGAGGGGTTTATACAAACAGAAGGGGTGCTGCCAGTGGCGCTCTCTAACTGAATGCTTTCTTCCCCCAACCCCAGCTTATTTCCAGTGACGCAGATGGAGCCATCCAAAGGGCTGGAAGATTCAGAGTGGAAAATGGCTCTTCGGATGAGGTAAGGACATTCCTGTATTGTCTACAGACATACAGTTGTAGTACCTGTGACATAGTAGTAAACGCATTTCAAGCCTCGTGACCACAGACCCCTTGCCTAATAGAGCTCTGGAAGGGGTAAGATGAGCTTTCCAGAGCTTTGTTGAAGCAGATACAAAGGACAAATAGAATTATTCTGGCATGGAAGGTAATCATAGCTGGGTGACACTTATTCCTTAAATGTCTGTCATTAAACCATATAAACACATGAAAGTGTGTTTCCAACCTTTCCAGAGGGAAATTCACAGCATCTCATGAATCCCAGTTCCTCCCTTTGCAGGGCTGGTCAGCATGGCACTGCCATATGAACAGGCCCAGGACCCGGGAGGGAAATGCAAAAAATTAATGTGATTTTTATTCAGAGTCATATTTATTCAGAGAAGCCACCGTGTAAGGAGGACATGTCCTCCAGTGCTTAAGCCATGTCCTCTTTCTGGGCTCACTTGATCTTCCTTGCTTTCCTTTAAAATAGCCACTACCTGTTCTCTCTCTTGGGGGGTTTACCTGTAAAATTGTGAAGCGCAGTATTAGCTGCCCAGACCTTTTTTCTTTTATTTTCTTTTTTTCTTTTTGCTATCTCTTTGCAAGATAGCTTATCACAGTGCTTCAGTACCCACAGCTTTGATGTCAGACAAGGCTTAGCTTAAGTTCAGGAAAAGCCTAGTTCGAGTTGCACATGGACCACTCTCCTTATTTTCAATCAGGGATCATTCAGCCTTGCCCAGCCTCAGTTTCTCATTTGTCAATCAAAAACTGTCCCTGGATGAGTGAGGCAACTCAGCAAGCTGAGCTTGGAAAGCTTTTAGCACCGTGGCTGGCACGCAGTCAACATTCACACAACATGGCTATGCTAATTATGAGTGGCCGCTTGTTGCGAAACCTAACTACCGAAATATTGCCAGCAGTGCTTCCCTCACCACCTCCTACAGCAAATTCCCGGTGAAATGCCATGAATTTAACTGGAAAGTCTGCAGTGCTTGGGAAGGTATTGTTCATCTTTGCCTCTGGCCTTAGCTTGGTACACACATTCACCTGAAAGTGGTGTCTTCACCAGTGCTGTGCCAGTTGAACAGACATGCCCACGGACTTTTTGCCAGAAAGATGTCAGCTGATCAACTCAGAAGAAGAAAGGTTTCTTCTGAAGCTCAGAACAGCCTTCCCTGAGTGGCCTAACTCCTGAGATGAAACATGCATGTTACCAGCCCAGCATGTCTTAGGTACTACGTCAGTAGCAGAAGCATCAAGTCCTTGTTTTCCAGTGTTCTAAAAGCCAGCAGCCACCATGCTGTTTGTCTGCTTGGGAGAGCTTTTGGCCACTGAAAGTTTGTGTAACTTGAGCCCAGCCCAAAAGGAGTACAGTACACTGGACTGTGCCTACCTCATCTAAGCACAGCACTGGCGCCTGCTGGAACCTGTGTCTGGAGGGAACCCACACCTCTCAGGAAAGACAGAATGGCATCTTCACATGGTCCAGGGCTCATTCTGCACTTTGGCCATCAAACAGTATTCTCCTGGCCCCATCACCCAGCTCTGCTGTGTACCAGAAGGCAGCTTCTAGGACATGGACAGGGACTAGAAGTCATCCGTGGCGGGTCATAATCAGAAATGGCTCCAGAGACACATGCCTGGGCTTGCACTGTGACTTTGCCCCTCTCCAGCAGCGTGGCTTTGGGTGGCTCACTTCCATCTTGGGAACTGTTGGGTGACTTGGTGATTACACAGATCGCTGCAGTCTGCCGTGTGTATACACACTTCTGTCTCACATTGCTTTCCTGGAAAAAAAAAAAAAAAAAGGATGGTATCAGGAACATACCCTTGGTAGATTGTGTTTCCACCAGCGCTGCAGGGCATGAGTTCTCAATTGGAGCACCTTGGTTTTATTTTATTCTGATGATCCTCAGCAAGAGCCTCTGGCCAGCGATAATGTGCAGCTTGATAGAAGAACCTAAAGGCACCTGAGTCCAGAAGAAGATAAACCCGCTCTGCTCAGAGTTTGTTGAAGCAGACAGTACTCTGGAAGGCTCCCTGTAGCCGCTTTACAAGCCCCAACAAACTGCAAAGCAGTTTCATCATTGGCTCCCTTGTCCTTTTAGATAGTAGACCCTTATCAGTACATGATGAACAAAAAAGAATTCCCTTTACTGGGGGTCTCCTCATTTTCTTGATGTGTCCTTTGAAGCACAGAAGTTATTAAATGTGATGATGGCCAGTTTGCTCCTTTTGTTTTCTGCCACTGTTGCTTGTACTTTTGATACAGATCAAAGAAACCAATGCCAGATCTAAGGTCGCATGGTCATTTCTTGTAGTCTGCTGCTCCCTTAAGATAATAGCAAATCTATCTTTTATTTATTTAATGTGTAATGGTTTTATCGTCTGTGACCGATAGTCTCGATTTGTGGAGGTTTTTGTGGCTTGCTTTTTATTGTTTTCTTTTCTCCTGGCATATGCTTGTAGGGTAATACGTTTCTTTGTGTGCTTGGCTGCCTGGTGTGTGCAGTTTGTTCTTGAAATTTAATTTTTAGGAATAGTATAAGGCCCACAGTCAGCTGCCTTTTGGCACAGAGGCTTTTGGGTTGCTTTTACCAGGCACCTTGAAACTAAATTCCCAGGTGGATACCTTTCAAACTCCCTGGGTAGTGTAGATTAGAATTGTAGGTTCATGCAAAGGCCACCTGGTGGTCACTGCGATGCAGGGACCTGCTCTGTTCAGCTCTGCTCAGCAGTGTGGCGTCTTCCCTGTAGGCTTGGGTATGGATTTGGTTTCCTCTTGCTGTCTTCACCCTGAGGGTATAACCTTTTGGGATCCCAGCGTATGTGGGTCAGCTCTCGGATTAGACTAGACCCCTTCAGTGGGTCTTAGATTTGATTCTTTACCCTGTGCCCCCAAGTCAAGAGTTCCCACCCCCCCTTCAGGTTCCATAATTTCCTAAAACGACTCACAGATTTGAGGAAAATACTTTACTTCCTTTTGCTGTTTTGTTATAAAATACAAAACTCAGAGCAGCCCAAGAAAAGTGTTACATAGGGCAGATATGAAGAAGGGACGGGTGCGGAGCTTCTGTAACCTCCTAGAGCATGAGCCCTCCCAGGAACTCAGTGTGGTTACCAGCTGGGAAGCTCTCATGCCCTATATTTTAGGGGAACTTCCAGAGGTTTTGTAGGAGGGGTTGATTAAATCATGGCCATTGGTAGGCCTCTCAACCTCTAGCCCTTTCCTCTCCCTGGAGTTTAGGAGGGAAGGCTTTGAATTCCAAGCTTGCAGCCAAGAGTTGGTCTTCCCAGTAACAGCCCCTACCCTGAAGCTACCTAAGGGCCGTTAAGAATGGCCTCCGTAGAACAAAAAGTGTTTTGTTTCTTGTTTTTCTTTTGAGACAGGGTCTCACTCTGCAACAAAAGATGTTCTTGTTGCCCTTCTCACTCAGAAAATGCCAGATATCTTAGAAGTTCTGTTCCAGGAACCAGGGTCAAAGGCCAAATCTGTATTTTCCATTATTCCATACCCCAAAGCAGATAATTACATGTTTAAAAATCTATTATTGATGGGAAATTTTCATTGAACAGACTCCCCTGTCCCTGTTCTCCTCCATCTTTGTTCATACTGGCTGTAGCCCCATAGTGTAAGACTGAGCCCCCTTCAGGAGCGAACGGGAATGAAGGAAGCCTTCCTGTGTTCGAAGACATCCCAGGACACAGTAGTCCCATCCCATTACCTTGGACATGTGGGAGGTACTAATGAACCTTTTCAAAACTTAGTTACTTAGTTTCTTAAAATATTTATTTAAAAATTATGTATATTGACACCCTTCATTTAATCTCTCCCTCATTATGAATTTCTCATTTCTATTTCTATACTATTAAAAACTTAGTGAATATATCCTAAGTATGTGTCCAGATTTTTTCACTGGCCAACTTACCTATATTTAATTGGCATATAATAATTACACACATTTATGGGGTATGATGAGAAGTCTTATCACATGTATATACCTCATGGAATAATACAGGCAGGATAATTAGCATATCTAGCCAATGAACCCATATTTATTCTCATGGTTTTGGTGTGTTTTTTCCAGTGCTGTCGATCAAACCCAGGACTCTATACTCCCTGACCCCTGAAGCATTTCTCCCCACTTAGTTTAAATGAACTTAGGGTTGGATTAATTAGACCTCATGAGCCATATTGTAACTGTATACAACTTTTATTTCATTTATTTTTTGTGGTCCTAGGGATTGAAGTCATGTCCTTGAGCCCACTAGGCAAGTACTCTACCACTGAGCTATGCCCCCAAATCCCCTGATTCTTTTAAAATGAAGTGCTCAGAACTGAGCAGAGGGCTCTGGCAGTGCCCCATTCAGCCACAGAGGGAGCAGGCCTGTCCCTTTCCTTGCTATAAACACTGCTTTTCTGAAGACCAGTAAGTCACTGTGAATCTACAGTGCGGCCCTTCCCTGCCCATCTGTTTCCCATGAGCTATGAAGCAGCATTGTGGTGTAGCAAAGACAATTTTAGAGTCAAACAAAGCACTTGCTAGTTTAGGACTCACCGCCTCTGGGCCTCAGTTTCGCAAGGGCTAAAGAGGGAGATGAGTCCTACTTTATATGAGCACCTGCCTTCCCTACCCAGTAGCTGAGCAGCATGTGTACAGCACCTACGTACAAGGTTTCACATTGTCCACATTAAACTTAATGTCGTCTGTATGTCCCTCAATTGCTAATTGTCAAGAGTTTTTTGTGGCATCTTGATTCTGTCACCTGTCCTATTAGCTACCCCCCTGGGGAGCTTGATATTTCCTTCAGACAGGCTTGTCTTGCCATCTGTGTGCTCATTCAGGTTATTAATTAAAATTAGTGTGACCCCTGAGTGGATCACTGGGGAGTCCCCTTGCCACTCACCTGTATGTACCAATTAGTGGATGGTGAAGCAAAGGGGCCAATCTGTAGGCCTTTTACAAATCTGTGCACTAGCATGGGGTCAGTTCTCTTATACACTACTGGGAGATACAGAAATAGGACAGTCTTCTGGGAGACCAATTAGCAACAACCAAAAATCTGCATACTATTTGGCCAGCAGTTCCACTAGGATGTGTACTGTGTCAATATTTAAAATAGGAAAAAATAACCTGGAAATGACCTCAGATTCCATCAGTGAAGGAATGATTGTATAAATTTGCTACATTTGCACACTGATTTGTTTTAGCTGTTGTAGAGTGAAGTAGAAGATGGTGGCAGAGTAGAAGCCCTAGAATAGCTATCCCTAAAGAAATAAAAATGTGTCTGTCAAAAGTGGGAAGAGGCAAGTTGTGGTGACCTGATCTCTGGAGGATGACAAAAAGCCAATAGAGTTGCCTATTTCTAGTCCCAGTGATTGATGTAAAGCAGTGACACAATCTGAGTAACGCCGCTTGGAATCATGAAGTAGTCAAATTATTTACATATGTGCACACGTTTGAATTATAAATTAAAGCTATTTTGTCATAAAAAAATAAAAATGTGCAAGTGGAAGCTATAACATAATCAAAGGCATAGAGGTAGTGGCGGGCTCCTCCCCTCTAGCCCAGAATCCCCGGTTTGCAGGAAGCCAGAGGTGAGCAGACTGCAAATTTCCCAGACCGCATAACCCGAGTAACAGTGAACCAGGAAGAGCCCTCTGAGCTGGTAGCGAAAGGGACCAGCACCGACAGGGAGGGAGCTGGGACCTTGCCAGGGGAGCCTAGAGAGCAGCACACCTCCAACTGTACAAGGGGTGTGTGCCCTGTCTGGCCAGAACTGCCAGAGGAGCTTCTGAAACAGTGCACCCCAACTCTGCCACGCTGGAACAGCAGGACTGCAGGAAGAGTATGACGAGCCCCACCAGGACCCAATAGGAGTGGGAGAGTTGCACACAGGAAGAGGAGCTGAGTAGCACACCCAACTGTGCCCCATACCGCCCTGAACAGAGAGGGGCATCAAAAGGGAGAGGAGAGGAGACCCCCAGGAGGAAGAGAACTGTGGGGTGATTCCACCAGGCAGCAGCGTCTGAAACCAGATCCACATAAACTCAGAGGGGAGTAACATTTTTTTTCTATTAGTCTTTTTTCCCCTCTTATTTTTTTTCTCTTTATTTTGCTCAGTTTGCTTCATAGTTTTGTGTTAGAGGATTGTGTGCTGCTAGTTGATCAGTTTATACTTTGGCTTTTCTTTTGTCTATTGGATTTTATTTTTATCCTGTATTCTTCTTTTTCTTTCTCCTCCTCTTTTTCTCCTTTCTCTATACTATAGTTCTTTTTTTTCAAGTCCCTGAATAAGTTCCCAGACTTTAGCTACACCTTTTTATTAATATTTTTCTTTTACCTTGTTTTTACCTTCTCTTTGTGTTTTTGCTTCTGTTTCTTCTTCTCCCCCACCCTGCCACTCCCCTGAGTCTCAGTACTATTACTCATAGATAGGGCTTTTCTTTCTTTGTCAACTCTGGGCTGTAGTAGGAGTATCCCCAGGCTTTTCTATTATCATATAAACACTTATCTACTCACGATCCTAATCTGGCCCCTCCCTATTTCACCTCCTCTAGTATTTGAACTGATAAATATCAGTAACTCTCATCCATATAGAAAGATCAATAAAGATATAATATCTGTACACTATTTGGCTAGAAACAGATCAATAACACAGTTCTGTGTATGTGTTTCTATCAATGAGATAATGGCACCATGAACAAATTCCTTTTATAGGTCATCACAATTATACATAGAAATCACCTTGAATAGTTTGGATGGTAATTAGTACACTAAGTGGGGACTGGGTATATATATTCATACTGTATAATATAATATTACACTAATATAATATTAGTGTAAATATATAACTGGTAGGTAACTAAAAAAATAAAAATAATATAGTGGGCGGACCTAAAACAATATAGAACTTTATTATTTTAAGGTCTGTGTCATACTACCAACATCAGTAGTACAATTCAGTAAGTCAACTCAAGGTTCAATTAGATGTATAGTGAATGTATAATGCATCCATTACTGTTGTGAAGAGAATATATACAATGTTACTAGACTCTGCTAATTAGTTGTCAATATTAGATAGTATTGTAAAGGTAAACCTTTACTCAAATTATAGATGCTAACATCATTAATGATCTTCATATTTAAATTACATTAACAAATACTCTGTCAAGGTAACACTTAAAACAGAAAGATTCTAATTAAAGAATCGCAGGAAAAGAAACAGAGCCCATCCACAATACCGGAAACTCAACTCACTGTCAGAGAACCATGAGGAAACAAGATAATAAATCACCTGCAGAAAGACCTAACATCCCAGAAAATGATACCAGGGATCTTGAAGTAGCAGAGCCCAAAGATGAAAAAGACAGGAAAGTTGATAATTTCTGGGCCCAGAAATACTTAGAATTGAAACAGGAAATGAATGCACTATACCAGGACATAACTATGCTGTCAGCAAACATTGACAAGAAATTAGAGGAAAATAAAGAAGATACAAACCAGAGGTAATGATGGCAATACAAGAAATTAGAGAAAAATTCAGCAGAGATACAAAAATATTGAAAGCTGACATTCAGGATGTGAAAAACACACAGGAAAAAAAATAAGAAACTAGTTTGAACATTTTGAGAATAGACTTTCAGACGTAGAAGATAAAGTGGATGAACTGGAACATACAAGCAGTAAAGAACATAAAACAAAAAAGGAAGAAAGAATGATTGCAACAGATGATGGATGACTCAAAGAGAAACAACCTCAGAATTATGGGAGTGCAGGAGAAACTGAGGTCAAAAAACAAAAGTTTTAAACATCATGTTCAATGAAATTATGGAAGAAAATTTCCCAAATCTGAGGAAAGAAACGGACATGGAACTACTGCAGGCATGTAGAACACCAAACAACTTTGATCAGAAAAGAACCTCATTACAACATCTCATAATTAAAATACTAGAGACCCAACACAAAGATAGAATAGTAAAAGCTGTAAGAGAAAAACAGAGGGTGACTTACAAAGATAAGCCCATCAGGATAACTGCAGGTTTCTTAACCCAAACCCTAAAAGCCGGGAGATCATGAAGCAATATCATCCAAGCAGTAAGAGAACATAAATGCCAACCCAGAGTACTATATCCAGCAAAATTATCTTTTAATTTAGAGGGAAAAATTAAAACTTTACATGATACAGAAAGCTGAAAGAAATTTGCAACCAATAAGCAAGCATTGCAGAGAATACTTAGAGGAAACTTAGCAAAAGGGAGGCTGATGATACCAAAGACTCCAGAGAAAAAGAGACAACAGATAAATAAGAATGTGCTGACAAAAGAGTAAATAAAGTAAATAATGCTGAAAAATCATAATGATGGCAGGACATACCAGGTATACCTCGATAATTACTCTGAACGTGAATAGCCTCAATTCACCTACTAAAAGACATAGACTGACTGACTGGATCAAAAAAAGCCCCACAATTTTCTGCTTACAAGAGACACACTTTACTCACAAGGAAACTCATAGACTGAAAATAAAAGGATGGAATTCAGTATTTCATGCAACAGGACCCCCAGAACAAGCAGGGATGGCTATATTAGTCTCAGACTCATCAGATTTCAAAACAAAACAGATTAGGAGAGACAAAGATGGTCACTATATACTGGTTAAGGGAACAATAGAAGAAGAATTCACAATCATTGATATATATGCTCCCAACTCTGGAGCACCCACTTATGTAAACTAAAAATTATTAGATCTGAAAGGTCATATAGGCTCCAATACAATTATAGCAGGGGATTTAATATTCCACTATCACAGGTAGACAGATCAACGAAACAGAAAATCCACAAAGATAAACAACAGTTAAATGACACTACAGAAAACATGGACTTAATAGATGTCTACAGAGTATTCCACTCAACAACAACAGAATATACTTTCTTCTCAGCAGCACATAGAATATTTTCTAAAAATAGACCATATTTTAAGTCATAAGTCATGCTTAAATAAATACAGGGGAATAGAAATAATTCCTTGAATACTTTCAGATTGTAATGGATTAAAACTGGAACTTAACAGCAAAAGAAACAGAAAAAAATATAAAAATACATGGAAACTAAACAACTTACTGCTGACTGAACAATGGATGACAAAAGAAATCAAAAACTTCATAGAATTAAATGATGAAGGAAGTAGATCATATCAGACATATGGGACACAGAGAACGCAGTGCTCAGAGGGAAATTCATAGCCATAAATGCACACGTCAAAAGAACAGAACAGTCACAAATAAACATGTTAATGATGCACCCTAAGGCCCTAGAGAAACAAGAACAATCTAAGCCAAAAAGCAGTAGAAGAAAATAAAGTATGAAGATCAGATCTGAAATTAGTGAAATTGAAATTAAAAAGACAATAAAAAAGATTATTGACTCAAAGAGCTAGTTCTTTGAAAGAATAAACAAGATTGACAAACCTCTAGCTAAACTCACCAAGAGAAGGAGGGGGAAAAAAGCACAGATTAATGCACTTAGAAATAAAAATGGTGAAATTACAACAGACTTTGCAGAAATTCAGAATATTATGAGAAATTATTTTGAATACCTGTATTCTAACAAGTCAGAGACTTAGGAAGAAATAGATGACTTTCTAGACACATATGAAATACCAAAATTAAAGAAGACATAAAAACTTTAAATAGGCCCATTGCACACACAGAAGTTGAAGCAGGAATAAAAGCTCTACCTACAAATAAAAGCCCAGGGCCAGATGGATTCACAGCAGAATATTTTTAATACTTCAGGAAAGAACTACAATTCTTCTCAGACTCTTCCATGAAGTTGAAAGAGATGGAACACTGCCAAACTCATTCCTAGAGGCTAATATCACCTTAGTCCCAAAACAAGACAAAGACTTAACCAGGAACAAAAATTATAGACCAATGTCCTCAATTAATATAGATGCAAAAATTTGTAATAAGATTCTGGCAAGTAGAATCCAGCAAGTAATCAGAAAGATCATGCACATGATCAAGTGGGCTTAATTCCGGGAATGTAAGGCTGGTTCAACATACATAAATCAATCAGTGTAATACACCACATCGATAAAAGCAAAAACAAAAACCACATGATCATCTCAATCGATGGAGAAAAAGTCTTTGATAAAATTCAACACCCTTTCATGATGAAAAATAGGTATAGAAGGGCCTTATCTCAAACTCATAGAAGCCATATATGCCAAACCTACTGCAAATATTATAATAAATGGATAAAAATTAAAAGTGTTTCCCCTTAAATCAGGAACACGGCAAGACTGTTCACTCTTACCACTCTTATTCAACATTGTCCCTGATACACTTGCGATAGCAACGAGGCAAGAAAATTAAATAAAGAGAATATGCGTTGAAAAGGAGGAAGTCAGACTATCCTTATTTGCAGAAGATATGATTATCTGCATAGAAGACCCCAAAAACTCCACTATGAAAATCTTGGAAATAATAAGTTCAGCCAAATCGCAGGCTACAAAATCAATACTAAAAAATCAATAACTTTTCTCTACACCAACAGTGAACCCACTGAGAAAGCACTCAGAAGAATAACCCCATTCTCGATAGCCCAGCAAAACACTAAATACCTAGGAGTATCTCTAACCAAGGAAGTGAAGGACCTATATTAAAAAACTACATTACACTGAAGAAAGAAGTTGTAGATGACATGAGAAAATGAAAAGACATCCCCTGTTCTTGGATAGGCAGAGTCAATATAGTCAAAATGACTATACCACCCAAACTGATATACAGATTCAGTGCAATTCCTGTCAAAATACCAAGAAATTTTTCAGAGAGCTTGAAAAAATAATCCTTAAATTCATATGGAAGCAAAGGAGACCTAGAATAGTCAAAGCAATCTTGAGTAACAAGATTCAGGCAGGAGGCATTACAATACATCAAGCTATACTATAAAGCAGTAGTTGTAAAAACTATATGGTACTGGCACAAAAATGGACAGGTAGACCAGGGGAACAGAATTGAGGATGTAGAGACAAACTCAAACACCCTCAGCTACCTAATCTTCAATAAAGGAGCCAAAAGCCTACACTGGAAAAAAGGACAGCCTCTTCAACAAATGATGCTGGGAAAATTGGACATCTATATACAGAAGAATAAATATAGACACACATCTATCACCATGCACCAAAGTTAAATCAAAGTGGATCAAAGACCTAGATATTAAAACTAAAACACTGATACTCCTGGTAAACAAATTAGGCAAATGGCTAAAAGATGTAGGTGTAGGCAAGGACTTTCTTAATAAAACACCAGCAAAAGAAATAGCCCCCATTATTAATAAATGGAATTATGTCCAATGAAAAAGTTTGTGCATGGCAAAGGAAATTATCAACAATGTAAGAAGAGAACTGACTGGGGAAAAATATTTACCACCAACACCTCAGATAGGAGGCTCATAACCAGAATATACAGTGAACTGAAGAAAAGGAAGGCCCTCAAAATCAAAGATCTGATTGAAAAATGGCCAAAAGAAAAATAGGCAATTCTCAGATGAAGAAATACAAATGGCCAATAAACATATGAAAAGATGTTCAACATCCTTAGCAATTAGAGAAATACAAATCAAAATATTGCTAAGATACCATCTAACTCCAGAGAGAATGACGTATATCAAGAACACAAACAGCAATCAGTGCTGGCGAGGCTGTGGGGAAAAAGGAACCCGCCTGCACTGCTGGTGGGAGCGTAAACTGGTACAACCACAGTGGAAATCAGTATGGAAGTTTCTCACAAGACTGGAAATAAATATTCCCTTCAATCCAGTGATACGTATTGTGGGAATTTTCCCAAAAGAGTCTAAAAACAGCATAAAACAGATATGTGTAGACCCACGTTCATAGCAGCACAACGAAGGATAGCTAAAATGTGGAAGACACCAAAATACCATCAACAGACCAATGGATATAAAAAATTGCGGTATATGTATACAATGGAGTGCTACTTGTCTATAAAGACAGATAATTTTCAGGCTTTTGCAGGCAAATGGATGCAGTTTGAGACCACCATGCTTAATGAAGTGAATCAGAAGCAGATAGGAAATATCAGATGGTTTCCCTGATATGAGAAATCCAGATTTCTGTTTTCAATTCCTAGTACCACACACACACACACACACACACACACACACATGCACACATGTATGCACACATGCATGCACACACAAAATCAGTTATCTAGAAAAAGAATTCAGAATATTTTCTCTTTTTAATATCAAATAATGTGTTTCAATTTTATTGTCTCCTTAAATTGCTGTATAGACAAAGGTCTCTATGTCTGAAATTGTCTGTAAAACAGATCAGACTTAAAATAGTTATGGTTTATTGAAAATTAAAACTACAGTTAGAACACTTACTCTAGAACTGCTGAAATGAAAAGGATGGAACTGCTAGGAGTTAGGTCAAGCTAGAACGCTGAAATACATTGCTCATATGAAATTGGTGCATCTTCTTTGAAAGTCTCTTTGGCAACATCTACCAAAACTGACCTATGCACCCTTAGTGTCCCAGGATGTACATCCCACAGAATAGAGGTCTTGTGTCCACCAAAGATGGATTTGGAATGTTCAGTGACTTATTATTTACTAGCCCAAAACTGAAAATAGCCAAAAATCTCAAGCAGTACAACTGTCCCCCAACTGGAGAATAAGTACATGAATTACAGTATTCACCCTATGGATGCTGCGGTGGTGAAAAAAGAGTAAACTAGTGCTGCACAAGTAATAAGGATGCGTGTCACACACATGATGTTGGAAGACACACAGGGTATGATCTCATGTCTGTGACATTCGAGAGCAGGTAAAAACGAGCCAGTGGTGATAGAAGTTGGATTGTGAGTGGACCGTGATGGGAAATGGACATGGGACCTTCTGGGGAACTGAGAATATTTCCCGTCTTGATTCAGGTAGGGAAGGGTAACCACTGTGTGTGCCCAGAATAAAGTCATTCGTGGCTGTCTTAGTTACTTTTCATTTCTGTGACTTAAGACCCAACATGCGCAAATTAGGGAAGGAAAAGTTTATTTTAGTTCACAGTTTCAGAAGGTCACAGTCCGCTCAGGGGCGGCCGGCAACAGTGAATGTACGTGGCAGAAGCAGAGGTGGAGGCAGCTCCTCATGACATTGCTAACAGGAGTCCAAGTCTTGTCTCATAAGGAAGGCAGGAAGCAGCTTCTATATCCTCCCCAGTCAGTCCCAGTGATCTGCCCCTGGTCCAGCCTGTATTCTGGTAAGCCCCCACCACACATCTGTAATCCAATCTACATGCCTGCAATCTACCCCTCCAGATCAGACCCTAATCTCCCAACAGCACATGGTTCCAAAGACAACCCATAACATCCAAACACATGAGACTTTTGGGGGACATTGCAGATCCAAACCACAATAGTGCCCTTTACGGTCTGCCCGCTGCCCCGCACATCATCAGAGCCAGCGCCCGCTCTCAGAGCCATTCTTCTAGGGTTGTGGGCAGAGGGGTATTTGCTTAGTTCCTTGCCTTTTGTCAGGGCCTGTGTATATTCCTGTCTTGGCACCTTGTCATGTGTGCTTTTAACAAGGGACAGAAGGTGTCTTGCTCTGCAAGACTCTCAACTTTGTGGGTGTTGGGTGATTTCCCCCATCTCAGTTAAATATTCAGTGAAGATGAAAGTTAAATAAGTAACTCTAATCCTTAAAAAAATAAAAGACCTCAAGACAGGCTTGGTGTTGCACACCTGTTGTCTCAGCACTTGGGGACAGAAGCAAGAGAATTACAGATTCAAGCCCAGGCTGGGCAATTTAGCAACTCAGTGACACCCTGTCTCAAGGGGTGCGGGGGGTGGGGAGGAAGGACTTAATCAGCAGTTTGTATTTCATCAAGTTTTGTAACAGGCCATTACGTCCAGTTTCAACCTTCCCTTCCCTCCACGCCACTGGCTGCACCTGGTCCCTCTCATGTTATCCCATCTGCAGCTGCCATGGTCACCTGCCTCTGGGAGGGGACAGGCAGAGACAAGTCCTCCAGAGGCCCTGGTTGTGTCTCCTCTAAGTGCCTGCAAACCTTGCCAGTCTGGTGACGACTGAGCTCCATCTCAGAGAAATGCATGCAAGTGCATACGGGAAAACATACAGGGTATCAGAAGGACTTTCTTTCTTTTTTTTTTTTTGAGACAGAGTCCTGGTGAGGCTGGTCCTGAACTCCATGTGTAGCCCTAATCTAGCCTTGGACTCAAGGCAGTCCTCCCAAGTACTGGGATTACAGGCATGCAGTACCATGCCTGGCTTTCATGTGTTGCTTAGGGAATCAAGCTCAGGGCCTTGTGCTTGCTAGGCAAGCTCTTCAACCACTGTGCCATTCCTTCAGCCCAGAAGGACTTTTTTAACCTAGTTCATGATACACTGATGTGTGTGTGTGTGTGTGTGTGTGTGTGTGTGTGTGCGCGCGCGCGCGCGCGCGCATGCTTTTTTATTAATAATCAATTCAGCAGCAGGCTCCATAACAGCTGTGTTTTTGAACAGTGAAGAATATGTACAGTGTTTCTGGTGTCTGCAGTCACTATTATGAATTCTGAAAACATCTGTGATTTTTTTATTTTGGTGATATGATTATAATGACTGCTCATTCTTCTGTACTGTTTTATATACATTCAAGATTAAACAAAACCTTAAATTTGAGTTAGGTATTGGAAAGAATAAAGATGCATTTGTTCTTTCTTCCCTGCCCAGTTCCTGCCTCCCTTCTCCACTCTGGAATCTTTTAGAATCTCTGATGTAGAACACTGATTCTCAAAATTCAGTGTTGTCAGAGTCACCTTAATGTTTGTTAACATGCAGAGTCTCAGGCTCATAGAACACTTGCCTAGTGTGCCTGAAGCCCTGCATTTGAGCCCCTGCACTGAAGAAAAAAAAAAAAAACATAGATTCCCAGGCCCTGCCTAGAGAGACCCTGAGGAAAAGGTCTGCAGGGACTAGGGGTACACATTTCAGCTGACCAGAGAGGCACCGGGCTAAGATCTTGCTCTGCTCCCTGAAAGAAACCCCTGAGCTATCAGTGCAATACTTGTAGACTCCCAGTTCAGCTGTGTTGGAGCTGTAAGAATCTCTTCCTCAAGTGTGGCTGAGCCTTCTCGGATCGGGGCCTTGGACCCATGATAGCCATGGCCGTGAGGTTCTAGGCTGTTCCCCCTGTGTCCGATCTGCTGGTGCCTGCGGCTGGCTAGTGAGCCCCAGATCATAGCTGTGGTGACATAGCAGAAAGATCTGTGGACCAAAAGTACCACCAAGGATTCCTGGATACAGAATCAGTGCCTGTGAATAACGGAGCATGCAGAAACCCTACAAGGAACCAAGCCTAATTTTAGGCATGTCAGAAGGCCACGACTAAGAGGGAACAGCTCAAACAGGTGGCCAGACTCTTTCTCACCAGCAAGGAGCATGTGAACATCTTCAGTGAGTGCATCTCAATGAGCTGAGAACAAGGCTCACATTCGTGGTGTTCCGGAAACGTTGAACACAGAGTGAACACTTCATGGGGAAGGAGTGTGAGGAAGGGAGGACGCAGCATTTGTCAAAAAATGCCAGTGTCATAAAAGTCAAAGTTGGTGGAAACAGTCCAGATGAAGGGAGCCTGAAAGGACAGGACAACAAAATGACCCTGTCCTGAAGGGGAAGGTGCTTTCAGTGACATTGTTGGCAAAATTGGAATACAGGTGATAAAGCATTGTGTCGGTATTAAATTTACAGAAGTTGATAAAGCTGTGTGTGGATATATAAAGAAAGATCTCTCTTCTTGAGAAATACACACTAATCATTTAGGGATAAAGGGCTTTTATTTAGGCATCAGCTTTATGGGATTCAGAAAAAAATTTGTACATCTGTGTGCACGTGCCTGGGGGCAGCATTGGCAGGGAATAAATGAGTCAGTAGGGTAGCATGTTGTCAGTGAACCTTGGGACGGATGGACATATGCTCTTTGCTTTTCCCCCCCCCCCTCTCTCTCTCTCTCTCTCTCTCTCTCTCTCTCTCTCTCTCTCTCTCTCTGGAAAGTGAACCCAGGGCCTTCACACTGAGCTGCAGCCCTGGTCCTTTTTCTGTTTTTATTTTGAAACAAGGTCTCACTGATTTGCCCAGGCTAGGCTTGAACAAGTGCTCCTAGCCCCCGTGCCATCCCTCCAGCCCCACTCTTATTCCTGTAGTTCTTTGTGCTGTTGTTTTTCTTTCAGCTTTTGTAGAGGTTTAAAATGATTTCCAAATAAGAAGTGTTATATGTATAGCAGCAGCTGGTTTTTTAAATTTCAAAAAAAAAAAAAACTAATAGGAACAATAATGAGAAAAGAACTTTAACCTACAGTTTTACTCCCTGCTAGGATAAAAAGGCAAGAATTTCAGAGAACATGGAAAGATGATGTAATGGCTGAGATTAAAAAAGAAAAGAAGACACCTCTGAAATTGGAACTGATTTCACTTCCAGCTCCACTACTGATTTTCTCTGCATCCTTAGATGACATTTTAAAACTTATCTAAGGTTCATTTTCCTCACTGGAAAGAAGGGGGTTAAATTAAAATAGAATCTGTCTCATAAAATTGACCATGATGGTTCTGGAAATCTGCACAGAAGGTACTTGATGTGACCCTTGGCATGTAGAACACGTAGTGGTTGTCTGTATTTCCAGAGTAATGGTGAACACAGAAGCTTCTTCATTTATCTTACAAGGCAACAACCTGGAAGCATGTCCAAATGCATATGTAAAAGCCTAGAAAACCATCTCATTCTTCACTGCAATGCTAAAATCATTTCTTGAAGTCCAGCAGCCTATTATAAGAATATCATACCATGACCACACCATGTACAGGGGTGGTGGAGCAGGCCTCTAATCCCAGAACTCTGGAAGGCTGAGGACGGGGGGGGTTGCAAGTTTGAACTCATCCTGGGCAACTTAGCAAGGCCTTGTCTCAAAATTTTAAAAATAAATAAATAAAAATAAAAAGAGGGCAGGTGATGTAGCTTGGTGGGAGGGCCCTGGGTTCAATCCCCAGTACAATAAACAAATAAATCATCATGATTCTCCACCATTTACCCTGTTCTCTCAGTAGGTTTCCCCCTCCAACATTTTTGATAAATTCCTGAGAAAATCGTCTTTTTAAATTCAGAATTAAAGAAAGTTTCTCGAACATGATTAAGAAACTGATGTAAGGCGTCTGCTAAGTCACTAGAGGTGTGTCAACATGAGAAAGTATGTTCCAGAGGTCCCTCTCCTATACCTGTCACAATGTGGACATCCTCACTGGGCTCCAGTGGGGTAACATCCAGTCATTCTGAAAAACTGGTGTCTGACACAGTCTCAGCCAGGCCATACAAGATTCAGAACCATAGGAAAGTATGCAGTGCCTTATAAAGGGAGTGACAGAGTGTTCAGGAATTAGAACAGGGTCCATTGATAAATGAGTAGGGAAAACTGATCCTACTTTATAGCATACCCCAACATAAATGTTGGCCAGATTAAAGAATGAAATATGAAAGTGAAACCATAGGCGTGCAGGTTTATATCTAGAGTAGACCCCATAGAGGGAGATAGTTCTGTTCCTAATGATGGGGAAGGCTTTGTAGAATAATGCTAAGGATAAGAGCCAGGAAGGGGGGGAAATCTGAGAAATTTGAAACATCTCTGTTTAAAGTTTACCACCAAGTTAACAGTAAAAAAATTAGAAAGTATCTGCAGTCTACTTCCAAGATTTCATTGATTAATTAAGAAAATGCTGCACAGTGATCAGAAAACTGGCAAAGCATATTGGTCCACAAAACTGACAAATGATATTAACACGTAAATGACCATAAAATATGAAGGAAAAGTTCAATCCAATTGGTATATACAAAAGAACACAAATACAAGCAACACCAAGGCTACAACTTGCCATTAGATTGGGGAGGGGCAGTGTGAAGGACCCAGGGAAGATGCCACCCAGCCGTTGTGGCAGAGCCTGGTTCTGTACCACTTCCTGGTGGCTGGCACTATGCTGTGGATCATTAATAGCAGGCAAAGCTGTTCAGTCTCTAAGAATTTATCCTAAAGGAATAATTGGACAAGTATACACGCCAACATGGAATTAGATGCTCATCGCTGAAGGGCCCGGTGTGGTTAAATAGTTTTATTGTGTCCCTATATTCAGAGGGAATAGAACCATTAAGATTAACATCATAGAAATGTATTTATTGACGTGGGAAAGTATCTTAAGTGAGAAGGCTTGCCAGGAACTGTCTAGTATGATTCTGTTTTTGTATAAATATATATATATATATATATTCATGTGCTTAGAAAAAAGTCATATCAAAACATTAATGATTATCTTTGGATGGAGGACTTTGATTTTTATTCTGTTCATCTATACTTTCCACATTTTTTAGTTAATTTTATGATACATTTTTTAAAATTCCAAATCATACGAACCTTAGTAAGATCTTGAGAGATGTGTTCTAGTTGAAATGTGCCCGTGACAGGACCAGCAAGCAGTTGATACTTCAGGGGACAACAGCTCTTAAACACCATGAAGCCTCATACCCACCAGGAAAGGTACCATGTATTCACATTTGAATTCACCAGTTCACTTTGTTCTTTTTCCTCTGCCTGAGAACCTCCAGAATGGTGTGTTTAGACTGGATATCTTTTCTAATGAGAATGTGTGGTTACAACATTTGGGTGCAGGCTTTTAACAATTTTTTTCCGGTCCTTTGTCCTCTGTTTCGCTGCTAGCTTCTTGCTTACTTTCTAAATAATGCTCTTAATGGCATATCTCTGTTCCATTACAGAATGCCACTGCTCTGCCAGGTACTTGGCGAAGAACAGATGTGCACTTAGAGAACCCAGAATATCACACCAGATGGTATTTCAAGTATTTTTTAGGACAAGGTAATTATGCCATTATAGTGGTTGGGAAGAAAGGATATTCAAAATGAAAATGAAAATTAGTGTAATGTCTAGTGCCCTGTATGAGCAAAATTAACCTATTTAGGAACATTTAGTATCAGAGACTTTCAATTCAAGGTCAGTACAAAGCTTTGTAGATCCAAAGATACAATTCAGTGTCTCAACCGTAAGAATTTTTCTTGGGTTTTGTTGTTACTATTGTTTTTTGGATTGTTACAGTTTTTGTGGTATTAGGTTTGGTTTTGTTTTTGTTTGGCCAGTTGTTTTTATCCCTGGGGAATTACAGAGAATGAGAGATTCTGAATGAGTGCTTTGAGGAACAGGAATTTTCAGAGTGGAAAAATAATTTCAGACTTCACAAGGCAAATACTCCATCAATAGTGAGTTTTTAACATGTTGTTCAAAGCAATGAGAAAGAGGATTGGTTCCCTGATTTCTAATGTAGAACTAGAGCAGCAGAGACTTGTCCTAGTTACCTTTTCATTGCCTGGACACAATACCCAATGTCCACAACTTCAGGGAGGAAAGGTTTATTTCAGCTCACAGTTTTAGAAGGTCTCAGTCCAATCGAGGACAGCTGGCAATGGCAGAAGGGCTCCAGAGAGAAGCTGGTTATGGCATCACAAGAGGAAGGATCAGTGGAGCGGAAGGAGTAGCACAGCAGGTACAGTGCTTGCCTAGCAAGCACAAGACCCAGAGTTCAATTCCCCAGCACCACACCAGCCAAGAGTAGTACTACAAGAGTAGTACTACATCAGCCAAGAGTAGTAGTAATCCCAGCACTCAGGAGACTGAGGCAAGAGAATTGCCATGAGTTCAGGGCCAGCCTGAACTGCAGAGTAAGACCTTGTCTTTAAAACAAACAAACAAACAAAAAACACAAAACAAAAAGGAAGGATCAATGCTTTGGAAGAAGCCGGAGCAGGGGTATTTCCTAAGATCGCACCCTCACTGACCTGCACACTCTCAGTAAACCACCCTTGCCAACCAGGCTGTTCCCCCTGACAGCACAAGAGGTCCGTAGTTGACTCATCCAAATAATGAGGCTTCTGGGAGACATACTAAAGTCAAACTACAACATTCTGCTGCTGGTCCCCAAAAAACTCATGTCCACCTCCTTCTGCACAGTGCATCTGGCCCATGTCTAAGAGTGGCCAACGTCATAACAGCATAACATTTCCAGCACCATTAAAAGGTTCAAACTCTAAAGTCAAACTCTCAGCTGTAAGCCCCTGTGAAAAATCAAAGAAAAGTTAAACATTTCCAACATACAGTGTCACAGATTGAACATTCCCATTCCACAGGGGAGGAATCAGAGGATTGAAAACAGTTGGACCAAAGTGAGGCCAAACTTCAGCAAGGCAAATGATAAATACTGTAACTCAGGGCTAGAGGAATGGCTCAGTGGTTAAAGTGCTTCCCTAGCAAGTGCTAAGTCAAGAGCTAAGGACCCTGCACCACATAAGCAGAACTTGTTGGCGTGTGCCTGTAATCCTAGCATTCTGGAGGCTGAGTCCGGAAGATTGCTGTGAGTCCAAGGCCAGCCTGGGCTCCATAGTGAGTTCAGGACCAGCCTGGGCTACAGAGCAAGTCCCTGCCTCAAAAAAAAAAAAAATAAACTATAATTCCATTAACTCCTTTAGTCCTGTGTTCAGTACTTGGGGCAAATTGTGGCAAGATCTTAGCTCCCAAGGGCTTAGGCAGCCCTGCTGCTACAGCATCGCCTCCCACTGCAGCCTCCATGGCTTCTCTTTTGGGCTGGATCCACTCACAGCCTGTGTCTTTCCTCAGCAGACAGTCCATGTCCCTGGCGTCTTCAGGTTTCTGGGGTCCCCGATGCACTTTGGCTTTGCTGTCCCAGCCCCATGCCCATGCACTTGTCCTTCAGGGGTACATGCCTGGTCTCCAAGGCCTTCTGAAAGCTGGGGGAAAGCCTTCCTGACTCCACAATTCATGCGTTCTGCATGCCTGTTAACACAAGCGCCATGTGGTGATTGCCAGAGTCTGCCACTGGCTCAGGCAGGAGTCTGACCCCTTGGAGCATGGCTGTGACAGGTGCCTGATGGCTAATCTCCAGGTGGCTGATTCTGGCAAACACTTTCCTCTTTGGCTCTACAGGGTGGCCTGGGTTATTTTTCTCAGAGCAAAGTCTTTTTCCTTTGCTCTTGATCTTTTTTAAAAAAACATATGGCATCCCTTTCCCCTTCCCACCCGCTCACCCCACCGCTTTCCCTTTCCCTCTCCACAGAGTCTATCTTCCTACTTTCTTCCATATCTCTTACATTTTATGGTTTGGTTTTCTCAGAGTAGAGAAACCCTATGATATTTAACTTTCTGGGTCTGATTCATTTCACTGAGCTTAATGATTTCAGGGTGCATCCGTTTTTCTACAAATGAGTCAAGTTTGTTCTTTGTGGCAAAGTAGTACTCTGTTGTGTATATATACCACATCATCTTTATCTGTTCATCTGTGTTTGGGCATATAAATTGTGTTGCTATAAATTTGGGTATGTGTGTATCACTATTGTATGATGACTTTAACTCATTTGGGAAGATGCCCAGAAGAGGTATAGCTGGGTCAAATGGAATATCTATTTTCAGTTTTGAGGAATCTCCATACTATTTTCCATAGTGGTTGTGTCATTTCACAGTCTCATTAGCAAAGTAGGAGGCTTCCTTTTTCCCCACAGCCTCACCAGCATTTGTTTCGTTTTTGTTGTTGTTGTTGTTGTTTGTTTTGTTTTGAGTTCTTAATACTAGTCATTCTAACTGGCATTAGATGGAACTTGAGTGTTGTTTTAATTTGCATTTCGGTGGCTAGAGATGTTGAAAAGTTTTTCATGTCTTTATTGGCCATTCAGACCTCTTCTGAGAACTGTTTATTCATGTCAGATTCCCATTTTTTGATCAGGTCCTTTATTTTGAAGGGTCTAATTTTTTTCAGTTCTCTGTGTACTCTTTGTAGTAGTCAATCCTCTCTCTGAGGATTAGCTGGGAAATATTTTTTCCCAGTTCCATGGTGATCTCTTCACTCTGTTGATTGTTTCCTTTGCTGTGCAGAAGCTTTTTAATTTCTATAGTCCCCTTTGTCAATTCTTGGTGTTATCTCTTGTGCTTTGGGTGTTTTATTGAGAAAGTCCTTGCCTATGCCTATGTCTTCAAGGGTTTTGCCTATTTTTTTCCACCAAAAAGTTCATTGTTTCCATTTTAGTGTCTAAGTCTTTCATCCATTTTGATTTTGGTGTGTGGTGAATGTTGTGGGTCTAGACTCTTTCCTCTGCAGGTAGTTAGCTAGTTTTCCCAGCACTATTTCTTAAAGAGGACTGACTTTACTCCAGTATATGTTTTTGGTGCCTTTGTCGAAGACCAGATGACTGAAGGTACTTGGGGATTTTGGGGCATCCTCAGTTCTGTTCCGTTGCTCCACCTGTCTGTTTTTGTGCCAACACCATGTCGTTTTTATCTTTTTTACTGTGTAATATGATTTGATATCTGGTATCGTGGTGTCTCCTGCTTTTGTTCTGTTGCTTAGGATTGTTTTGGCTATTCTGGGCCTCCTGCAGTTCCATATAAATTTTTGGATCATTGTTCTTAGTTTTGTGAAAAATGATGTTGGTATCTTGATTGGGATTGCATCAAATAGTGTGTGTCAGTTTAGTTATATGGCCATTTTGGCAATATTGGTTCTGCCTATCCAGGAATAGGGGATGTCTTTCCATTCTAAAGTTCTCTTTGATTTCTTTTTTCAAAGTACTGTAGTTCTCAGTATAGAGGTCCTCAGTCCTTCACTTGCTTTGTTAGATTGATTCCTAGGTGTTTAATTTCCTTTGAAGTGACTGTGAATGGATTGTTTTTCTGATCTCTTTCTCTGTGTTTTCATAGTTGCTGTAGGTGAATGCTACTGATTTTTTGTATTAATTTCATATCCTGCAACTTGGCTAAATTTGTTTATTAGGCCTAAGTGTGCAGGGGTCTCCGACCCGCAGGGACCCCTGGAACAGCCGAGGAGGGGTTGGACGACAGAGCAACACACTCTGGGAGTCGTTTCAGCGAACGCCATCTCACTTTTATTTAGGAAGTACAGGGGCTTAAATCGACTGAGGAAGTTAGTTATCTTGGGCCAATTAGCAAGGCCTCCACTGGGGAGGGAAGGAGTAGAGGAAGAAGGATGCGATAAGGAGCAGTTCCTGTGTTTAAGCAAAACTACGCCTGACTCAAATTACAAGCAGTAACAGCTCTTCCTGGGAAGGAACTTGGCCAAGGTCAGCAATGCTGAGGCTCTCGGGCCCAACGTAAGTGTCTTCTGGTGGAGTTTTTGGGGTCGTCTATGTAAAGGATCATGTCATCTGCAAATAAGGATAATTTAACTTTTTGACTTCTTCCTTTGCTATGTGTATGCCCTGGATTCCATTCTCCTACCTGATTGCTCCAGCTAAGGTTTCAAGCTCTGTTAAATAGAAGTGGTGAGAGTGGATGCCCTGGTCCTGTTCAGGATTTGAGAGGAAATGCTTTCAGTTTTTCCCCATAGGATGATGTTGGCTGTAGGATTGTCATAAATTGCTTTTATCAGCTTGAGGTAGGGTCCTTCTATATTCATCAGAGATTTTATCAGAAAGGGGTCTTGTATTTTGTCAGAGGCTTTTTCAGCATCTATTGAGATGATCATCTGGTTATTGTCATTGTTCTTATTAATGTGGTGTATAACATTACTTGACTGGTGTGTGTTGAACCAGCCTTGCATCCCTGGGATGAAGCCAACTTTGTCATGGTGTACAATCTTTTTAATAATTTGTTGCATTCTGTTTGAAAGTATCTTATTGAGGATTTTGCATCTATATTCATTAAGGAAATTGGCCTGTAGTGTTTTTTCTTTCTTGGGTCTTTATCTGGCTTAGGGATCAAGGTGATACCTGCTTCCATGAACGTGTTGGACAGTTTTCCGTGTTTCAATTTCATGGAAGAGTTTAAGGAGCATTGGCACTAACTCTTCTTTAAGTTCTGATAAAATTCTACAGTGAACCCATCAGGTGCTGGGCTTTTCTTTGTTGGTAGATCCTTTATTACTACCTCAATTTCATCTCTGGTTATTGCTCTATTCAGGGTTTTTACCTCTCCTTGGCTCAATTTTAATGTATTAAGTGTGTCAAAGAATTTGTCCATTTCTTCTGAGTTCAGGAATTTGTTGAAATACAGTTTTTTGAAATAGTTTCTTGTAATTCTCTGTATTTCAACAATATCTGTTGTGATTTCACCTCTTTTGTTTCCTTTTGGTGAGTTTGGCTAGAGTTTTATCAATTTTATTTATTCTTTCAAAGAACCAACTCTTAGATTCCTTTATATTTTGGATTGTTTTCTTTTTTCATTTCAATTTCATTGATCTCTGCTCTGGTTTTTATAATTTCCATCCTTCTACAGCCTTTGGATTTGTCTTGTTCTTGTTTCTCTAGGATTTGAGCTGCATCATTAGATTGCTAATTTGAAATTGCTCTGATTTTTTCATATGTGTACTCAAAGCTATAAATTTCCCTCTTAGTACTACTTTTATCATGTCCCATAGATTCTGGTATGATGTGCTTCCATTGTCATTTGACTTTAGGAAGTTCTTGATTTCTTTCTTGGTTTCTTCTGTGATCCATTGCCTGTTCAACAATATATTACTTAATATCCATGAATTTGAAAAGTTTCTATAATTACTTTTTGATTTCTAATTTTATTCCACTATGATCTGAAACTATGCAGGGAATGATTTCAATTCTTTTGTATTTATTTCAGCATGTCTTATGTCCAAGGATATGGCCTGTTTTGGAAAAAGTCCCATGTGCTGCTGAGAAAAACGTGTGTTCAATTGATGTTGGATAGAATAGTCTATAGATACCTGTTAAGTCCATTTGCTTCGTGGTATGATTTAGCTCTGACTTTTTTTGTCTGGTTGACCTATCTATTTGTGAGAGTGGGATATTGAAGTCCACTAGTGTGATTATATTGGGGCCTATTTGGCCCTTCACGTTCAGTAGCTTCTGTTATATGTAGCTGGGTGCACCTACATTGGGTGCGTACATATTTATAATTGTGAGCTCTTCCTGTTGGATTGTTCCTTTTGCCAGTATATAGCGTCCATCTTTGCTTCTTCTGATCTGTTTTGGTTTGAAGCCTGCAGTGTCTGAGAATAGTAGACCTACTCCTGCTTGTTTCCCGGTTCCAGTAGCATGGAGTATTAGATTCTAGCCTTTTGCCTTCGGTCTGTGTGTTTCTTTGTAGGTGAAGTGTGTCTCTCGTAGACAACAAATAATTGGGTTTTGTTTTTTGATCCACTCTGCCAGTCTGTGCCTTTTGATTGGCACATTAAGACCATTAACATTGAGAGTAATTATTGTAAGATTTTTACTGAATCCTGTCGTTGTCCTGTTCTTCTAATGTTGGTTCTATGCTTTTTCTTTTCGTCATACTTTCTCTTTAGATGTTTCCTTTCCTCTATGTTCTTTGGTACTGCTCGTCTTTCTGTCTCTCTGTAGATGCCTTTATTTTCTGCAATGTTGAGCTAGAGGGGGCACATTTCTTTACTTCTTCAATTTGCAGGGAAAATTTTGCTGGATACAACAACTTGGGTTGTCATTTGCTTTCTTTTAAAGCTTGAAAGACTTTGCTCCAGGCTCTCCTGACCTTAGAGGTTTGCACTGAGGAATCTACAGTGATTTGAAAGGGTTTGCCTTGGGAAAATAATGTCTGTTGTTCTCTTACTGCTTCTAATATTCTTTCTTTATGTTGAATTTTTAAGGTTTTGATTATAATATGTCATGGTGAGGGTTTTTTTCTGGTTGAGGTTATTTGGTGTTCTATAAGCTCCTTGTACCTGAATATTAATTTCTTTTCCTAGATTGGAAAATTTTTCTTGCATGATTTTAATAAATAAATTATTTATACTTTTGTTGCTGTCTTCTGCTCTTTCTACCACACCTATAATTCTGAGGCTGGTTCTCTTTGAATTGTCCATCAGCTGTTGTATCCAGATACTTTGCTCATTTCTAATTTGGGAGCCATAACTAATTATGACGTTTGTTTCCTCAGCCTTGTCTTCAAGGTCTGAAATTCTATCTGCACAATGTTCAAGCCGACTTCCCCTGCTTTCACATGAATTTTTCATATCCTAAATTTCAGCGAGATGCCTTTTCAGGTTTTCCACTTCTCTATCAAAATGTTCCTTCCTATTTTGCATGTACATATTTACCTCAGCCAACTTTTTATTTGTGTCATGTATATGGTAAATAAGCTTTGTATTCAATGGGACAACTGTTTGGTTAATAAATTTCCCTCTTTAAGCCCACTGTTCATTGCTTGCATTTCTTTAAGAATATCTTTATTTGAATTGACTGCTCATAGAAACCAACTCATCTACTTGCTTTTTGACTTCCCTCCCTTTGAGTTTCACTATTTCAGGGCCCCTGACAAGCGTTTCTCTGTGTGTCAGTTGCTCTGTGTGTGTGTTGCTTTGTCTTTCCATGATTCTGTTGTTGAGGGACTTCATTTTAATGGCCTAATCAAAAGGTTTCTTTGAATGTGTAAGAGGGTATGGGTGGAAGATGAAAGTCCTCTGAGTTCTGTGCTGGGAGTAGGTAGTGAAGGAGGACCTACAAGTCTGATGGCCTCTGAGGTGTCTTGTTTATATCCAGCCCCCAGGCAAAGCTCTCTCACCTGTCCTAGCTTCTCTCCCCAGATGTCAGGACTCTGCCCTCTGAGGTGCTCCCACCCCCACCCAAGTCCATCAGGAGGTCGAAGGCCTTTTTCTCCTCTCCCCAACTGTCTCTTTTGCCAGTTTCTTCCTGGGCACTGTTTAAGAATGTCCCCCAAAACCTTAATGTGGCCCATCTGAGGTTTCTTCTACTCTACATAGTTCAGTCTTGGGCTCTTTTTTTATTTAATAGCTCCTGCCTGCATCATTGCCTATTGTGGCTGAGCGCTGCTTCTGCCAAGCTGATCTAGACTCCAGGAGGTCTCTTCTAGGGGAAGCTCACAATACATTTGCAGTTTGTGCTTCCTGCAGGCTTGTTTCTGGAGGCTGGGGCTACCAGCTGCTGACAATTCCCAGTTCTCCTAGATCTGCTCTTACCACTGTCTGAGGCTCCCGGCTCCAGGCTTACCTCCGTCTGCAGATGCCAGCGGCTTATGGCTGTTCATTGGCCTGGAGCGGCGTCCTGAGCTCTTGTTTTCTCCCACATCTGGTATGTCTGCAGGGTTTCTACCCTTTCTGTGACCTTTCAGTTGCTAGGGTGCTTCTCCCTCTACGTAAGCTAAGTTGAATAGGCAGCTTTTAACTGTAATCGCAACTTTTTTAGTGAGTCTCCAAGGAGACGTTGAGCAGATCTGTTACTCGCCACCATCTTACCCGGAAGTCTGCACCCTTGACATTGCAAAAGATGGAATCTTACTGATTCCTAAGATGCCCTCAGAACATCTTCCTGTAATACTGATAGAGAGTCCTTAGCTTCTTTTTAATTCTAGTCTCTTCAGCAGCCTTCTGTTCTTGGCTGCAATGTTGCTGTCCCTTTGTTTCTGGAAACTTTTTTCATTTTTTCCTGCTTTTAAGTGTAGAGCTGGCTAAAAGCCACAAGTGACAACCTCAGTATTGAGCTGCCTCAAAATTTCCTCTGCCAGATTAGGTAGTCCACTGACCTTAATCTCAGTTTTCAGCAAAGTCTCAGAAGAGGGGCAAAATACCAGCATACTTTTTGCTACATCCTAACTCTCATGGTTTCCAGACCAGTTGCCAACAGAGTCCTCCTTTCCATCTGAAAACTCTTAAGCCTGGCCTTCACAAGCTGCACTTCTGTCAGCATGCTGATCCCCAGGGTTCAGTCCAGAATCTTCCACCAAGCTTGGCTCATAGCATTCTAAGGCTTCTCTAGCCAGCATCTCCAAACCTTTCCAAACTCCTCTCATAAGCCAGTTTCAAAAACTTCTAAACCACATTGTCAGGTCACACCCTGCTTCTCTGGTACCATTTTCTGTCTTAGTTACTTTTTTCATTGCTGAGACATAATACTCAACATCCACAACTTAAGGGAGGAAAGGTGTATTTTAGCTCACAGTTCCAGTCTCAGTCCGTCCGTCCGTGGGCAGCAGGCAGTGGGGGAAGGGCCTGGCAGAGGTCTGGCTGGGGAGAAGCTGTTCATTGGAGGAAGCTATTCATAGCGTCACAAGAGGAAGGATCAGGGCTTGGAGGGAAGTGGGGCAGGACACTATCCTTTCAGGCCTCAATGGTCTGCCATAGTCTCAGTAATGCTCCTCCCCCAACAGTCCCAACCTTCTAACTGCACGAGAATCCCATAGTTAACCCACATCATCCAAATACAATAGGTGAGGTTGTTGGGAGACATTCTGGATTCAAACCACAATAAGACGTTAGACTCTGGGACCTCATCCATCAGTGACAAGTATTTGTCTGCCACCTGCTGTCTCCCAGGCATCATGCAGAACGGTGGGGGTGTAGTACAAAGGCAGTCACAGTCCCCGCCCTCAGGGAGCCTGTAGAGTGGGGTTTGTATTCTGTGCGGCCCTCATGAATCATAGAACCTTGACACAAGTTACTCTCTACTTCCTTGAGATTCAGTCTCCCTATCTGTAAAGTGCAGGCATTGCCCATTCTTACCTAGTAGTGTAGAATAGAAGTGTTAATGAGCCACCGCTAACACCAGTGCCTGGCACATCTCAAGAGCTCAGTCATGCATAGCTTTTAGGCACTGTACACCTAGAGTGAAGGGCTCAATGAAAACACAGAGAAAGATGGAAAATGCAAGTGTGGTAAGTGGCAGATTCCAGAAATGGAAAAATAATCGCCAAAGCAGATTAATAACTCTCTAATGGGTTAGAGAAGTTGCTCATTGGGCTATTAATTTGTCTGAAGATGTGATACTTAAGCTTTGAAATGAGAATGAGCAGAGCTAAGCAATGTCTTTTTAAGAATTCCATACAGTGTCACTCTAAGAAGTTCAAGTTTTTGACCAGAAACAATTCATTTGGGTGGGTGCAGGAATGCAGAAGCATTTATAAAGAAAGAAATCAGCAGGAAAGTTGCTTCCCCACTGCTTGAAAACATATGCCCAGGTAGTGGCGGCTTTATGTAAAAACGTTGCCTTGAGGTTGGATGCCATCCGCTGCAAGTAATAGAAAACCTGGCTCAAACTGTCTTAAACAAGTGATAGAACAAGAAGCCTAGAAGGAAAGCAGGCCCCAGGATCTGTACCTTCAAAGACTTAGTGATGTCAAGGACCCATGCCTTTGCTTCCCCTGTTCTGCTTCCCCTTGTTTAGCATGACAGCTTGGCCCTCCTCAGAGTCACAAGGTGGTTGCAGCAACTCCAGGCATCACTTCTAGCCACGGCCTAGCATGAGCACGCCTTTCCAGGAGCCCTAGACAGAATTTGCCTCTTGTCTCACTTGCCAGCATTGGGTGACATTCTCTTTTCTGAACCAGTAAATAGTAAGGGGAGGGGAGTGCATGATTAGCCAACAATGATCAGGTGTCCTTACCAGTCTTGGAATTATTGTTCCCTGAGCATGTGGAAGAGCTGGATAACACCAGCAGTGTCCATTGCTGCCTGTGACTGGAAGAACCAGTAACATTCTCCCTGTTCTGTGTTTCTTTTCCAGTCCATCAGAATTACATTGGGAATGATGCAGAGAAAAGCCCCTTTTTCTTGTCCGTGACTCTTTCTGACCAGAACAATCAGCGTGTCCCTCAGTACCGGGCCATTCTGTGGAGGAAAACAGTAAGTACCTGACATGGGCTTAGCTGGTATCTTTGCCCAGGGGTCTCAGGGAAGCCTTCTCTATTAGGTTCTTGCAATGAGAAATTTCAGGGCTTACTACTCTAAGATGGGACCTCCATGCTCTGAACTTAACAGCAATTCTCCCTTATTTTTAAACCATAAACCAGAATACCCACTTCTTGTTGGTCTCTGAGAATACAGAACTATAGTTTGGGATATATCATTCAGTAACCTTAATTATTTTTAATACTGAAAGCAGTGAACTGGCTCCCCTTCACCTACAAGAAACGAGACAGATTGGAAGACCGTAATAGCTCCCTGGTACAGCCCTACAGTGCCTCTGTCGCCATGAGATGCTCCGCCAACCCCTGCACCAGCTGCACGTCTCGCTTCCTGCAGTGGGTTCAGAGCACCAGCTGAGAGAGTTCAGCCACACAGATGCCCCTGAAACTTGACTCAGCTTTTTTAAGTGATATTCACCGTGGTTGCTTTTTCTCTTGTTTTCTGAATTCTTTTCTGGTGATTCTTAAGTTTGATCTTGGTCTTTCATTTTTTCTCTTCATTTTCTTCACTTGGTAATTTTTCCTTTTCTTCCAGAATTTTTACTGAGATCATATGGTATGCTGGAAAGAGCATGTGTACGTGAGGGAACACACACACACATGCACATGCACACACACACACACACACACACACACTATACACACAGATAGCAATGTATCATGCTTCACGTCACTTTGATATAGACCACACAAAGAAAGCTCAGCCCATTTCTTCAACTACTAGAGAACCCACAAGGCAGGACCTGTGTGGCACAACCTCTGATATCACCAGCTTGGAGTGGGGGGAACAGGATGTTTTCTTTATGCAAAGAGAGCACACCCTGAAAAGTCTAAAGAACCCTGTGGCCAAGCTGTCATTCAAGTCATTAAGGGCTTAGACAGTGGAGTTGACAAAAGGTCCCCAACACGGGAAAAAAAAAAGCAGATTTACTTCTTTGTTCATGTCCTGCAAGAAATGTCCTTATCTTTTTTTAGTGTTTTTGATGCCAGTTTTCTGATTAGTCACACTCAGGAAGAAAGTTTTAAATGGGTACCATATGATCATCCCTTTGATAACCCCATAGTACAGAGTTCTGCATGGCCTGGAGATCTGCGGTCGCTTCACGGACACTTAGAACAAAACTGTGTGGCCTGAGTGGCTGGACTTGGTCACTCGGGAGGTTCTTTGGGTTGCCCTGTCCAGTCAGCACACGTTGAGTGTGTACTTCCTCTGAGCTGCTCACAATGCGTATCCATGTAGAGAGGAAGAATAGACTTGACATTGGCACACATAAGTATAAAAGGACACATTGTGGAGATCTCACTGGGAGATTCAGATGATTTCTGATTCAACAATTCTTGGACTTGGAGACATTGTATATGGAGACTCTTTGTTTCTTAGGATCCTTGAGGCTCATCTGATTCTCAGCTCAGAGACTAGACACATCCCCTTCTTGTCTGCTCAAGATGGTTTGTTAGATAGTTTTCACTGTAACAAAATGCCGAGATTGTCAACTTAAAGGACAGATTTCTTTGGGCTCACAGTCCTGGAGGTTTTAGTTCCTGGTTGCTTGGCCACTGATTTCAGTCTTTACTGATAACAGCCCATCATGGCAGGAGTGTGTGGTGGAAGTTTCTCCTTATTTCACAGCAGAGGAGAACTGAAGGAGACAGGAAAACAACAAAGTCCTCAAGTCACCCAAGACCTCCCACAAGTTGCCATCCTGTAGAGACTTCACCACCTCCCAGTAGATCTGCAGGCTAGTGACCAAACCTTTAACACAGGGCCCGACTCCTGGGCCACAGATGGCATGTTAGGAGCAAGGCTGCACAGCTCAACGTGAGCAGTGGACCAGCTTGCAATTTACAGCTGCTGTCCAGCGCTCTATGACTCTGCCTGAGTTCCACCACTGGTTCCACCAGCAGCAACGTTACATTCTCAGCATAACACCACTGTGAGCTGCAAACGTGAGGAACTAGGTTGCAAGATTCTTATGCGAATCCAGTGCCTGATGATCTGAGGTGGAGCTGAGGTGGGGATGCTAGCACCATCAGCCTCTCTCATTTGTAGAAAAATTGTCTTCCATGAAGCCATTCTCTTGTGCCAAAAAGGTTGGAGACCACTGCTTAACACATTGGCCTGTGGAGAACACTGGGGAACACCTAAGCGTGCTACAGCAAATGGCTCAGCTGCGCCCTTCCACCACCACCACTATATACTGAGGCACTGAGGGCCTGTATGTTGAAGAGTTGCACTCATGTCCTTAAACGCTTGTGGTGGGGGGATTCTGGAAGATGCTGTGAGGCCTGAACAAGACTTTTCCACCGCAGAATGTGTTTATTCCTATTTATAGCCCCTAAAGAATAACAAGAAAGATCAGACGTGGTTGTTTTTTGGTAACCAGGCAAGAGACTCTTCCAGGAATGGACATTGCTGAATTCTTTACCAATTGGGTGTTTTTACTTTTCTAGGGTACGCAGAAAATATGCCTTCCCTACAGTCCTACAAAAACTCTCTCTGTGAAGTCCATCTTAAGGTGAGTACTGATGAGTCAAAAGCCCAGGCCCCGAGTTAGAGGCCATTATGAGCTGTCTTTCTCTGGGACCATCCTGAGGTCACTTTCCACGGAGCCTTGACTACATGCCAAACGCCGATTTGGCGCACATCCCCTCGTGGGATCAGCACCGCGGCCCTGTAAGGAGGTACTGTGGTTGCCCCCGTTGTGCAGATGAGAAGTGGAGACTCAGAGAAGGAGTGCCAAGATCACACGCTAAGGGGTGGTAGAGCTGAGGCCCAAGTCCAGGTTCCCTTCAGCGTCTCTTTACTCTTCGTTTGTTGCCTCTTTTTTTCGCGTTCACTCAATGCTTTGAGTTTAGAGAGAAAAATCAAGAAATATTTCCCCTTTCATTTTTATACTTCAAAATAGAAACCCAGATGTCAGCAAAGGCTGCTCTGAGGGGATGGGCAAGCAGAGAGTAAAATGATTGGGACATCTGGCTGCTCCCTCTCTGCTGCCTCTGTGCCCCCTTCCCACCTTCCTCTCCTGTTCTCCCATGCCTGCGTGGCACCTCCCCTGCAGAGTGCCACCACTTGCCTCAAGCCTGTCACTGTCACAGTTAAGATGTTACATTGTAATGACAGTGGCTTCTTTATCAGGCACTATGCTAAAGGCTTCACAAGCATCCTCTCAGTAAATCTTTAAAATAGCCCCATAAAGAAGACCTACAATTCCTTCCACTCACCAGGAGTCAGAGCCTCAGAGAGGTGAAAGGCTTTGGCAAAGATCTCCCATCTGGTAAACTGCCGAGCTGGGACTTGAACCTTTGTGCCTGTGAAGTCTGTTTGCCACCGTGCCACCTTGTGCTGAGGATAAAGCTTATCCGGATTCCCTAGCGATTGTCTCATTGGTTGTCAATAGCTAAGTGTTGGGGGAAGCTGTGTTCTCAGGCCCCAGTAACTCACAGAGCCACAAATCACATTGCTATGTGCCTCCTGCAATGACAGGCTTGGCTCCATCAGCTACACATTGCATGTGGCTGATTAAATGGCACCAAGATTAAGAAGTAAAACTGTACATCCCATCATTTTCAAGCTTAACTTGGGCCCCCAGTTGCAGCCCTTCTCCTGTCTACGGCAAGCCTTCTGATTTTCCCTGAAGCAATCTGCATCCTGAGTCAAGGGAGCCTCAACAAAGAGATAATTATTTGTGTTGAGCTCAGAAATACCTCATTGCTTCTAAGAGACTAAATTTTAAATTGCTGTGAGGGAAGTACTTTGGATTATACTGGCTTAAGATTTCTATGAATCACTTTTCTCCTAAATGTTAACTCCTGCTCCTTTCTTCTTTACATTTAAAAACTAAGAGTTTCTTTCCTTTAGTTATAATTTTATTTAGTTGTAATTTTATTTAGTTATATGAGGAGGACCCTCATTTTTTCAAGACACCACTCACAGCCAGAGCAAGTTACAACAAGATTTTAATGATACGGAAGACTAAACTTTCCATAGCTGCTGCCAGCAGAAGAAAAGATTGCATCTTCTTTTGTTACAAACATAAACTTGTATACTTAAAAGGAAATTAAAATTTCAACATTGTAGACTCAGATAAGCTGGGTTCCAGTCCTGGCTGTGCTACTAATAGCTTTGTTAGCTTGGTATTTAACTTGAATGCCTCAGTTTTTTCACCTTTAAAATAGAGACAAAATAGTTCTTGCTTCATAAGGTCTAAATAAACAAATCTTACAAAGCATTTAGCATACAAAGCCCAGCATCTATTAATAGTAAGTACCCTATACATAATTTTTTTTACTTGTGAATACTGGCATTATGGGAACCCTAGAACCATCCAATTTACCCTCCCTGTTTCATCTCTAGAGAAACTTCACATCAAGGAAATTCACATTGCTTGTCCAAATAAAACATTTTTTAAAATAAAAAATCTTAAGGACATTTTGCCCCGGGTCGCAGAGCAGTTGCCAAGGAAAAGGGAAATGTTCATTAATTCTATGTCATCACTTTTCTAGTAAATAAAAAGAATCTGGCAGATGAGCCAAGGTTGCCTGAAACAGATGCTCCTGATTCCTCCTCCCGCTCCTATTTCTTGAGTACCCTTACGGGACAGTCACGTAAGGAGTGTGGGTGCAGCATTCGGCGGTGCTCACATCTCCTTTCGTTGGTCACCCTATGGCCGATGTGTGTCTCCTGCGTGCCAGGCCCTTCAGAGAGTCCAGCTGTGGTTTCCTGAAGCTGGGAGCATCTCGGGAGCACCCAGACCACCTCCCCACTGTTGGAGTCTCCACCACACCGTACCTCATTTTGTCTATTCTGTTTCAGTGCCATGAATCTGGAAAAATTTGAGAAAGGTCCGAGGGAAATTTTTCATCCTGAGATACAAAAGGTAATGAGAAATTCTGTGCTTCATCATTGTATAAAATTGATCACGGTGTGAGGGTAGAGCTGAAAGGCTATCCGTGAGCCTGAGTCTTGGCTTCAGAGTTGAACTACCAGTGTGGCATTGGAAACACCCTCCTGGGAGAATTCGCAGCTGTGCTTAAAAGTGACTCTTAGCAAATCGGAAAACAAAGTAGAATTATAGGTGTGTCAGTACCAGTGTGCCTTGATCACTAGCATGTAGATTTTGTAACCCCCACCCCACCCCCCCAGGCTACCAGCCCTGCTCTCCAGCCCAGGCCAAGGCCCCTGCAGCTCGCCCGGGGTGCTTCCCTCAGTCTCCTGCTGCTGCACGAATCCCCGTGGCAGAACCCAGCTCTGCTCAGCCATCCCTGTCTGCTTCTTTCTTCCACAAAATAAAAGAGGATCAGAAGGAAGGTTTAGCAGCAGGCTGCCATCACTCTTTGCTATTTTTTTTTTAACCAGACAGAAGATACTTTCCTGCTCACCCCACAGTTGTGCCTTGCCTCTTCCCTGTCACAGGGAACCCAGCACATGCCTTCCCTGTCCTCTGCGCATCAGCCGTGCCAGGGAGGCCCAGTCTCTGCGTTCGGGTTATTTCAGCTGCCGCCAGGTTTCCGCTCGAGATTTTCCTCAGGAGCCCTTGAGCAGCCGGCTTCAGGTGCCAGGGAGGAGTTCTTACCAATCAGAGGACCCCGTGAGTGAGCAGAAGCTAACCAGCTGTGTTGCAAAGGAGGCATCCTCCCCAAAGAGGAGCTATTTTAAAAGCTCTTAGTTAGTTTCTGGCTGCTAGGTTGTAGTGACATTTTTCTCAACCGGAATCTCTCCAGAAGCAGTGTGTGATTAGGCCAGCTTTAAGTGGGTAGAGAAATGTGGGTGCTTCTTCCTGCCCCCCCCCCTTATTTTATTTTATTTTTGGCAGTACTAGGAGATTGAACCTGAGGCATGAACCACTTAGATACATTCCCAGTCCTTGTTTTTCATTTTTTATTTCGAAACAGTGTCTCATTCAGTTTCCCAGGCAAGACTTGAACCTACCCTCCTCCTGCCTCGGCCTCCCTGAGTACAGGGGCAACAGGTGTGCACCACCACACCCGGTTGTTTCTTCCTCCTCTGCCTATAGCTTTGGTTCCACATAGTTGTGCTGTGAATTTCCTAAGTGACCAGGGGTTTTGGAAGAATTGCCAGGGCTAAATTCCAATTTTTTTTTCTTTTTTGAGACAGGGTGTCACTCTGTAGCTCAGGGTGGTCCTAAACTCACTATGTAGCCCAGGCAGGCTCTGAACTCATAGCAGTCTTCCTGCCTCTGCCTCCTGAATGCTAGGATTATAGGCACGTGTCGCCATGATGCTGGGATGTTTAACCCAGGGCCTTGCACTTGGTGAGCATGTACTCAGACCACTGAAGTATTCTTCCAGCCCTAATTGTTTTTTTTTAAGTAAACACTCTCCCAAATCCCATAGATACTAATATTTTTTAAAATTCAGCATCAGCCCCAAACTCATGATTAGACTCATATATGACATCAAAATAACACCAGTAGAACTGGAGAAAGAAACAGTTTTAGCTGGAAATATCAGCACATATCTGTAATCTCTGTACCATGGGAGGCTGAGTCAGAAGGATCACAGATTTGAGCCCAGACTAGTCAATTTAGCAACTGAGGCAGATCCTATTTTAAAATAGAACATAAAATCGGGGATGGGATGTAGCTTGATTTGAAAGTCCTCAATTCAATCCTAATACTGCAAAATAAAAAAAAAAATAAAAAGAAGAAACAATATTACTAGCTAAAATTATTTCTTCTAGGCTAAAATTACACACCAGGAAACAACAAAAAGAGGCCCAACCCGATGCTCACACATTCAGGAACAGGAATAATGTAAGCACTTGTCATGTTATGAGGGACACTGGCAAACCAAGCTACGTGGTAGAAGACCCACTTCCTAACAGACATAACCTAAAATGAGGAAGCTGTGCATACTTTCTGCCAGTGCCCGCCCTCCTGCCCCAGGACAAGTGCTGAGACCCCAAGAACTGGGAATGAGGAAGAAAGGAGTTGAGGGTTGAGGCCTCCAGTGTGTGTACCAAGCATCCCACACTCTCTCTTACCCCCACCGGGAACTGCTCAGGGATGCGACAGTACTTAGCCTTGGACCTTGGAGAAGGAGACAGGCCCACACGGGCTCAATGACTTGTCCTCAAACTTAGTTAAGTATGTGACAGAGCCACGATTCAAAGCCAGGATCTCTTAGGCTACAGTCCCCATGTCTCTGCTCTTAGGGTAGGATCTGAGTTCGGGTCAGGCCAATCATGGAGGAAAACCTAAGAGTCTTGGCTCCTGCATTGGGTTAGTCTTCATTTGTTTGTTTTGTTTATTTCCCAAAGAAAGATCCCACAACTAACTTTGATTATTTTCAAAATAACTTAACACAAAACACTGTAAGTAAACTGAAGCTGGGCTTTCACGGAAAGCCAAATGAAGTGATCAGTGTTACGTGTGGACATAACTGTTAAACTTCACTTGACAGGACTTGCTGGTTCTGGAGGAACAAGAGGTGAGTAGTTCTGTGGACGCCTTTGCTCCCTGCCCCTGCCTCCCTGTCTGCAAAGGCACCTGCCCTTCACGGCGAAGGGCAGACTTCTGCTTGGGTGCGCACAGCGTGAGTCCTGTCCTCACGTCCACAGAAAGACTTTACTTAGGGACATCAGAGCTTTCTATGTAGTTGGCTATAAAGACATATGCAGAAACAAAGCACTTAAATCTGCTTGGAAACATTCAAATGTCAACCTCGTGATCAGGATGTATAATAGGATTTTCATCAAAATGAAGTCTGTGCGTTTGTACCACGCTTTAATATCCAAGATGCCAGACTTATGTGCATGTTGTTGTTCTCCTTTCTCCTATTTAAATGTATGTATATATGTAAATATATACATATATGTTTTTAAAACACATACCTAGTAGAAATATCCAAAATTTTATCAATAGGCAATTGATTAAATAAGTACATATTGCACCCCTCGGTAAATGGCACTGTCATTGGTCCAGCTGTCCAAGCCAAGCTTTCACACCCCATGTTTCAGCCATCATCACGTCATGTTGGCAGTTATTCATAAAATATTCCAAATCCAACACTTCCCAGGGCTTCTGTCACAGCCACTGATGGGCTGGCACCGCCCCCATCTTCCCTGGACTGGACTATGCAATCCAGATCCCTGCTTCTCAGTTTTATCTCCTTTCTAGTAAGAGGGACATTTGCCTAAAGCAGGAAGAGCCCTTCTGATGGTGAAACTCGGGGAGTGTGCGCAACAGTCAGCGCCCTGCAGAGCCCAGCCGCCCCCTTACATCCTGCAGCCTCCCAGCCGGCACTGTGGCCTGCGCTAGTGGTAAACTGTCAGTGCCAAGGATGGCCTGGAGAAAAGTTAATAAACTCTAGTGATGCTCCTAACAGGTTAGCTATCTAGTAAAGTGATGTCTATGTCCCTAACCCGTATTTTTGTCTGTCCATAGCATGGAGAGGCATCCCTTAATAGCACGTGGTATCTGTGCTGTCGTACACAAGCACAGGGCAAGGGCACTGGAGGAAAAAGTGGGGTCCTAGAAATACAGAGGATTTCCCAAACCAGCATGATGAGAGCCAGGAGTCTGCTTCATGCCCTCCTTCTCAGTTCTAAGATTCTTTTGAAATCATCAGGACTTCATTGGCCCCTCATACTTCGTTTTTTCACAAAAGAAATATAATTGCTAGCATACTGTTCGTTTCAAAGGATGTGAGTGCATATTGGTTTGTAATCATGTTGAATTTTATCTCATAAATTTTAGAATTTAAAAATTTTTTGATTCTCTAAATATAGGAGGAACAAGTATGAATGACGTGTGTCTGAGCAGGACTTGAATCCTGAGCAAACCAGTGCTCAAGAAGTCCCTCTGCCCGTAGGTCCCAGCTCTTGTTTTGGGACCTACAGAAATCCAGGCATCCCTGGTGGTGGTTCGTTCAGTGGCTCGCTCAGGGGCTGCATGTGCAGCTCAGTGGTAGAGTGTGGACTGGGCATGTGCAACCTCCAAGTTCCATCCCCAGCACCACAAAAGAGCAACAACTCAAAGTGACCATTGTAGTCAGGTGCCTAAGACCCAACTCTCCCTCCTCAAATACCATTCATCATATTAAGGGATACCCTGATTTCTAGAAATGAACCAAAGCTTTGTGTTTCATTTGAGAAGTCTTAGAAACCAAATAACCTCGATGAAGCTCAATTCATAGGTTTAAGAATGTAGCAAGGCAACACCAGCCTTCCTGGAATCTTCACCTGAAGCAGGAGGTTCCATGTTTAAACTGAGACCCTTCAAGAGTAGTTATTAACACCAAGACAATAGACAGAACAGATTCAAGGCAGAGCTGCCTTGTTGGCACACCTGGATGCATTTTCCTCTACCTGTGAGTGCCCTGGAAGATCTGGTGCCTCTGGGTGCCCAGGTACCTGAAAGATACCTTCCTGCCCTACAGACTTTGCAGTTCTTTAGTCTGATCCTGATACTGTGTGATGAAGATTTAAGAAAACCGTACAGCATCAGTCCTGCTGGGGTCTCCACATGAAACAGGACGGTTCCTCAGACTAGCCTGATGCCGGTCTCAGAGCAGCCCCATAAAGCTTTTTAAAACATTGACCTGAGTGACCTCTTCACAATAGGCCCCGTCTCTGGCTCAGCTTTACCCAGCTGAGAAGTATCCAGAGAAGACTGTGCCATGATAATGGCAGGAGGTACAGTTCTGGCTCCACTCCTGCCGTTTACTTACCTCCCAGCCTGAAGCGAATCTCTCCTTCCCTGGCTTATCTGTAAATGAAAATGTGGACTTTGTGAACATTTGGCCCGGTTGAGCACTGGCAGGCCGTCAGTTGCCTTCTGGCTCACAGCACTGATCCTTGACATTGTCCTTTTGCCTTGGACTAGCTGGCAGTCACCCAGCTGGACCTGGTCCTGGGCCTCCTGACAGCCTCTTGGTTTGTCCTCTAGTCCAGTGGTTCTTGAAGTGCGGTCCCTGGACCAGAAGCATCAGCATTTCTAGGAACCTGTTAAACATGGACTTGAGCTGAAGCAGGAACTCTTCTGGGGTGGGACCCAGCAGGTGTTATTCTAACAAGTCTTTCAGTGGGTCCTGATGCCTGCTCAGCATGGGTCCTTCTGGAGCCATTCCAAGAGGGCCATCTATTAGACCCCAAATCTCTGTAGGTGCTTTTTAATGGACTCGCTAGGAATGGGAGAGGTGCCAGCCCCTAGGACATATGTAATTGCTGTCGTCACTTCTGAAATAGAAAAAGAAAAGTAACAAACTGTGGAAACCGAAAGTGTGTAGAGGTTCCTGACAACATTCTTAGGAATGGATTAAACGCTGACTTGTGAGGACAAGGTGGTAAAAGAGAATGGTTTCTCAGCGATTTTCTTTCCTCTCTCACTTGTCCCTGATACTATGAATATCTGTGCACCTCCAAGCCCCTGGCACCCGCAGTCAGTCTCACGGACTCAACAGAAAATAAAACTGTGGCCACCTTCTCAGGAAGTCAGGTTCTAGTGGTAGAAACAAATAAACATGAAAGAGAAGAGGAAAGCTGTGAGGAGAGCAAATAAGAGCTCTGGTGGGGGGAGGCGGGAAGGGGCTGTAGGTCGGAAAGGCCTCTCTGGAGGTGCCTGTTTCGGCTGAGACGTGCATGGTAACAGGGAAGGCCAGCGTCCCAGGCTGGGGAAGACAGAAGAGTCATCTGGGAGTGTCCTCCCTCTTCCTACCTCTGTGTAGAACACCAGGCTTACTCATGGGTGTTCATCTGTCTTGTAAGTGTGTAAGAAATGGAAAAATATTTAGAAGCCCAGCCTCAGCCTTTGTGATTTGCAGATCCTTACTCTCCCAGATCCAGTTGTCCTGAATCTGCATGTTCCACTTTGACCTCCCTCTATTGGCTTATTCATTGGCTGGTGGCCTAAGCACTTCATCCCTGCTCTTTCCCTGATTGGCCTCCAAAAATTCCCCACCTATTCATGGGTCAGATGACCTTGTAGAGGTTGGTTTTCTTCCAACAATAGATTTCCTTTTGTTACAAAGCACTTTCAGGCAGGCAAGAAAAAAAAGTGTAGTGAGTAATGGAATGAAAATCTACAAACCCACAATCAAGCTTAAAGAGAAAAATAAAACATTAAAAATGCAATTGAGACCCTGTGTTCCCCTCCCTGACCCTGTTCTTCTCTCTGCCTCACCTGGCTAGAGAAGCTGCTACCTGACATTTGGTGTTTGCTATTTGCTCAGGACCAGATTCTGTTAATCTGGTGGTTAAAGTTGAGGATGGTAGACTGAACATTTGTACTAACTACTGCTTGCTTGGCTTGCTTTTTTTTTTTCCTTCCACATCTGCTTTGTGACTTGCTCAGATTAAATATCTTTAGGAATTGGGGAAAATCAGCACTTAGTATAAATTGCCCACGATTTTCATTTCTATTTCTAAAAGAATCCACAAGACATCAGCCTGAAATTGTTGTGTTTGGCCTTGAATTACAATTAGCTCTCCTCAGCTGACTGGGATTTGGACAGTTGCTTATGGGTGGGTTAGGAGATGAAACCAGGCTTGTGGGGTGCTGTGATCATTTGTCTAGAGCACTCTGTTGCCCCAGAATGGACGTAGCCTCCTACAGATACTGTGGTAATGAAATCACATATGAATAAACTTACAGCATGTTGTCTTATCTGTAAGCTATAAAAAGCCTACTAAAATAACGGAATGAGCTAGCATGTGGTGTGGTATGCCTGTGATTCCAGCTACTCAGAAGGCTGAGGCGAATCAAAGTTCAAGGCTAGCCAGGGGAGCCTAGGCCCCATCTCAGAAATGAATAAATAAATAAATTCGTTGACATTGGTCCAAATTGAGACAAGTGGAAAGAAGGAATCTGTCAAGCATCCATTCTGGTGACTGCAGTGGTCCTAAATAATTGAAAGCATATCGCAAAAATGGTTACACTTTGATGGTAAAATTGACTTCCACACTCTTTGTTTTGTTGAAAGGGCTCTGTGAATTTCAAGTTTGGGGTTCTTTTTGCCAAAGATGGGCAGCTCACTGACGACGAAATGTTCAGCAACGGTGAGTCGGCTCTTTCTCCTTCCTGGCAACCAAAACCTGCCCCCGCCCCCCCAGCCTTGTTTCATGTTTGACAAGTGAAACTCAATTCACCTGTTGAGTTGGGCTCTTTAATTCAAGGAGATATTTTTACAGAACTTCAGGGTAAATTTTGGAGCACAGTTATTGCCTGCTTTTATTCATGTAACAAATATTATTCATCACCTGGTTTCTACCGGTCCCTGCTCTGGGCACTGGAGATACAACAAGTAAAAAAGCACACAGACACGGAGGATTTGGTTCTGTAGAATCTAAAAATAAGTGGAAGATTTTCTTGTGATTTTGTAGTTGGGAGAAATTTAGTGGAAGCAGTAATAGCATGTTCATTCCATAATACTGAACACCTACAATCCCCGCCTGACAGTGGTAAGGTTGGTATTTTTCTTTCCCTGGATTCCTGGCACTTGTAAAACTTCCTTCTGGCTCCTATTTGCCAACAGCACCTAGCAGCAGTGCCTAGGTAATTTCCAAGGGATTTCAGGGCACAGTTGGATTTCTTGACACCCATGCTTCTTCAAACTTTCCTCTTCTTGCAGAAATTGGAAGTGAAGCTTTTCAAAAATTTTTACATCTCCTGGGTGACACAGTCACTCTAAAGGGCTGGACAGGCTACCGTGGCGGTCTGGACACTAAAAGTAAGCTCGCTGCTTGATTTATCCCATTGTCATTGGCAGAGTTTTTTAGTCTGATCTGTACTTGAATTTATACAGAGATGGGGGCAAGAATGGGCCAGAGATGACTAGAAGGAACTTGAGCGGCACACCCAATCTGACATGGGTCTTTGGACATATTTTGGGCCTCCACTGACCTTTGCAAGAGTCCCTAGGAGGTGACAGGAGTCATGGTCATAATTCTAGCCATCCACGACTTAGTGACGTTTCTGTATCTACAAGGCAGTACTGTTAGATTGGATTGCCTCGAGGCTGTGTTACTTTTGTATGAGGGCACTCTGTCACATTCACATCATCCATCATTCAGGGAACCTGGTTCTACTTACTGCTGAACACCATCTCTGTGCCAGGACTGTGCTGGGTTCTGGGCGCACGGTGGATAGACCAACGTGGTCCCTGCCTTTCTAGGAGCCCAGAGCCCAGTAGATAACAGGAAGTAAGCAGGTGGTTGTCAAATAGTTTGTCTGTCACAGAGTACTTACAGGAACTAGGAAATGCAGAGTGCCATTAGGGCATTTTGCCAAATCCGGAGGATTAGGGAAGGGTTCTCTGGAGGAGGAACGTTCAAGACAAGAGGGAGGAAGTGGCGAGTGGGAGCAGTTGGAGTGTCTTGAGGAGAGGATTCTAAGCCGAGAGAACATCTGCGATGTCCCTGGCATGAGAGAACATAATGTGCTCTAGGAGCTAAGGGAATGCCATTGTGGCTGAAGGAGGTGAAGGTCTGCGAAGGGCTCCATACAGACTGGAGAAGGGGAGCAGGGGTGGCCATGCCAGGAGTTTGAGGTCCTTCTGGATACCATTAAGTCAGATGGTGGTGGAGTAGAGATCAAAGATCAGGCTCGAGCCCTGGGCTGGCCTGAGTGGAGAGTTGTGTGAAGGGAGCAGAAATAGGGAACCTCGAGAGTTAGTTTTCCCCGTCCTGACTAGAGTTTCTGACCTCCACAACTGGGCCGGGAGACTGTGTGCCAACACAAGAGCCCTCACCAAGGCAGAGGGTGCGAGATGCTATGCTGACTGAGAATTGGAGGGAAGAGAAGGGACTCGCCCACAGCACTTGTATTTTGAGCAGGTGAGGTCAGATTTGGAATTGCTTCAGCCATCTTGTATCTGCAGCACTCCTCACTCACCTGGTGCTTCTGTCATCATTTTGTTTCATCTCCACATCCAGGCTTTGAGGAAAGTCAGGCAGTGGTGTGAGTCTGTTCTGTCCTCTGTGAGACCCATCTCCCAGCCGCCCAAGGTGGCACAGTTTCGCAGATCTGAGCATGGAAGCACTGTCTGAGGATGGTACCAGAAGTGGCTCACTTAACATGAAGCAGGGACCCCAGCTTCCCTTGGACAAACTCTGTGTGCATGTGGTGAATTCCTAAAAACCGGCAAGCCCATCACCCATAGTCAACCCAGCTTCCTCTGAACCCATGTGGGCAGGTGTCCCGTTGGACGCTTCGCAGGGAGCATCATGATCTGTCTTCCCAACATTCTTGGAAGTTAAATACCACTTTTATCTCCATTTTCAAATTAAGAAACTGAGGCCCAGGGAAAGGATGAGATGATTTTCCAAAAGTAACATAGATAAAAATAATAGTTTAGGATAAAGAAAACAATTAAGAACCTCTTAAACTTTGAAAAAGAAAAAAAGTGTACATAGCTAACGAGTTCTAATTTCTTGGAGCTCTAATCCAGGTCTGCCTAACTCCAGGGCCCAGGTCTTGAATTCCTGTACCTTCCTTCCAGACATCACTTTCCTTTGGTGGATATAAAGGTGAGCCATCTTGTGCTGGTTTCACCCTGTACACGCAGAGCAACAGGAAGTCAGGGCACTCTGCTCCTTAGCCTAGACTTTTTCTGATCTCTATTCTGAGGCGGAGCGGCAATCTGACGACAGCTTGGAAGGAGAGCAGAGGGCTTTTCACGTGGCTAGGACCCTTGCAGCAAGTGGAGAGGCAGCACTTGGGCGATCTGCACTCGCTGCCACTTGGTGGGATCCTCCAGAATGACCTCTGAGGATGCACTAAAAGTGTCCTGCATTCCTCTCCTCTGCGAATAAAACTGTTTCCTATGGTCTCCGTGACCACTAAGTGGCCTCTTTTATCTTACAGATGATACCACAGGGATCCATTCAGTTTATACTGTGTACCAAGGGCATGAGATCATGTTTCACGTCTCCACCATGTTGCCGTATTCCAAAGAGAACAAGCAGCAGGTATGTGTGGACACAGGCTCATTGAGAGCACAAACCTGTCAGTGACCGAATGTGGAGAGCGCACTGCAGTGAGCTCATTGAACTGCAGACTTTACATTACTGTCTGAGTTGAATTTTAGTTACAAAACTTAGGGACAATTTTCATAGTCTGTATATGTGAACTGTCAGCAAGACTTAGGAAGCTCTGTTCTCAAGATTATTGTTACCTTAAAGAAATAAAGGGTCAGAGTAGTGTGTGTGTGTTTGTGTGTGTGTGTGTGTGTGTGTGTGTGTGTGTGTGTGTACACATATTTGTGTGTAAATATGGTTTTATAGACTTGTATTAGCCCATGGTTTTTTGCTAAAACAAAACGCCTGAGGTTGTTCTTTATAAAGAAAAGGTTTGTTTAGCTCAGCATTGTGTGGGCTCAAGAGCTGGTACTGGCATATGCTCAGCTTTAGTGAGGACCTTGTGGCAACTGGCATCAAAACAGCTGGTACAGAAAAATCACACAGCAAGACTGGAAATGAGAGACTGGGGTTGGAGGCGGGGGGTGAGTCAGGAAAGGGAGACCAGGCTTGCTTATGAAAGCTTGCTCTTGTAAGACCCAAGAGAACAAGAGTGAGTGTCCCTGAGAAAAGCATCAACCCCTCTTAAAGACTTCCTCACCTCCCACTAGGCCCACTCCTTATAGGTCCCACCACCTCTTGACAACACTGTGGGGACCAAACTTCCAGCACACAAACACATATGGGATATGCTTAGCCATACCAGCACTCTTCCCAGAGACAGTATGTGTGGGTGTGTGGGTGTGGGTATGTGTGCGTGTGCATGCTAACCTTTACATTCCTGCATATTTACCAAAATTACCTATTGCCTATGACAGATGGGGTATTAGCCAGAAAGACCATACATGCCAGTGCAACCTCTAACCAGCTCCAAAGCCTTTCTCTTCTAAAGGATCAGTAGGACTTGGGGCATGACTCAGTGGTTAAAGAACTTGGCCTATCATGCTCAAGGCCCTGAGTTCGATTCCCCAGCACCGCACAAAAATTATCTGCCTGTGATGATATACACCTGTAATTCCAACACTCAGGAGACTAAGGCAGGAGAATTGCCTTGAACTCAAAGCCAGCCCAGTCTACATAGTGAGCCTAAGACCTGCCTGAACTATAGAGTAAGACCCTGCCTCAAAAAAATAAAAGATCATTGATGTTATTATCTATTTAGGGATGCCATTAGCATAGTAAGGTACAACAGTCACATTCACAGAGCACAGAGATACTCCCAGATGGCTCCTGAAACTCTTGATACCTTTTCTAGCATAGCCCTCCGCTGGCCAGGCATATGAGAAAATCAAAATTATAAAACTTACAGGACTTAGTGGGACAATACCTCACTTGGAAAGAGAGACAAAGAGATACAGAACAATAGTGAACCTCAGCAGTATGTAATCTTGACTCTAGTTGGAGAAGGACTTCTCTCCATGCCTGCTTCTTAGGTGCCTATGGTTACAGCCAAGAAGTTAGAGCCCAAAGCTGGGTATGGTGGCACATGCCCGTAATCCTAACACTGAGGAGGCTGAGGCAGGAGGCTTGCTGTGAGTTCCATGACAATCTGAACTACATAGTGAGCTCAGAAACGCCTTGAGTACAGAGCAAGACCCTGTCTCCAAAAAAAGAAGAAGAAGTTGAGTTCACTCTGGCCATACCTCCTCACATATAGAGCCTTAGTGGAATAGTGTGAGCACATCTCGATAAGCTCATGTCTCTCCTCTTTTCAACCTCCCATGGCTCCCACTGCATTCAGGGAACCAGCCGAATCTTTTCCTGTGGCCGTATATGACCCCTGGCCTTCTCATTCCTCGCTGCCACTCATCGCGCGTGCCTGGGCTTGCTTTTCTTCTCTTCCATCTCCTACTCAGTCCAGCCCGGAGCCTTTGTGTTATGATTCCCACTCAGGAAACTTTTCCACCAGATCCTTGTGGTCTACTCACTCACCTCACTCACCTCAAACCTGCTCAGATGTAAACTCCAAAACTGACCCCCCACCCCCAGCCCACCCAGCCGGGAGCTCCTTAAACTCTTCTCTCTTTCAGTAGCATTTACTGCCTTTAGGTGTTATGCAGATTAGTGGTGAGCCTCTCTGTTCGGCTCCCTATGTATTCTTTGCCCCTCCCCAGCCAGAATGTAAGTGAAGGCAGCAATTTTTGTCTTTGTACTTGGCATAGAGTTAGAAGCTCAATAACTATTTCTTAAATATATATATATATATATATATATATATATATATATATATATACCTTGTTAAAATATAACTCACATGCTCCACAGTTCACTCTCCTAAAGTGACTAATTGAGGCGATTTTAGTATATTCATAAGGTTATCAGACCATCGCTGTCAATTTTAGAACATTCTCATTACCACGAAGAGAAACCTCACACCCTGCGCTGTCTCTTCCCACTCAGTCTTGTTGACCACAATGTACCTTCTACCTCGATGTATTTGCCTGTACGTTTTGTATGAAGGAAATCACAAAATCGTCTCTCCTAACCAGCTTTTTGCAGTTGCCAAATTTCAGATTTCATCAGTATTTTAGCACGTATCAGTACTTCATTCCTTTTATTTGGTGAACGATTTTTTATTGTATGGATGTACACCACGTTTTGTCTACCCGTTTTCCAGTTGATGGGTGTATAGATGTATATTTTTATTCCAATAAAATGCATAATTGAAAATCTGTCTTTTAACCACTGAGAAGTACATAGTCCAGCAGCATCAAGTACGTTAACAGTGGTAGGCGACTGTCCCCCATCCATCTCCAGAATTTTCTAACTCCTTGTTCTGAAGGCCTGTGCCCAACTCCGCAACAGCTCTGCATTTCCCTGTCCTGCAACCTCTGACAACTCCTGTTTTACTACCTGGGAGTTTGATCATCTGATGTACCTCATACTTGTGGCATAATGCAATATTTGTCCCTTTATATCTGATTTAACATCACATCCTTAACGTTCATCTATGGTGTAGCATGTGTTACATTTTCATTTCTTTTCAAGGCTGAATGATATGCTATTGCAGGTATATACCACATTTTATGCATACCTCTGTGGATGGACATGGGGCTTTTTCTACTTTTTGACTATTATGAGTAATGCTGCTATGAACATGGGTGGACAAATACATGATCCTGCTTTCTTTTTTTGTTTTTGGAGTATATAGCTGAACATAGTACTGCAGGTTCATATGAAAAGCTGTGTTTAACATTTTGAGGTTCCACAGCGGCCGTTCCATTCTGTATCCCCTCTAGCAGTGCACAAGGGGTCCACGTTCTCCTCACCCTCACCAAAGCTTTGCCATCTGAGTGGGTGTGCAGTGGTATCTCTTTTTGTTTTCCATTTCCTTAATCATCATGTGCTTATTATCCACTTATATATCTTCTTTGGAAAAACATGTATTTAAGTCCTTTGCCCTATTTTAATTGAGTTCTCCTTTTGTCATTGAGTAGTAGGAGTTCTTCATAGTTTCTGGATAATATCCCTCGTCAAATGCAAAATTGGCAAATATTTTCACCCATTTTGCACTGGGCTGCCTTTTTACTCTGTTGATAGTGTCCTTTGATGCATAGAATTTTTAAGTTTTGATGGAGTCCAACTCACCTTTATTTTATATATATTTTGTTTTGTTTTGTTTTTTGCTGTTGCATGTGCTTTTAGGTCATACTTAACACATCATTAAAGATAATAAATACTTTTTTGGATCAAATAAAATCAAAATTGCTACAAGCTCTGTGAAGCTTAGTTCCTTCACTAGCAAAATGAGAGTAACATCCCATATGAGTCAGCCAGGAACCTGCTTTACAAGCACCTACGGCACAGAATAGATGCCAGGGAGCTTGGGCAAAAAGTTACTATGCAAAATAGGAACTTATAAGCCCCATAAAAATGTCATCTGAAAGGTGCTGTGGACACGAAGGGACAGGTGACATCTAATGGAGACCCTGGAAGCTTCCTGGAGGAACAAGAGTAGAGACAAAATAAGTAAACCAAGGCCTTGCGCTTGCCTACTGCTGCGTAATAAGCCACTCCAGCACTTGCCAGCTTACGATGCCTCATAGTTCTGTGCACTGACCGGGCTTAGCTGGCAGGTTTCCACTGGTTTCTCTTACAGTCTCATCATTTGCAGTCAACTGGCCACTGAGCTGGACGGGCACTGGAATAATTGCCCTCGTTCCATGCAGTCTCTGGGCCTCTCAGTGCCCCCTACCACGGTGTCCTCTCTGCCACACAGAGGCTGACTGCTGACATAAGGCTCAGGCCACCCAAAAACACATATTCAAGGAGGCAACAGAAGATGCCTGTCCTATGAAAGATGGGGCTGGGTGCTGGCAGAGGGCCACCTTTGCTACATTGCTTTCATTGCTGAGGTATTCAGCCTCTTGTGTTCAAGGGAAGGCACATGAATCCCACCTTCCTGTGAGGGGCATGAGGGACTGAGAATGAGTACCATCCTCAGTCCACCGCAGCCCCAGAGCTGGGAACACACAGGGCCCCAGAGGAGCAGCGGGAGTCATTCTATTTGACCAGGTAGGCTAAGGCCTGGGGCTGGGGTCAGGAGACTGTGCCCTGTGGGCCACAGCCAGCCATGCCTGCTGGTTCTTGCATTGTCTACAGCTGCTTTTGCACAAGAGCTTCCTAGTTATGAAATTGTGTGTCTCATGAAGCTGAAAAGATTCTCCACATGTCCCCTTTAAGGAAAATTTGTTGGCCATAGGTCTGGTAGATCGTCTTGAAAGGTCACCTGATGTCAAATCAGGGAGAGCTGTCATTTTCACCAAGTATAGTCTTAGAAATTGGTTAGCTGAGAGATGGTGTTTGCCTGTCTTGTGCGGCTCAGGGTTCCATTCCTGGAGAGAGAAAAAAGAGAGAGAAAAAGAATTTGCTAAGGCATTTATAACAATGTTCTCGCGCTCCCCTCTTGTTGATTGCAGCTCAAGAAGTGACGAGTAGAAGAAACATGCCAGGAGTAGAGTAGAAGAGAATGGTGGCAGGGAGGCTGCAGGAGGGTGGCAGGGGAGAGGTGGGCTTGAACTGGAAAGGATTGGAGGCCATGGAGAGGAGAGCCAGGAGACGGGCTGCCGAAATACAGGAAGCAAGTTAAGGACATCTGAAGGTCAGGGCTTTGCAACAGCTTCTGTGCATTGTTATGCTGTTACTCTTTTTTTTAATTCTGTGCTGAGGTTGAGTACTTCCTCAGTGATGTTATTTATATCACCACAGGTGGAAAGGAAACGCCACATTGGAAATGATATCGTCACCATCGTGTTCCAAGAAGGAGAGGAATCGTCTCCTGCCTTCAAGCCTTCCATGATCCGCTCCCACTTTACACGTATCCTGGGCTTCACAAGTGTTCCACTATAGCAGCCTTGTTGGACTTGCGATGTCTCTGGTGATCCGTGTGTTGAATCTGACATGTTTTGTGCTTGTAGAGTCTGAGAGCCACGGTTTAGGCTCCCCTCAGCATGCAGCTGCCCCTCTTCCCTCTCCATTGCAGTGGTGAATGGATGAGTTCTCAGGAAACTCTTGACCTCTGAAATGTCTTGCCTTTCCTCGGGCCGCCCACAAATGAGGGGAACCTCCTACCATCACCAGTAATAAATGAGAGGAATGATAGGAAATGAATCTCCTAAGAAATTTGCTTTAGGTTTAAGCATACTAAGTTAAAATAAAAAACCAAAGTTATTTTTCCTAGTTGATTCTAAGCCCTGTTAATAGCAGCTGCATTGCCACTTCCTAAAATTTAAGAAGCAATAGACTTAATAAGATTTTTATTTGCTTTCCCTAATCCCTACTCAGCTCATAATGCTAGCAAATACCAGTGGTGAGGCTAAAGCTCCCTTCAGTGTCTGAGCTCAGTTCAGCCAGGCAGCCCTGACCATGGCCAGCTCAGCAGATAGACCGTCATGACCCACTTGCTCAGAGTCACAACTGTGACAGCAGAACCCAAAGGTGGTCGCTCTAAAAGCTTTCTACAACAAATAAAGGGTTAAAAAAAAAAAAAGACATCCCAGTAGTCTGGGAGATTGAGGCAAGAGGATCTCAAGTTTGAGCCTAGCCTGGGCAACGTAGTTATTTGGCAAGACCCTGTCTCAAAATAAAAAGCAGCTAGAAGTGTAGATCAGTGCAAAGGCCCTGGGCTCAGTCCCCAGTACCTCAAATAAATGGCTGGATGAATGGATGGATGGATCTTTATCTGACTACATTATATTCCCTAGAGATTCCAATAAAAAAAATGTTTGGCGAGAGAAACACTGTGACTCATACATCTGGAAACAATTGCTCTCTATACTTTGACTTGTCTCTTAAGAATCTAGCATTACAGCCCACAAGTAAATCTTTAAAAGTTGAAATTACCAAATATCTCCCATGAAGATAGGAAAGAAGATAGATATGCATCTCCACCTGAGTTACGGTTTTCCTCTGTTCTCATCTCTCCGTACTAAGCACAGTCTGTCCTGATCACCTGATTCAGGACTTGTCCTGTTTCCTCCTACCATGGTTCTTCTTACACAAGGGCGCAGGAAAGATAACAAGGTGATTTTTCGAGCACCCAAGAAGTAGTCCTTATGTTTCAGAATTTCCCTCAGTTGTAAGTTTTAGATATGAGTCCTGGCACATTTTTCTTTTCTAGAAAGGAACAAAGAGTTGTTAGTGCAGATTCATCTGCTGGGCCAGGGGTGGAAGCATCAGCTTTATAGCCCTGGCGCGGGCAAGCGGGAAGCAGGGGCGGGGGGAGTGGCGGGAGTAGTGGCAGAGAGATGGCTTCTGGGTATGTTTGGGCTTTGTCGAGACATAATTCACACGCTATACAATTTTCCCCCACTTCCTGGTGTTAGGAATGAACCCACAGCCTCCCCCACACTAGGCAAGCTGTCTGCCACCAAGGCGCCCCGTCAGTCGTCAGGCTGTTCGGGACATGGTGGGCTCTAGCCTGATCAGTGTAGACTCTGCTTAGAAGCCGCCACCAGCCATATTGGCTTGTTCCTTTTTGTTTTGTCTACCAAAACCAGAAGGAGAGAGAGGAAAGGTGTATAGTGGAAACATTTAAGTTTGCTTTTCTCCTCAAATGTGTGAGATGAATTATGTGACTAATTCCATGCTGGGATCTGGTTTGTATTTCCAGGCAAAGGAGTTACTCTTTTTGCTCCGTTGGCTGCTTAGCTGCTTAGTACCTAACAGCTCTGGAGATTTAACCCTTTTGCAGTAGAAAAGCACACAGATGCGAACCCTCGCCGTGGAGCCCTCGCGGCCTTTCCCGGACTGTCCCTTTTACGAAAGTCAAGGTTCTGTCCCCAGTCCCCACCTGAGAGCGATAGGAGCCATAACCGTGAAAGGAATGGTCAGGAGTGATTCTTCGTGAGGGATTTTTTTTTTTTTTCTTCAGCACTAGGGATCGAAGCCAGGGCCTTCACGCTGAGCTACATCCCTGGCCCTTTTTATTTCTTATTTTGAGACAGAGTCTCATTAAGAGTCGAAGTTTCTCAGGGTGGGCTGAGACTTAAAGTACTTCTGCCTCAGCCCACCAAGGTGCTGAAATTACAGCAGCGTGCTACCACATCTAGCTTGCTCAAAGAAATTTTGAAACACAAGTTGTCAACTGTAAGCATCAGAGTTATTGATTCATTCCCTTGACTATCTTCACAGATATCTTTGCCTTAGTGAGGTATGACCAACAACATGACAATTACAGGTAGGTGGTAACCTTGTCTTGATTCTTATCTGATTCTTATGTTTACTTGCCAGTTTCCCGCTGATCACCCGAGAATCTTGATGTGTATATGTCTGAAATGAATTAATCGGACTGCCCTCGCCTCATAGAACTTCGTTCGAGGCCACTTCAGGAAAAATTTGTTACATAGAGGATCAGTCAGTCCCAAGGGCCAGTGCTGCTGTGTTATTTTCTTATACTTTACATTGGAAATTGAGGACAGAGTAGCCCCTTTCCTAGGCTTTCTGCCTTCCCTGTTTATCCTTCTATTCTCAAAGATTAATCTGTGGGAAGTGTCATGATGCTGTGAGAACCATGACCAAATGTTTTGAGTTCGAATCCCAGCCCCGTCGTTCACTGACGGTGAGGCTTAGTGAATACTGTTCATCTCCTCAGAGTCGTAGGCCTTGTGTAGTGTGAAGGTCATGCTAGCTACATTGGTGAGCATCAGAGTCAGTTAACCGGAGTTCATGTTGCATCATAAAGTACCAGGCATACTGCCCAGTGTGCAGTGGGTGTGCAGGGGTGGCCACTGCTATTACTCCTGGGGTCTGGCCTTGTCCAGCTCAGGGAATTAAACCACAAAGGGCTCAGGAAGACTTGGCTCTCCCCCCAGAAGCACGTACATGAAAGGAGGCGGGGGGTGGCATAGGTACTGTCAGTGAATACTTCTAACATATCACAGAGGCCTCTGGACACACTGATGTGCAAGATATTGGTGACCAACTAAATCTGGAATGTTCTTCACATAGGCTGAAAATATTTTCTGAAGAAAGCGTACCACTCTTTGGCCCACCCTTACCAACCCCACCGGTGTTTACAGACCACCAGGAATTCAGGGACTTTTTGCTAGTGAAATGTAAGTTTCCATTTCGAACTGTGTCTATACCATGTTGTGCGCTAGAAAACATTTCTTCATCTTCTCCTGGGATGCTGCATGAGAAAATGTCATTGTTTAAAAAGCATTCTGTGTTCTGTTAATTCTTTCCCTCACATGTATGCTTCCATTTTCCAGGGTGGTGTATGGATTTCCTTATGGGTCTTTACCTATACCTACCTTGCTACCCACTGGCCTTGCACTTTTTCTCTTTTTTTTTCTTTTCTTTCTTTATTTTCTTCTTCTTTTTATTTTCTTTTTCTTTTTGACACAGGGTTTCACTCTCTAGTCCAGGTTGGTCCTGAACTTACTATGTTGCTCAGGCTGGCCTTGGACTCACAGCCTCCTGCCTTAGACTCCCAAGTGCTCAGATTATAGGCGTGCACCACCACACCTGGCTTACTTGGTGCTAGGGAATTGAACTCGGGGCCTTAGCGCTTGCTAGACAAGTGCGTTAACCACTGAGCTATTCCTCCAGCCCCTGGCCTTGCACTTTTTCCACCCTCGTCCTCTCACAGCACTGGGGCTCTACAGTGGCCTTTCTGCCAGGATTCAGAAGCAGCCAGGCTGAGGCTGTGCTTCTGAGTCTTTTTCAGAGACTGAGATAGAGATGGGGAGAGAATGGTTAGGTAAAGAGAGATTGATTGGGGAGTGAGACAGACAATATGAATAGGATATGTACAGAGCCCTTCTACCCCAGGGATCACTAGCAAACATTTTAGCCCCTATCCCTACCCCCATACCCCACTCCCACCCTCCCACCCCCACCTCATCATACCCCAGAGTCTGACTCTGAGCCTTTGTCCTGTGGCCTGCGGAGCCCTACCACACCACCCCCCAGAGCACCCTTTGAAGGCCTCGGGTGGGGCTGTCTCCTTGGTGATCAAAAACAAGCCACTCCCTGTTCTCCACTACAGCTCCTTTGTTGAGGCCCAGCCTGCTAGCTAGCCCAAGGCCCTGGCAGTGCCACTCTGTCTGTGCCCTCTTTGACGAGGCAGGTTCCAGCCTTTGCCAGGCAGGCCAGGTTCTGTATCTGCTTAGCTGGCTACCTTCTGTCCCTTTCCTCCCACCCAGCCACATACAGTCTCTGTCTAATTCTGTCCCTGTTGCCGTGCAGTTTGGGAACATTTGGAAAAACTCCTCTCCTCTCCATCTGTACCTGGCCCCAAAGTAGCACTGATCTCAGGGTCTCACACAGTCCTTCATGGGCACCTGCTCCAGCTACCCATCTTACTCCTCCTGCAGCCCTGGCCAAAGATAGACATGTGTTGTCCCTCCTGTGCCCTTTTGTCTCCCCAGTCTGCCCTTCATAGCTGTGTTCATGGAACCTCCCTCAGCAATCACAGAAATGCAGTTGGCATTTGAAGGGATGAGTATCACCTAACTCAAGTCACCAAAAACATCTCACTTGGTTATCCCGATTCCCTGCAAAGCCCCAACTCCCCACACAGAGACCTCCACTCATTCTCCAGCCGTTCTCCTGGCAAATGGAGACATGAAGGGCCCTTGGCTGGGGATCCCACTGCCTTCCAGCTGAGCCCCCAGAATTACCTCACGTGTTACCCAAGGGGTTACCTCCCAGGCTTTAGCCAACCTCAGATTCTGAGGGAGGTGGCTCCTCCTCATGGTGCAAACAGCAAGCACTGCAAACCACTTGGAAAAGATGATGATTTTAGCTAGGCTTTGTGGCACAGGTCTCTAATCTCAGGACTCTGCGAGGCTGAGCCAGAAAGATCTCAAGTTGAAATCTAGTTTCGGCAATATAGTGCCCTACTGAGATGCTATGACTCTGTCTCAGATTTTTAAACAAAGGCTAGGGTTGTAAGGCTTTGGGTTCAAACCCTTGTACCACAAAAAAAGAAGAGGAAAAAAATGGGGAAAGAAACTATTTTTGTATCTTCTCTTTCAATATGTATAACCTTATTTCAAATCCCAGAACAAGATTCTCAAACTCAGATGCCCAGAAGGGCAGTAGCAGGAAGGGGAGGGGGTGGTATGAAGGACTGTTAGGAGCATGGGAAGTCTCCAGCCACCTGTGCCAACCTGGTGATGTCTTTTAGGAGCATGAGCCCAGAGTTACCACATATTCTGAGTTTTCTAAACAAGTCAGACCTCTGAAATTCTGTTGGAATTACCTGTGTCTTATGAAGTTTATGTGGCTTAAGTCCAAAGGACCAGGTAGAGAGAACAAGAAACAGAGTTGGGGACGGGGAGCAGGTGTGGCAGCTGGCACCTCAGGGTGTCTGGGAAGCTCAGATGGGAGGTAAGCACTCCAGCAGGGGTCCTGTAGCAGGGCAGGGGCATGAGGCCGGAAGCTCTTTAAGCTCAGTTTAGGTAGAGGCTCACTCTGCAGTGCTGGGTCCCAGCTCCTAAAGAGAGTCCACGATTTGCACAAAGCCAATCACAGTGACTCACCAAAGCCTCACAGACTTGGGGGGAAATGACGTGAGGGTTCCGTTGATCTCACCCTGAGGAGCAAAAGGCAGATAGAGTGGCAGAGCACAGGCTGAAGGAGCCAAAGGTGAGAAGAGGCATCACAGGCGTAGAACTGTGGCCAGGAGGACCGAGAGGGCTGGATGGCTGATGAGGCAGGAGAATCTCTGGGACCAGAAGGTGGATTTGCAGAGGGAGCAAGTAAGCCAGGTTAAAATATATGGGGCAATTCAACAAAAAGCTTGGGCTTTTCCCACCTTTAACCAACTAAATATTCTAAAACGGATTTTCTTTTTTCCCAGCATTGTGTGTGTGTGTGTGTGTGTGTGTGTGTGTGTGTGTGTGTGTGTGTGTGTGTGTGTGTTTATGCAAGACAAAATGCTTACAACGGACTTGAGTGTTTTGTGCACATATACATCGCATCAATATTACCATCCCTTCCCCTCCCCATGTTTGGCCCTCCCATACCCTCCCCATCACCCCTAACTCCCACTATCACACTCATTTGGTTCTATATAATGCCTGTGTTCTGGGTTTCCCAAATGAGGAAAGCCTTGTGGTATTTAACATATTTAATCTTCTGCATCTGACTTACTTTACCATTCAACTCACCACTTATTAGCTCAGATTCTCACCCCTAGATGGGCTTCAGTGGCCATATCTTGTTACCTCTTTTCTGGGTCCAGCAGGGTTCTTGATTGGGGTGATATGCCAACAGTTATTTTTTTCTGTATGTTATTATATCTTTGTTGAGATTCTTTAACATGGCCTCACCCACTAGTTCACATAATAAAAGAAATATAACTGAAATTCATAAGGCTAGAAAACGTGAAAAAGAGAGAAGTTAAGTTTCATATTCCTTAGCTGAGTACTGAAAGGTAGATGTTTGTACATTCAAAAGACATTCAGGTTGTCATTGCACCAATCAGTTTTCTTACATTGGTGCAATTGCTACATTAAATGAGCATAAGTCTATATCAAGTTGCTACATTCAATGAACTTAAATTTGCATAACATAAGTATACTATAGTTAAAGCAATAGAGTGGCATGCTTAGTTATTTCAGTTTTTTTAACTCTCATAAATTGCTTTAAAATGGATTTTTCTAAGGTATCGATGAGAAAGGAAAAAGAAGTCCTCCAACAAAACAACTGCAATTACAAAATTCAAGAAAATAATAAAGGCAGCCAGTCTCCAAGGTGCAGACCTGTAAGCCCAGCCCTCTGGGATGTCAAGGCAGGAGGATTGCAAGTTTGAGCCTAACCTGGGAAACTTAGCTACTTTGCAAGAACCTGGCTCAAAAAAGAAAAAAATAAATATGAGCTGAGGAAATAGCTCAGGCTGTGGGCTCAATCTCATGTGAGAGAGAAAGGGAGAAAATGATACACATATGCAGTTTAAAAAGATGTTTTGCCACGCACAAGCCCAGCCTGTCCCCAGCACATAGATCTTGTGTAGGAAATGCCTGTTTCCAAAATGTTCCATTTTTAAGTCTATGAACACTCACTTTTCTTTGGCTCCTGTATGAGAAAACTAATAATTAACCTGTATTGAGTTTAGAGTGCCTAACACTGTGCTCTCTTTACATGTTCTGTCTCATTTAAATGATAGCAACCACATGAGGAAGTACGATTTTGTGAGGTTGAAGACCAGGGCCTCAGAAAGCAAAGATAAATAAATAAATAAACAAAATAAAAGCTTAAGAATACAAAGCTAGGAAGCAGAGCTGTGATCCACACCCATAAATGTCTTGACTTTAAATTCCTACCCTCTACTCTACATTTCCTGTTCTGTGCTCTGATACGTATCTGCACACTCTATTGGCTCTTAGTGTCTGATCTTTCTTTTTCTTTCTTATTTTTTAGCGTTGATCTTTAAAACTCCAATTCTCACCAAAAGAGACTTCCTTTCGCTAAGAACCCCAATATTCCACGAAGGCAACTGTTTTGTTTCTAACAAAATACACCAAATGTGTCTTTAATCTCGCTGAATGACATTGTGATGGTTTGGCTCCCTCTATCGAATGGGTGGGTGAGTGGATAGGTGACTGGATAGATGGTTAGGAGGATGGATAGATGGATTTTTGGTTAAGTAAATGCTAAACAAGTCTGTGGGTAAAGTTAGATACATGTTGGTGAGAGCTTGCAGTCCCAAGAAAAGGAAGCTAGACATGCCTATGAACTAGGCAGACCTGCACAGATATTCAGAGAGTTTTTACTCATTCTTCCATGAGGAAGGTCAGACCAGTGGCAATACCAGTCTTAGAAAAGTGAGTGGTGGTCATCCTGAGAAGTTTCCTTGAGAGGAATATTCTTCAGTATTGCTAATGTTTCTAATTCCTTTTCAACTTAATTTGTTTTAGTAATTAATGGTGAAAAAGCCACCTTGGAAACCCCAACTTTTGCCCAGAAACGCCGGCGTACTCTGGACATGTTGATTCGATCATTGCACCAGGATCTGATGCCAGATTTGCATAAGGTACCTGTGTCTGTGATCTCCTCCCTCCCCTAGCCCTCCTGCAAAGCCAAGTCCTAGCCCAGAGACTATCTTAACATATGGGCGTGCCTTAATCCTTGCTGTCAAGACTGCCCTGTGGCCATTCCAGGGGAGGAGGTGTGGGGAATTTCCCCAGAGCTGGGGCCTGTGGGATTCAAGGTACAGGCTGGGGGCACCAGCACCCAAGGCCCTGAAGGGTTCTTTTTGTGGGTACTCTCCTTGGAAAGTTGTGTATTAAGAGAGCCAAAGGGTGATATTTGACAACTCTGTGGAATTAATCACCTTTTTTTAGAACATGCTTAATAGACGATCTTTTAGTGATGTTTTACCTGAATCACCCAAGTCGGCGCGGAAGAAGGAGGAGGCCCGCCAGGCGGAGTTTGTCCGAATAGGGCAGGTGAGTTTGTTCTGGAACCTCTTATGTGAGATGTGTGATTGTGAATCCCCCTACAAACCAGGTGACCTACTTGCAAGGACTTGCATGTTTGCCTTCTTCTGGAGTTGCTATGTGGTTTTTGTTTTGTTTTTGTTTTTTGAGACAGTCTCGCTCTGTAGCCCAGGCTGGTCTCAAACTCTTGGCAATCCTCCTGCCTCAGCCTCTCAAGAGCCCAGATTACTGCCATGTGCCACCACAACCAACTTAGGTGATGATGGGGAATCAAACTCAGGGCCTTATCCTTGCTAGGCAAGCGCTTTAACAACTGTGCTATTCCTCCAGCTTCTGCTCTGTGATTTTTCTCTCAGGAGTGTCATGGAAACAACAGGAGAAACTCTGGACATGGGTAGATGTAGCTTGCTGTGCGTGTCAGTGAGAACAGTGCTCTATGGCAGGAAGACTACTGCTGCTGGAAGGAAGTGGTCCAGCGCCAGCTCTGGGCTTCCTCTTGTCCAGGGTCATGACCACCTGCCTGCCTTCCAGGAGGGCTCTGCAGAGTAGGGAACCAGTTTGGAACTGCACCTTGAACCCTTCCCCAGCAGGAGGACGCACAGAGTAGCAGTGTCACTCACAGAAGGCCTACATTTATGCCCTGTTACCGGGAAGCAGTCAGCACATGTAGGTGGCTCCCACTCATCTCCTTGCCCCAGGCTGTGGAGGAAATCACTCTCCCTTGGTCTCTAGTGTCCCCCATGAGACACTAGGATGTCCACGTTCTAAGCTTGATACCCTGAGCATATCCCAGCAGGGAGAAGGAGTGCCACAGCTGCAGATAGGGTCTGACCCAGAAGTAGAACACTGACCTGAGCAGGACCAGGAAGAAGGTCTTCTGACCAAGGGAGTCAGAGATCACTTTTCCCCCAAATAAGTGCTTTGATCTTTGTTTAAAGGCACCTGGCCTCTCCTTCCAGGAATTCTGAGCCATCAGATTTGAGACGGGTCCTAAGAATGTATGTTTTTTAATGGTTACAGTATTGGCACACCTATAATCCCAGCTCCCCAGGAGACTGAGACAGGAAGTTTACAAATTCTAGGCCAGTGTGGGCAAGTTAGCAAGATCCTGTCTCAAAAAAATTACACACACACACACACACACACACACACACACACACACATATATATATATATATACATACATACATATGTATGGGGCAGGGATGTAGCTCAGTGGTAGAGCCCTTGCCCAGCAAGTGCAAGACCCTCAGTTTGATCCCTAGAATTATAAAGAAAAAAAAGAAATCATATATATTAACTAATTGAAATGTCAGAATGCATTTGGGCTCATGGTTGTGGAATGCATTATCCTTAGGCTTCACTGTCTTCCATTCATTTCTTCAATGATGAGTCAATTTATAATTACCTGTTTCATTACATTTTTACCCAAATCTTGAGTTTATCCTATTATTCTTTTGCTGCCTGATAACAAGCATTTTCCCATTTTTATCTATCTATCTATATATATACATAAAGTTCACATTAATCTTGAGTATTGTCTACATACTCGTATCATGGCAAAATTATAAATCCTTCCCCTCCCCCCTTCCAACCCTCCTACTCCCTCTCCTTCCAGTTCCCATTATTTCCCACTGTAAGTTCTATGAAATAATTGCGATCTGGGTTTCTCATGTCAGAGAAATTATTCAGTATTCCACCTTCTATTTCTGACTCACTTCACTAAGCATGATGGCCTCGAGTTGCCTCTATTTACCTACAAAAGCCTCCAACCTATCTGTCTTTATAGATGAGTAATATTCCATTGTGTATAAATACCACAATTTGTGTGTCCATGAGTCTGTTGATGGGTATTTTGGTGTCTTCCACATTTTAGCTATTGCTAGTTCTGCTATGAACATGTATCTCAGTTATATGTTGCTGATAATAAACTTTAAAAAGGATCCCTGTTCCATAAGGCACTGAAGCTAAAGTCCATTGTGAGAGGGGATGCCCCATCAAGTTTGGCAGCTTCAGGGATCTGTAAAAAAGAGGTAAGTCGATGGTACTTTCAGGTAGAACTGTGAATGTCCTTGATCGTCAGTGAAGTCAGAGATTCTTGGGGGAGTTTGAGGGTGGAGGGAGGAAGAGTTCATTCCCTTCCTTCCGAGTCCTCAGAGGAAGGCCATCATCATTTGGTGAAAGCCTCTGTTTCTCCAGGTAGACTTGTGACTGCCCAGATGAACAGAGCCCAGCTGCCGGGCCAGGTGCCATCAGCCAGTCCCCAGTACTCACCAGTCTTCATGGGCATGGGTGTCACCTGAGCATCCTGACCAGGCACATGTTCTGATGTAGAGTGACATCTCTCAGGAGTTAATGCAGTGTTCCTGTGCCACTGACGCTGGGCCCATTCTAACAAGAAACCTCGAGAGCAGAGCTTCTCCAGCTAGTGTGCGTTTAGGTCACCCCCAGATTCTGATCCAGTAGGTCTGGATGTGCCAAAAGCTTGCACTTCTAACTAATTCCCAGGGGATGCTGAAGCTGCTGGTCAGAGGAGCACAACTGAGAAACCAAACTCCTTCCTAATCTGTGGTTCAGTCAGCCAACCAAAAGCTTATGGCCTCACTACTTCCTGTTTCCACTTTCCATGGGAAAAAAATTGGCTGATAACTGAAAACAAAAAAAAGTTAAATTGAATGTGAACTTGATATACATATGATTTTGTATTGTAAAACACAACCCTATGTAGTTAATTGCACTCAGAATATGTAAGTTAGCTAAATGGAACCAGATCTCACACAGTACATCACTAGCACTAGAGAAGTATCCTTTATAAAAGCGAACGAATTATGAAGACATTGACTTTAGTGATTACATTATGGATGTTTTGCACCTACATACTTCTAAAATCCGGCTTTAGGGAAATGATGAGCTCAAAATGCAGCTGGCTTTAAAAACCACAACCAACTCCAGACAGGACTGATGGCAAAGCAGCCTTTCCTGAGGTTGCAGTAATTCCCACAGTCCACTGTTCATCGGCATAGTAGGAGTTTGCTGTGTTTCCAGGCACTTTAAAATACCAGACTGCAGCAATACTTAGTAACATTATTGAGAAATTCTTAGATCTTTTCTTGGCCTTTTGACTAAGATCAAGTGAAGAAGTTCTTAGGCCTATATTGGAAATAAAAGTCAGTGGCACCATAAACTGGTTCAGTGAACAGCCTACAACAGTGTTGTTCATTGTTGGGGTCAGTTCAGAACCTGCCATAGACCATCCTTGGAAAAGCAGTGCACCAGAGGACCCTACTGTCTGTTCTCACGTGATGCTACAGAGGCCAGAATCCCACATGCTGTTCCCTAGAGCCATGTTTACAAAAAAACCAGGTTTTGCCATCCTCCTGAGCGTGCATCATTTTATGAGCCCAGTGCTGTTCTCATGAATAGCCTTGCCTGAGGCAGTAGGCCCTGCAGAGTCTGTACCAAGCCCCTCACCTGGCAGAGGGGTTCCGGGCCAAGTACAGACCCCACCTGTCCTCAGACCAGAGCCTCTGTGGAGCATTCCATACCCTGGTACTTAGTGCCTCAGGCCTCACGAAACCAATGTATGCATGGATGCACACACCAGCCACCAATGACAGTGACACACATGCCCAGCACCTCACATAAAATTCAGGGGTTCACAAACTTCATAGGGTGCAGGGAGCCTCCAGACCCCTTTCTGCATAAGTATTCCCATGTGTCCTCTGGCAGAGAACACTTGTTAGACTCAGTTGCTCTGTCTCAGTGCCACCTAGTACATTGGTTTCTATGCCTGTCTCCCAAGTGGCATTTATATTGGCTTTGCTTTTTCATGTCCTCTCACTACAAGTCACAAGCTCAGAATTGCCAGAAACGCCTCCTGGGGAAATGTCCCTTTAATTAGTGACGTGCCCTTGTGCAGCCCTTTAGGTCATAAAATGTTTCCATTATTCTTGAGCTGATTTCAGAGCTGCGCAGGTTTGTGGTAGCAGTCAGGAGATTCTGCAGCTGCAGTTTGCTAAGGGGATCATGTTCTACTTTTCTAAGCCAGTGCTAATACAGTATATTCCCATCATCCCTAGTGACATCCTCAAAGGTGGTCCTCAGAGCCTCCCTTGACTTTGAACATATGAGCATGTCCATTTTGGGTACTTAACAACACATCTGAGGGAGCACTCAGGGCTGCCTAAAGCCCCGGTGGGACGCGTCAGGCCCTCGTGTTAGATTAAGAGTAATCAGTCCTTATGCCTGAAATGAATATGAAGCCAAGACTTGAGGAAACGAGTCCTCATAGTGTGTCAGGTGGGGGAACAGGGCTAGTTGTGTTGGCAGAGCTTGCTGTTTCCCTACCAACACGGGCTGGTTTCTTTTTTCTTTCAGATTTTGTAGTCTTGTGGTCAGTCAGTATTTACATATAAAGCCAATATCAACCTCTTCCACTGTGTGTAACTTAATCTTTTGTTAAATCAGCAGCACAGAAATCTGACTTTTTATGTTTACATGGGATTTCCTTTCATGATAAACTAGCATGAAGTCTCTAAAAAAGCAGGTACCAGTTGGCCCAACTTGTAGGTGTTTAAAAAAAAAAAAAACTATTTGCTTAGAAAATGTTTCCGATGTTTCGATTTCCCAAAGAACATTATAAAGACAGATTATGGTGCTGAAAACACGTGAATGCACTGCATTCCTACTGTGTACATATTAGGAAAGAGAGGCCGAGTTCAGGCCAGGTACAACAGCACATACCTATAATCCCAGCGTTCTGAGAGGCTGAGACAGGAGCTTGTGGCTAGTCTGGGCAAAAGACCCCTGTCTGAAAATCTTAAAAATAGAGGTCTGTGGTTATAGCTCAGTTATAAAGCACCCCAGAGTTCAATCCCCAGTACTGCAAGAGAAAAAAGGAAGGAGGGAAGGAAGAAAGGAAAGAGGGATGGAAAGGAGGAAGGAAAAGAAGGGAAAGCATGCAAACACCAAGCCAGTGGAGTCCACCGCCGTGGCTACGGGTCCGGCGTGACCGCGGCGTGACGCACCCTACAGAGCGTTCCCCTCCGGCGGGCCGCACGCCGTCCTTCCTGGTGCACTTACCTTCTCATGCTTGTGTCGCCTCGCAGCCTTGGGAGCCCCAGTGTTTCTGCAGTAATTTCCCCCACGAAGCTGTGTGTGCAGACCCCTGGGGCCAGGCCCTGCTGGTTTCCACTGATGCTGGCGTCTTGCTAGTGGATGGTTAGTGAGTAGCTGCTCCTACGAATGTCTTTCTCTGTGTGACCTGTAGTACTTCTAAGATGGTGACCACCAAGTCAACTCCCCGAGCCCATAAGCGTGGGGTTTGCAGGGCACTTAGCAAAGTTTGATTTCTTTATACAATAAACCCGATGTTTTCAGGGCAAGCAGAGGGAATATAATCAGAACCAGGCATGCTGGAGGTGAGTCGTAGGCTCATCCCTTCTTCCAATATCGGGGCTTCTTCCTCTGTAGATATTAAATGATCTAAAAAAGAATCTCCTTTTAACCGGGCCTGGTGGCACACATCTGTAATCCCAGCACTTTGGGAGGCTGAGGCAGGAAGATGACCAGTTCGAGCCCAGCCTGAGCAACTTAGCAGCTTATAAGACACTGTCTCAAAGTAAAAAATAAAGAAGGGCTGAGGATTAAGCTTGCTGCTGAGCCCCTGGGTTCAATCTCCAGTGTAGAAAGAGGAAGAGAGAGACAGAAGAATCTCTTTTCATCCAGTACTTATTATGGTCCCAATAGTTTGCCTTAAATCAAAAAGGACACATTACTTAGAGCTACTTTCTCAGGGACATGTCTGTCTCAAAGCCTTTTTTAAAAATCTGATTCAAAAAGTATTTTATGTCCAAAACAAATGATAAGAATCTTAGGTGAAATATTTTTGGTGAATATGGGTTTGACGGAGTCAAGTTTCAACTCAATATAAACCCTAACTTTGCAATAGCCAGCTAGATCAGCCTGCCAGGGGAGGTAGGCAGCACCCTGTCACATACACCAGCCCTCCTGGGGTATGCCTCTGGCCAGGATGTTATGGAGGGGGTAAACTTCAGGTGGGGAGGGATCTAATGGGAGAGCCCTTTGGATCATTCTGGGCTCCTGATGAATGCCAGAGGAGTTAAGCGCTGGTCACAGATCATGTCCTGGTGCTTCAGAGAGAGCTGCAGGCACAGAGGAGGTGATTGCTAGGTGCGCACCCTCAGGCTACAGAGTTTTGTGTTACTGCAGTGCCACTTTATAGGCACCCTAAAGCCACCATTGTGAGAGTGACATGATGGCCTGAACCTGCAGCATCCTGCCACCATTTGGCAGGACCTTTATTCCCTCTCTCAGACCCTTGCTCAGCACAGTTACAAAGTACCTACTCTGTGCCGGGCCCTGTGCTGGTGCCAGCTGCAGAATGGCAGGACAGATGGACCACATTTCACAATACATAGCTTGCTTGCTTTCTTCCTTTCTTCCTTCCTTTCTTCCTTTCTTCCTTTCTCTCTCTCTCTCTCTCTCTTTCTTTTTTTCTTTCTTTCTTTGAGACAGGGTATTGCTGTTTAGTCCAGCTGGTCCTGAACTCACTATGGAGCCCAGGCTGGCCTTGGAGTCACAACAATCCACCTACCTCAGCCTCCCAAGTGCTGGGATTACAGGTGTGTGCCACCACACCCAGCTTTATGTGGTGCTGGGGAATTGACCTCAGGGCCTTGTGGCAAGTACTCTAACTGCGGTGCCACCAGCCCCCACAATGCATAGCTTTCTGACTTTACCTCCTTTTTTAAATACATGTCTTGATTGTGTGCCTATAGCTTAATCATATCTTATGACAATTTAATATAATGTAGACTATTTTAAAACACATCAATTCAGAATTTAAATACTTAATTTGGAACTCTCAATGACCTTGAAGAAAATCTAGGGCAGGAAGTATAGCTCAGTGGTAGAGCACTTGCCTAGCATGTCCAAGGCCCTCGGTTCCATCCTCAATAGCAAAAAAGAAAAAAAAAATCTTTGAGCCTTGAGTTTCTCTAAATGGAGGTATTTTTTAAGGCGAAAAAATCATAATGAAAAATGAGGACTTAAACAAGGGATGATGATTGTAATTGCAATGAAGGGCTGTAGGAGCTAAAACATTAACTGTGTTAACCAAGCCAGTATCACAGGTCTTTAACCCCAGCTTTCTGGAAGGCTGAGGCAGGAGGATCCCAAGTTTGATCCCAGCCTCAACAGCTTAGCAACTTAGCAAGATCAGATCTCAGTATCAAAAATAAAAATGGATTGGGAGTATAGCTCAATGTGAAGGTCCTGAGCTCAATACTCAGTACCCCAAAAATACATACATACATTATTCTAGTGCCCTTGAAGACTGAGGCAGGAAGACTGCCTTTGCAACTTACAGACTTAGCAAGACCCTGTCTAAAAATCAAAAACTTAAAAAATGGGCTGGAGATGTAGCTCAGTATACAGGCTCTGGGCCCAGTACTCAGTGCCACATACATACATACAACATTAGCTATGTTAAGTGTTCAAAGCAGTGCTGTCACATAGCAACTTCTAAAATGGCACATATCATCTTTTCTGTATTCCTAGCCACATCCCAAAAATCAACAAAATTCTTAGATTTTTGCCAAATGAGCAAACAAAATATTAAAAAACAAGTTTTTTTTTAAAAAGAAAATGGCTTAGCCATTTAGGCTGTTCTCCCTTAGTTTGGTAGAGGCCTAAAGCATCTGTAATGCCCCCAGCCACCGATTAGCTGCCCCCTTTTACACTAAAACCCAAAGGTGATGCTGCCTGGTGCTCTTCCCACCAAACCAACTACATTTCATCAAAACTAAACAAAACTCTACCGGCGTGCCTGTCTTCACCTTATCACAGATTTCCAAAGTCCTGAGCAAATAAGCATGAAAATTTTTACGCAGAAAGGAATGTTAAATCCAGGGCTGGAGGAACGGCTCAGCTGTAAGTCAACCACTTGGTATGATTCCCCAGCAACGTATAAGCTGGGCGTGGTGACACACGCCTGCAATCACAGCATTTGGGAGGCTGAGGCAGGAAGATTGCCATGAGTCCAAGGCCAGCTTGGGCTCCAAAGTGAGTTCAAGACCAACCTGGGCCACAGAGCAAGACCCTGTCTCAAAAAAAAAAAAAAAAGGTTAAATCCTCCCCATGTTCCTCTTTGGGAAGGAGAAAGCATGCTAATATTTGTAAGGCTCCCCTTGAAACAGAAAGCAAACAACAGTCTGAGTTGCTTCTAATCTGAAATTACCAAAACCCATTCTGAAACTTTCGTATTTATGAGTCTCAAATTTAATGGTAGTGCTGGATATAAAAACTACTGCGATTTTCCAGGAAACGCTCTTCCCGCTTTGGAGGAGGTCGCCCTCTCCCCGTGGTGCCTGTATACACCCACCATCGTAGATGTACTGCAGGTGATGTTTCCCATGTCCTAATGGCACAGTGCTGCTCCCCATTCGTTACTTGTTTATATTTTTAAAAGGGGACTACGCCCTGGGGCTTCCTTTGTCCTCCTGCTGCGCCATCCTTCTCCCGTTTCTGTGCTTACCTTCAGGTCCTCTCTTATCATATTATGAAATGTTTCCATGATCGAATCTGTCCATTTCATTTCAGGCTGAGTTCTGCTGTAGCCCATTAGCCTTTGCTTAATTTTATTAGCCTTCCCCCCGGGGAGCCTCGTCCCCCAAGGTCATGACTAATCAAGATTCTGTTGTGCTCCAAGTGCAGCAAAGCCTGCTGGGAAGGGGGACCGCACGCTGACTGAAACTACTATTGCTGTGCATTCTGGCTTTACAGTAATAGAAAAACTGTCTCCAAAAGGTGTTTCTTCATACAAAGAATACAAGAAGAAAAAATTAGCAATCATTAAAGCCACGTGTCCCTTTCTCCTGTCTGTGCCTCCTCTGCTTCCCAGGGCTGTATATAAACCTGTTCGGCTATCTGAAAGAGATTTGGTGGACAGTGCCCATCTGCTCTGCCCTCCGCTTGGCAGCTACACAGTGTACCTACTTTCAATGTAAAATTACCTGCCTTTGTCACTTGTGTCTCCATATGCTCGAGGTATGGCCTCAGACAATTTCTGAACACCCCTGAGTCTGGGTTTCTCATTTATCGAAAGGGAATACTGCCAGGCCCCACATAATCACGTCATTGGGACATCTATGTTAGAGAACACGTGAAACACTAGGCATTCCTGCCTCGGTGTATGTTACCTGTCGTTTCTGCTGGCAGTGGCCGCTGTTTGTCCCACAGAATGAAACACTGTAGTTACTTAGCAGCAGATGCTGGAGCACTGTTCTGAACAGTGAGGCAGTGCCAGCTGCCCTCAGAGGCTCCAGAATCATTTCCTTTTTGTGAAGGGTAGAGACAGAAGGAAAGCGGTTGATGAGCCATCGGAAAATGTACATTTGGCCCAATAATTAAAAGGGAACCAGCGGCAAGCCCTCTGCAGTTAAAGGGAACCGGAAGCAAACTACATGTCTACGAGGAGCTTAGCAGCCTCATCTGCCCAGCCTGAGGAGCAGGAGCAGGAGACCTCTCCCCACAAGCAGCTGGGATGAAAGCACTACTCTTTCCTGGGTGCCATGGGGTAGGGGGGAACTCTCAGCTACACTTTGATGTCTGGAAGAGAGGCAAGATCCTCAGGACGGCTTGCACGCCGACCCAAATTCACAGCAGATCCCTGAAACACTAATGGCATGCTTCTCACCCTGCCTGACATGTCCACATCGTCCTGCCATCCCCGCCTTGCACTGATTCTCCACCAAGCACAGCACAGTCTCTTTTACTCATGAAACAACCTTAATCTTTTAGCTCCTGATGTCCCAGTTATAGTTGGCAATTCAAGATCCCAGTAAATACTTTAAAAACACATCTTGTAATTGCAGTGTCCTTAATCATCCACTTACCTAAAATCTTCTCATATGGCCACTTAAATTGGTTTTTCCCTACTATTTGGACAATTTGTTATTTCATTTTTATGTCTAAAAAGGAGATTTCAACTTCCTTTATGGAAAATATTGAAATTTTATTAGAAAACTAATATTCAAATAGGCACAGGACACGCAAGGATAGGGCATCTTTCATTCATTTTAAGTGCAGAAAAATTGTTTTTCTTGAAAAATATATGAGACGACCTAACATACTTTCACATATTACCTGAAAATAAGAAAATACTTGAAAGATACGGATGTTATTCTTATTTTTTTTAATATGGTATTCAGTCCTTTGGTACAATCCTAGTAAAATTTGGCATTGAGACACTCTTCAGTTTCTTTGATGAAATCCAGGGAGAAAAACAACTTTCATGTTTCTGCTGTTGTGCCCCACATAGAGAATTCTGGAAGCCTCAGTGAACAGAATGAGGGTGCTTCTTCCAGAGATGAGGAAACAGTACTTAGTTGTCTCATATAGGTCCCGTGGGGGCTCTAGAAGCCAACCCTGCCTCACCCAAACTGAACCAGGGTCCTCATCTCCCCTCAGGCAGGTGTGATAGTGTCATAGCATGGCCACACTGCAGAGATGGGTAACTAGCTTTCCTTTTCCAGATGACCTTCCGGCTGTGCCCGTGTTTGACAAAACTCTGCCTGTGAAGCAGATGCACGTACTCGAGACTCTCGACCTCCTGGTTCTCAGGGCAGACAAAGGTGGTACCCCTTCTGGGTGGTGGTGTGCTGGAGGGAGGAAGGCAGGTGGCCCCCTCTGCTGTCTCACTGCGTAGGCTCACTGCACAGATGCTTCTGCTTTTCCTCATGCCGGAGCTGGGGTCCACTGGTGGTGCATTTATTTGGGCATAAGGATTAGAGCAGTGGCTGGAAATGTATTTGCAGTTGCATTAAGTAAAAAGGGCTGGGATGTCTCCAGAATTCCAGAACACACCCCACCCATGTTTCCCACCACTTATCTGCCCACTCAGTGGCTGCTCCATCTAATCCTCTGTTCTGCCTTCTTCCCGTCCCCAGGGAAAGATGCCCGCATCTTTGTCTTCAGGCTGAGTGCTGTGCGGAAGAGCCTGGAGGGGAGGCAGGCGGGCCGGAGCAGGTCTGACTGCAGAGAAAATAAGCTGGAGAAAACCAAAGGTGGCCTTGCTCTTCCTGCTTTGGTGGCTTCTGTTCAATTAATTTTTTTCTCAGACTTCCCAGGTTTTATCCAGAAAATAAAAATGAATAGGAATTTGATCTCAGTCGGGTTGCCTTTTGGAAACATCACAAGGGTAACATCACAGTTTTCTCAAGAAGCTTGAAAGATAGAAAAGCATGTTGAGGGTGAGATGAAACTCTAGGCCTGTGACACAGGTCCTGGGGGTGAATTGAGCTCTGGTGACAAACCTGTTAGTAAAGATTTTGGTTCCTGGAGCCCTGATCACCCTCCACTTTAATTCCTATTCTGTAGTAGGCACAAAGCCAAGTCCACAAACTCCAGGGAGTCTCACAGGTCTCCGTACATATAAAATATAGAAAATAGAAAATATAGGGGCTGGAGAAATGGCTCAGCAGTTAAAACACTTACCTAACAAGCACTAAGTCAGGTGCTAATTACTCGAGTTCAATTCTCCAGCACCATATAAGCCAGGTGTGGTAGCAGATACCTGTAATCCCAGCACTTGGGAGGCTGAGGCAGGCAGATTGTCCTGAGTTCAAGGCCAACCTGGAAGATTAGGACCAGCCTGGGCTACAGAGCAAGACCCTGTCTCAAAAAAAAAAAGATAATACATTGACTTAGGATTAATTTGTCGTAATATTTGAAATAAAACTAATGGCTATGAGAAAAATTATGCAAGCACTGAATCCAGTGCACAGGATGTCCCAAAAGTTGCCGTATGTGAGAGAGTCACTAACCTTTGGGACACCCTGTAGATTACAGGTAGGGAGATGACCTCCTAAGCCTCGGTGGCAAGGCGGGGATCCATCCAGCCAGTGTCCCGCACATTCTCGGTCCATTCCCTGAGTTACGCTTCATTTCCGGGTTCTCAGGAAACATGTCCCCGTTGTCAAGGCCCGTGCTCATCATGCATGGAGCCCTGTCCGTTTTCTCTTCTCAGGCTGCCACTTGTATGCAATTAACACCCACCACAGCAGAGAGCTGAGGGTCGTGGTTGCCATTCGGAACAAACTGCTCCTGATCACCCGGAAGCCCAGCAAGCCGAGTGGAGTGACCAGCGTGCCATCGCTGTCTTCCCTATCAGAATCACCGGTTGAAGAATTCCAGTACATCAGAGTAGGTTTTCTCTTCACCTTGCCCCACCTATGACATAGTCCTCATCTGCGGTGCCCTTACCTATCCCAGAAGACTGAGGCAGGAGGGTCATTCGTTCTAGGGCACCCCTGTGGGGCTGAGAGGCAGGAGGACAGGGGGAGCAGCTGCTCCGGGCCCTGAGGGCTGTTGAAGGCCGAGTGGTGAGGGTTGTTGGAGCCGAGGAAACAAGGCAGTCACGGCAGGAAAAACTAGGAACCAGTTCTCTGGAGCCTCGAAGGCCTTTGCAGGGACGTGAGCTTGGGTTGGGAGCACGCGGGAAGGTCAGACCGCTGGAAGTCTGAAGCAGAGAAATAGCATGTTTTTTAATCTTGTTTGATGAGAAAGTGGGATTAGGGAGTGAACCTAGAGAGTGCTAGGGTACATCTTCAGCCCTCTTTATTTTTTTAATTTTTAGGCAGGATCTCACTAAATTGCCTATGCTAGCCATAAACTTGTGTGTGCCAAGTATCTGGGATTACAGAATAGAATATTGCCGTGAAGTTCTGGCCACTTGGTTGGGGTGGGCAGAAGGCTCAGGAGTGGAAATCAGGAGGGCTGCTAAGAGGCCGGAGCAGGATCCCAGCACAGACGGTGCTGGGTTTGGTCGATGGAGAGGTGGAGGTCACCGTGAGCAAAGCTGCCTGCTCACCTGTCCCGCAGGACATGCTGGAGCCGGAGGTGCAGCCCTGGGAGAGGACCTCCTAACGAGCGAACACCCTCCCAGGTCTCCCCGCCTGTTATCTGTGCAGAGCTACTGTAGTTATACGTCCATCCTTGGTCCCTAAAGCTCAGTGTTTCTGTAGGCAAGTGAGAAATTATTTTGTCTAGAGTTAAAGGTGCCAGATTTGTGAATATCAGGTTCTATTGTTGTTCCATTTAGGAAGATAGAACAGCATGACAAGTTAAACTAAAATAAGTTGTTAAAATCTTGCTCTAATTAGGTGTCAGCCTTCTTATGTCAGTAATTAGCATTTCTGATGAATATTTATATAGAACATTTATGTAGTGTGAGATCTAAAATCAGACTTACCAAGTTCAAATCTTGACACTAAGCCAGGCGTGGTGGTACACATTGGTAATCCCAGCTACTCAGAAGGCTGAGGCAGGAGGATTATAAGTTTGGACAACTTAATGAGACCAGGAGGATTGTAAGTTTGGGCAACTTCATGAGACCGTGTCTCAAAAAATAAAAAGGTTTGAGGATATAGCTCAATATCAGAGCATTTGCTTAGCCTACACAAGTACCAAAAAAAAAAATTTTTTTGTTTCCTTTGGTGTAAATATCATGTCCAAAAGCAAATCATTGGAGCTTCAGTTCCCTCATCTGTAAAATAACCACACCCACCTCACCACGTTGCAAGGATGCAAGGAAAACAGCATCTGGCCCGTAGTAAGTTCTCAACAGGTCATTAGCAATTATTACTACTATTACTAAGTCACAGGACAGATCATGGAGGGCTAAGGCTGACCACACAGTTGAATCAGATCTATAAAGTTGTTTCCTAGCCCCCAACCTTTCCCACGGAGTAGAGATCTGAGTTTTGAGAGAATACAGGGGTCTGGTGAGACCCCTGCAGCACAGAGCTGTACAGGATAGCCCAGTAAAGGGTGGCCTTTTCTGGAAGGAGGGGACAGGTTGTTGTAAAGATGATTGCTGGGGTCCTGACCTGTCTGCTCCGTTGTCCTCATCCACACAGGAGATCTGTCTGTCTGACTCTCCCATGGTGATGACCTTAGTGGATGGGCCAACAGAAGAGAGTGACAACCTCATCTGCGTGGCCTACCGACACCAGTTTGACGTGGTGAATGAGAGCACGGGAGAAGCCTTCAGGCTGCACCACGTGGAGGCCAACAGGGTAAGCTGGCAGTTGAGAGGATGAGTGGGAGTGAGTGGGAAGTTTTTGGACACCATAATTCAGATTTCCTTAAAGTTACGTGATCCATGTGATGCACTCCATGGCGTAGGCTAGGCCACATGGAGTTGCCGTTTTTGTAGGTTAAAATGATTTTAACAGTACAACTGTCCCATTGCCATACTAAGGTTTTCTCAGATCTCACCCTGTCTCTCTGTGTTTCCAAATAAAAGATAGAAGAGTCCAGAAGCAGAACGTAAATAACTAAATAACTGAGAACAGTTTGCCAGTGCATCCTGGGAGGGTCTTTACAGAACAAGCTTGTCCTGTGTGGCCGCAGACTCTCTGCCTGGGGACCGGGTGGTCAGGGCTGGTGCAGCCTCCCTCTCCATCCCCTGAGATGCTGGCTAGGAGAGGAAGGCGGGACAGAATCTCATTATAAAAGATAAAGCAGGTCACCAAGGGTCTACACCCTTGGCCTGAGCTGAATGAAGAAGGATGTCCTGGTGTGGAGCAAAACCTAGAGCCACTAAAACTGTATGAAAGCTCTGCAGATGACGATGTGCAGTGTGAACATTAGCACTGGCTGGACAATGGTGAGCATGCCCCGCCCTGAGGCCCAGGACTTGTGTCACTAGAGATGGCTTCCAGTGGTTTCAGCAGATCACAGAGCTCTTCAGCCTGTTGCCGCAGGGAGGCCGGGCAAGGCCCGATGACACAGAGCCAAGAGAAATTATACAGGGTGCAGTGCAAACCAGCCTTCTGGCTCCAGTAATAAGGAAATGCAGGACTGGGGCATCGCCCCCATGCTTACTTGGAAAACACAGTTCCCTCTGAGGACTTCCAAACCCACAGGCTCCCCCAGCTCCTGTTGGCGAGACTCAGACCACAGAAACCCTTCCAGTTAGGCTTTGCCAGTCGTACGGGGACACATAGCATCTGAATGTTCATTAAAATTGCTAACTACTATTTTAAGAAGACTTAACACCTAATTAGGCTTTAACAAAACAGAAATAAAAATATCTAGATTTAATTGGGAGGGTTTAATTGTCTTCAGCTGTCATCTATCACAGGAGTCTGCCATTTTTCCTGTCTGTGCTGATACCCACACTGTCTGCAGTTGCAATCATCTGAGGACCTTTAAAAGCTATGAGTCAGGCCTGGTGGCACACTCCTGTAATCCCAGCACTCTGGGAGGCCAAGGCGGGCGGATTGCAAGTTCAAGCTCAGCTGGGTCAACTTTGTCACTTAGCAAGACCCTGTCCCAAAATTTAAAAGGCTGGATTGTAGTTCAATATAAAGGCTCTGGGTAGTTCAATGGTCAGTACCATTAAGGAAAAAAAAAAAAAGCTGTGGGAGCCCAGGTAATTCTGATGGTCAGCTAAGCCTGGAGGCTTCTTGCATGCTCAGTCTTGCTTCTCAACCCTGGCTGTAATCGCCTGGAGAGGTCCAAAAGATCATTATTCTGACCTCATTCCAAGACAGGTGAATCAGAATTTACTAGGGAACCAATGTTTTTCCCTTCCCCAGTGGTTGCTAATGCCCAAGTAGAACAAGTCCATCATGACCTTCTTCCTCGCTTAAGGTTGCAAGGACGTGGGTTGGCTGCCTGGGCCTCTCCTAGGGCCTGTGAGCTCCTGTAGCTGAGGAGGAAGAGCCACATGGTCTTGCACGAGTTCTACCCCATTCTTGTTTTTCACGGTCTCTGTGCAACCAGCTAAAAGAGGCCAAAAATGCTTTGGCTACTGTCTTAGTTACTTTCTCGTTGCTGTGACTTAATACCCGACATTCATAACTTAGGAAGGAAAGATTTATTGTAGCTTACGGTTTCCAAAGGTCTCAATCCATTCACAAGTGGGTGGCTGGAAAATGGTAGAAGCACATGGTGGGGCTGCAGCTAGAGCTGGAACCGGAGTTTCTGGGGCAGAGATCCTTACAGCATGGTGGAAGAGAGAGGTATAACTAGGAGGAAGGGTGGAACCAGCCCCCTCCTCTCCAGGTCAAGCCCTAAGTATCAGTATTGGTCCCTTCCAGCCAGGTTCCACCTTCCAACCCTACACAGTATCCACAGCAGCATGAGGCTTCTGGGGACACTCCAGAGCCAAACCACCACAGCTCCCAGGTCTTTTTGTTCAGTGAATCCTTCTCCCAAACAGCTAGATTTTTGAGACTTAATCTGCTTTTTCTAATGGACAGATTTTTTGCCTTATTTTAGAGAAACGCTCTGACATTCTGTGGTTTAGCATCAATTCTGCTGAAGTGGCTAAAAATTGTGCTGTTAGTGATTATTCACCAGAGTAACTGTAGAGAAAAATCATTTTTTAAACTTGTTTCATGTGGCAGTTTACCTTACTTACTATTGTGTTAGAATATTTCAGATTTTTTTCTTATAACTCATAAAGGCCCAGGAAGAACTAAGTTCAAGTTTTCCTTAATGTCTCTATATTTTCCTTTTTTTCTAATCCTCATGGAAGACAGATCTAAAATTTTCTACCTTGTCTTCTATGTGCTTTTTTTAAAGACAAAGATACATAGAGTTAGTACGCACCTGAACTTCTAGTACTCTTGAGGCTGAGGCAAATTCCAGTCCAGCCCAGGCAACTTAGACCTACTAGCTAATTAGAGCAAGACTAAGAAAACTGATTCTTAGTCTCAAAAATTAAAAAATAAAGAGGACTGGGATGTAGCTCAATGTGAAGGCCCCGGGTTCAGTCCACAGTATAGCAGGGGACAAAAGGGTGTTCCCTAAGAAAGAAACGAGTTTTTGCTTTGAGACAGGCTCTCGCGGTATAATCCAGGCTGGTTCTAAACTCACTTTGTAGCCAAGGCTGGCCTTGAACACATAGCAATCCTCCTGCCTCAGCCTCCCTCCCAAGTATAGGGATTACAGTGCCACCATGCCCGATTTACTGAACCCAGGGCCTTGCGCTTGATAGGCAAGTGCTTTAACCTGAGCCATGCCCCCAGCCCCAGAAAGAAAAAAGTTTTAAGGAAAAAAAGTACCCTTTCCTGGTCCCGGCTGAGAGTGGATCAATGTCACATCCCCCTTGCAGAGAAGAGGCATCTCTGTCAGGCAGGTGCATGTGCGGGCAGACACAGCTATGCATCTTTGAAAGAAGTTCATCATGGAATTGGCAAGCTGGGCCCTAGAGAATGGAAAAGCTGGTGGACAATGGGGTTAATAAAAGCTACTAAGAGCAGGCCCAGAGGGAACTGGACCAACCTACCCCAAGAGGCTCCTGTGCTTGGGCACTAGTGCCAGAAGCCAGGCCAAGCAGACTGACATCATGTTACTTTTGTCATTTTTAAATGCCAATAAGAACATCTTGTTATTTTTAATCAAACAAAAATTAAAAGCCAACAGTTACAGCCTGCCCCAGACTTCTTGCATTGCCAGGAGCGAGAAGACAGATATGCAGGGGGGTTTGTTTTGTTTTATTTTGTCTTTTGTTGTTTGTTGCAGTGCTAGGGCTGGAACCCGGGGCCTTGGCATGCTAAGGTAGTGCTACATCACTGCACTAAATCCCCAGCCCTAGATGTGTAAGTTTTTTAAAGTTCCCTGCTATATTCCACTGTCCTCACCTGCTCAGGATACAGGGTCATGGAGGCTGGCACCTGCCAATCTGCTCCCAGACATCCATGTCCACGGTGACATGGAAGGGTTTTGTGTGTTCAGCGTTAATAAAGATCTGAGCAAAGTGGCCTGAGGAGAACATAGTCAAATTCAAGCTGTGGTCCCCAGTCTGACACTGGGGCTGGGGCCTGCCCAGCCCATCCTACAGCCAGAATCTGTCCATCCACCTGCCGTTGCAGTCCGGGAACCCATCTAGACCTGCTGGAGGCCAGCACCTCCTGTGCACAGGCCACAGTCTAGAAGGCACTTGTGCTTTCTCCCCCCCTCCCATCCACTCCCACGCTTTTCTGCTCAGTTAACAGGCTGTGTAGGGCACCTTCCCCCTACAGTCACCATTCCCATAATTACAACAATCATGGCCCCCAGGAATGATCACTTCTCCATATGGGACTCATCAGAGTATTTCATAGCATTATGTCTCAGAGTCGTTCCCAACAATCAAGAGGGAAATGGATTCATTTCCCCATTTTTATAGAAAGGGAAACCGAATAGTCACTTGCTTCATACTATACAATGGTAAGTGGCAGAGGTGGGACGCAAAGCCAAGCTGCCCAACTCCAAAGACCACATCCTTGAGCCCTGTGTTCTGTTCCTCCTGCAGCCAGCACTGGAGGATCCAGGTCTGCACAGCAGGTAGCATGTAGCCTGTCCCCTGGGGCCATTCCCAGTCTGACTGGCACAGACATCAGTGGAACACAGAGTGTCTAGCCGAAGGAGGACCAGGACACCTGAGCAGGAAGTGAGCCAACACACAGTGGCGAGTCCTGGAGCCTCCCCCAAGGGCCTACAACTCAAGGACCATTCCCTTTCATAATGTGCTGCCTGGATGCTGGCATCGTTTCTGTCTGGGGAGGCTGGGCTTAGCTTGAGGCAGCAATGAGAGGCCCTGTAAGGAGGGTGTAACTGGACTGGGGGGAGCATGAAGCCCCTAAAACGTTAGGATGGTTCTGCTAACAAAAAGGAGTTTTAGAAGGGGAAATGGCTATGTGAGAGAGAAAGATAATTGCCTTCAACAAATGCTTCTTACCCAGCCCTACACTAAAACCTAGGCCTCATCCTCATTCCAGTCCAGCAAATGTGAGCCTTCTGCCTGCTTTTCAGAGGGAAACTCAGGCCACAGATGAAGTTACTTGCCTCCATCTGCAGATGGTCAGGGGACAGGGAGGGCTTGAACTCAGGTGTGCCCGGGCGCTCAGAGCTCCTTCCCACTGCCCCAGGCTGCCTCCTGCTTGTCAGCCTCCCATGCAGAAAAATGGTTAGAGTCAAGGAACAAAAGATTCAGACTGAGGAGCATGTGTGCCTGAGGTGATTTAGGGGACTCAGGCACAGAGTAAAACTTGAGGGTCTGGAAGTAGGGTTTTGTTTTGTTATTGCAGTACCTTGGGCCTTCACATGGAGCTGCGTCCCTATCCCTTTTTTGTTTTTTAATTTGATACAAGGTCCATTCAGCCACTGAGTTGCTCAGACTAGGCTTGAACTTTTGATTCTCCTGCCTCAGTCTCGGAGAGTATGGAGATTACAAGTGTGTTTCATGCGCTAAAAGTGGGTATTTTTCTAACCGAGAGAAGAACCAAGCAATGCATGAATGATTTGAAGTGGGATAGAGGGCGGGATTTATCACACACCAGGGGTGGCTGCAAGAATCAGAGATGGCCACCAACCGGGGGCCTTTGTAGGCAAGGGATGGGACATTTCTTGTGCTTGATGAGGCTAGTGCCCTGCCAATAGGCCAGACCGGGGTGGTTGTGAATACAAACGAGGGTTGGAGTTTTTTAAATCAAGGGAGAACGGTGACATTAGGCTTAACAGCCTCTTCCCAAAGACAGAAATGGAAGTCAGAGGAGTATGCCCCAGACAACAGGAGCGGGCCTTCTTGCCTCCCTTGAGGGAAGGACATAGAAGTGGAGACATGCCAGTGACTTGTGTGTTGGAGGCAGCAGAAGCCTCACGAAGGTTTAGGAGTGTAATGTAGAAAAAGAGCCAGAGCCCACACGAGGTTCTGGGCTGTGACACCCACCAAGGGTGTTGAGTGCCGTCACCTCCCTGAGCCTCGTTTTTGTCACCCATAAACATGGAACAACCCCATCCACTCTCCAGGGTCGGAGTAAGAGTGATGGGAATGGCTCACGTGAAAATTCTATGAACCAGAACTGCCTCCTGAACCTGAAGCAGTGGGCAGAGCCGGTGTGGGGCGGGACCCAGGGTGTCTCCAAGTATAGGAAAGGATAGGGAAAAAAAGATCCCAGGAGACACAGGGAGACTTTTATTTCTGGCATTCCTGCAGTACATTGTGACCACGCATCCCAGTGGCCCTGCAGATGCTAACAAGACAGAAATGACATTGTAGCCCCGGGCTTCCGGGGACTAGGCCACTAGCTACTCACAGTGTGAAAACACCTTTTCTGAGTGTCACGGTCCCACCCGCCACTACTGCCGCCCATTATCATTGCAGGTTAATTTCGTTGCAGCTATTGATGTGTACGAAGACGGAGAGGCCGGCCTGCTGCTGTGCTACAACTGTAAGTCAAGGCTGCGCCTTGCCTTTGGCCACCCAGTGGCCAGCTCTCCACCTGGGCATGTGGGAGGGACTGAGCCTGCGTTCACCTTGTGCACCACTGCTGGCTGCGTAGCTGCCCTCTCGGGAGCACCTAACAGTGCATCCCTTCCCTGCACCCCAAACCGCTCAGTGACAAGGACCGCAGCCAGATGTGCTAATGCCAGTGGCACCCTGCTGTGTGCCATGTGCTGTGCTTAGGGTGCCATAATCATTGTCTTCGATTAGTGCTCTCTACAGATGGCCCAGTGAGGGCCTTCAGTGTGCAGAGAGGGCAGCCCAGGAAACATGACCTGCACTTTTCAAGGTCATGTAGCTACTACACACCAGAGCCAAGATTTGTATCTGGCGCCCTAATGACTCCAGCACCCCAGAGTTTAACTTCTGTAACTACAGATTGAATCGCCCTTTCCAAAATGCTTAGGAACCAAAGTATGTCAGATTTCAGATCTGTTAGGATTTGGAGATATTTACACATACACATTGAGATACTTCGGTGGTAAGATCTAAATGTAAACAAATTCACATATGCTTTTCATATATATATATATATATATATATATATATATATATATATATATATATGAAAGTGATTTTAAGCAGTATTTTTAGTGCACCTGCATTTTGATGTAACCCATCACATTTGAACAGGTATGGAATTTTCCATTTGTCGACACTCAGAAAATTGCAGCTTTCAAATCATTTTGGATTTTTCTTGGGTTTTGATGCAATCAGCCTCAGCCTGGCCTGTCCAGGCTAGTTAAGTTAGCTTGAGTTCCATGATGCAGCAGGGAAAGGAGGCGGCTGAGCAGACCAAAGATACCACATAGTATGGTTGAAGATTTTTTAAAGGCTAATGTACTTTAATTTTTTTTTAAATAAAAAAGCTTTTTAAGCTAGAAGAAGTAGGAAAATTCCTGGATAAGACTGGCCAGTCTAACTAAAACATAAAACATATTTTTCAACTTAAAATTTGTCAATTTAGAGTAGTGAGTCTGGTTATAGCTCATGGGTCAGATATTTTGATAAATTTATGATTAATATATGTGTATATGGAAAAACCAGTTATCAGCAGAGAAATTTATTAACCATCATTTTCAAAATTCAGAGACAAAAAGATAAGGAAAAGATATTTAGAAGGAAGTTCTTCAACAATAAATCACTCTCTGGGAATATTTTATTCACAGGTTTTAGGCTAAACCCTCCCTAAATAATGCATCTTTGAAGTATGGTCTTTCAATCTTACCAAAAAATCTGTTTAAAAAATAACTGACAGAGATTGGGGTATAGTTCGGTTTTTAGACCTATTGTTTAGCATGGCCAAGGCCCTAGATCTAATTTCCCAACTCCATATAAGAATTAGTCAGGTATAGTGGCACATACCTATAGTCCCAGCAGTCAGGAAGCTAAGGCAAGAATATTGTTATGAAGGCCAGATGGGCTACCTGTGTGAACCCATTACCAGCCTAGTCTGCAAACCATGACCCTCTCTCAAAAAGTGACAAAAGAAGCTAAAATTAAATGAAGCAAAAAGTAAAAAGTTTGACAGAAACTTTAAAAATTGAAATTGATTTTCCTTTTAAAAACTATTGAAAGGACGGGTAGGATTTTAGGTGAGTGAAAGACTAAGACTAAAAAGAGCAGATTTTAGAATTGGGGGATTAACCCCAGACAAAAGGAAGCCTGGAAGCCAGTGGGACTGGCTCCACCCCTGAGCCACCCTGGACACCTGCTGACTGGGACAGGCTGCTGCCCCCTGCATGCTCGCCAAGCTAGTGTGATTTCAGCAGCCGCTTGGTCTCCTGAAGCCCTTCCTTGGTTCCCCTGCCCTGACTGTGTCTTCTCCTGCTGCAGGCCCTGGTCTCATCTAGGACAGCGATGGTTGTGGGGAAAGAGGGCTCTTGGATCCCCTGCATCACAAAGAAATCTCTTTATCCTCAGACTCTAGGGCCAAGACCTTACCAGTACCTGGATGCCTGGCCACCTCCATCCCTAATCATGCCACTGCCCCCTACATCTTTGTATCAAGAGCCTGGCTTTCCTTTCTTATCTCCCGTTCCCCCGCAGGTTGGCGTGCCTGGTGAGCAGCCCTGGAGGCCCTGGTCTCCCCTTGGTCACTCACTTGTTACCCAGCTTCCTCCTGTGACTCATTCCTACACAGCACATACTGCTTCTGCTTGTTTCCGTTCTATGCTCTTGTCTTGGTCACAGACACTTGTGCAGGAAAGGCCAGGTGTGGTGACACAAGCTTGTAATTCAAAGCTCCTTGAGACGCTGAGGCAGGAGGATCCCAAATTCAAACTCAGCCTGGGCAAGTTAGCAAGACCCTGTCTCAAAATAAAAATAATTAAAAGGGCTGGGATGTAGCTCAGGAATAGAGCACCCTTGGGCCCGGGCCCTAGGGCTACAAATAATAATAATTAATAAAGGCTCTTCTGTACTATATGATTTGGTTCTTAACAAAATTTGATTCTGATTTTTAGCCTTTAAGTCAGTTTCTTCTTAAAGAGCAAAGTAAAGTTTAATAAACTCAGAGTTTTAAATATGAAAAATCTTTATCTCACAGATGCCAAAGACAAAAATCTTTAGAGATTATAACTTCATTTATGTGTTACTTGAAAAAATATATTCACAAGATCTACTCATTAAAGAATATAACTGGGATGATATTTAACAATATTCTTATTTTCTGCTTAAGAAAGAAAAACTGTGGTGGTGCACATTTTTAATCCCAGCATTCTGGGAGACTGAGGCAGGAGGATCGGTAGTTAGAGCCTAAGTTGGACAACTTAGTGACATAATGAGACTCCTTGTCTCAAAAAGTAAAACAAGCTCTGGGGATGTAGCTCAGGACAATCAGTTTAATCCTTAGTACTGCAAAAAGAAAGAAAGAAGAGAGACAAAGGAAGGAAGGGAGAAAAAAAGAAAATGGGAGGGAAAAGAAAAGAGTATATGATTGTGGCCTTAGCACAAAGTAATTACCCACCTTTAACACAAATAATGTATTTCAGTGCTGGACGAGGGGCATAGCTCAGTGGCTAGAGCCCTTGCTAGGGAAGCACAAGGCTGTGGGTTTGAGTGTCCAGCACCAAATAAACTGTGCGTGGTTGTGCACACCTGTAATCCCTGCACTCAGCAGGCTGAGGCAAGAGGATAGTCACGTATTTGAGGCCAGTCTGGGCTACATAGTGAGTTCAGGACCAGCCTGGACTACAGAACAAGACCCTGTCTCAAAATAAATTTCAGCACTAAGGGAGAACTCTGCTTGCTGATGATGTTTAAGGTTGATCTCACAGGAAAACTAGAAAAGCTCTTAAAGCACCACTGCTCTTGGTGTCACAGGCTAAGCTCAGTGAGTCTTAGTTGCCAGATGAGTAGCATTAGGAATGCGAAGTCATATTAATATTAATGCATATTAAATAGGATTTTACCTGTAAAGCCTGTAACACATGGCCTGGCCCAGTGAGTTTTTCCTTTTCCTTCTTTTATTCCACGTTCATTAAAAGATTGACTCATAACCCAGTTTTTTAATCTCTGCAGACTGTTTACAGAAAGAAAAGGAATTTTCTTCACTTTTATTTGGCAATTAGAAATAGTATTTGTCAGCCATGTTCTCCACCAGGTGATGCCGGGTCAGGGGAACAGAGGTCAAAAACTCCGCGCTCCCTCCTGGGCGGTGACGTCCTTAAAAACTCTCCCTTCCGTCCAGTGCATCACCCCCACACTGTCCTGTCCTGACCTCCGTGAAGGGCGCTTTAGTTCCTTGGTGCTGCTCTAACGGAACACCTGAGATCCAGTGATTTACAAAGAGCAGAAACTTACTTCTCCCAGTTCAGGACGCTGGGAAGCGCCTCCCCGTGGTGGAAGGGGTCACGCTGAAAAGGAGCAAACTGCATCCTCACGAAGAGCAGAAAAGAGACAGGACCCCACTCCCGCAGAGTTTTTAAAATTTTTTCTTCAGTGTTGCAGTACGGATTTGAAACCCAGGGCCTCACACGCTGCACAGCACTCTACTTGGCATGCTCTAGCCCTTTATTTTTCATTTTGAGACAGGGGTCTTGCTAAGTTTCCCAGGCTGAGCTCAAATTTGGGTCCCTCCTGCCTCAGCCTCTCCAGCTAGCATAGCCTAGACTATAGGCCTGGGTCACCACACCCCTGTTGAAAGTCCTCTTACAAGCAGTATTAATCCACTCATGAGGTGAAGCCCTTATGACCTGATCACCTCCCAGGAGGCTCCACCTCCCAGCCCTGGTGCACTGGGAATCAAATATCCACCACAGAAATTCTAGGGTCACACTCAAACTACAGCAGGAGGCAGCTGCACCCACGTGGTAAGAAGTGACAGTGGCTTGGACTGGAATGACAGCAGTGGAGGTACTGACAAGTGCTTATATCCAAGGTGCGTTTTAAATATCAGAACCAAGATCCAATACTTGGTCCTGACCAGGTATAGTGGCGCACACCTGTAATGTCAGCCACTTGGGAGCCTGAGACAAGAAGACTGTGAATTGGAGGTCAACTTAGGCATTAAAAAAAAAAAAAAAAAGGCCAGGAAAGGGCTGGGACGTAGCTCAACACTGTGGATGCAATCCCCAGAACCACGAAGGGAAAAAATAAAACTCGTTGCCCTGATCTCCAGCCTTCTCAGGCTTCGGCAACACTGCATTTTTTTTTTTTTTTTTGTGCACTTCTTCTGTTCATACTACCTCTTTGTAATTAAATGATATTAAGTTGAAAAAAACAAGAGGAGTGGGAAGTGTGGCTGGGGCTGGTGGAGCTGCTGCGTGGCGTGTGTGAGGCCCTGGGTTCCGTGTCCAGCACCAAAGAGGCCGCAGAACAATGTGCTGACACATCGAATGTTGGCTGTGGGAGGAAGAGGGGAGAAACAAGAAAGACTACAGTTCTGGGCGCGAGGGGGAGAGAATGTCTTTTCCTGAGACCAGGGAAGCTCTGAGCAGAGCAGGTGGGAAAAGAGGTGAGGGGCCAGTTAGGCAGCAGCAGCAGCAGCAGCAGCAGCAGCAGCAGCAGCGCCTCCTCAAGTTCAAGGGCACCAGGAGGAGGTCGGGCTGCACAAGTCCTTGCGGGGCAATTAGCATATAAATCACATTTCATTCAAGTTATAAGAGTAAGGAAATTATCAGTGTGCTGTGGGGAGGCAGGCAGAACCAGCAACAGAGACCGGGTCAGGAGAGGCTGGGCCCCAGAGGCGAGGGTTGTAGAGCAGGTGCCATTTTCACACCTTACACCTCAGCTGGCCCTCGGACTTGGCAAGGTGAAGGTCATGAGGATACTTTGGTGAGAGGGGCCTTGTCAAGGCGTTGGAGAAAAGCTTGATGGCAGAGGTCATGCGATAGTGGGAACAGGGAACACAGACAGTTCTGTGAGTGCATGTAGAGACCACGGGAAGGACGAGGATGTCATTCTCCCCAAGGTTGGAGCAAGCAGAGCATTTGTAGAGGAGAGAGAGCAGGTAGGGCCCAGTTACACGACAGGCAGGGGATGGCGCAGGACGGTGGCCGCAGAAGTCCAAGGCCCTGGAGCCTTTGCTTACACAGGAAGCCAGGTGACCAATGGAGAGAGGGGTTCCTTTGTCCTCCACTGTTCCCCTTTGTGATAGGTGAATAATTGGGACAGTAAGAATCTGTTTTGCAAGGCGCAAAGGTCCCGTCAGAGGAGTCCCAAAAGACACCACAGGGTGGCAGAGGTGCTTGTTCCTGGAGCCTGAGTGGGCTATGGGCCCTAAAGAAGTCCACTGTCTCTCTGGCCAGGACTCTGCCTGGCTTCCTGGGTTCCTCCGGCACTGAGCCCTGGTGAATCACAGATGCCCATCTGTGTTCCTACTGCCTCTCTGGACCAGGCCCACCCCATCTGAATGAGGCCTAACTCTTCAGAGCTGAGGCTGGAACCCAGGGCCGTGCACGTGCAGGGCAAGCCTCTACCACTGGGCTCCACCCGGCCCCAGACGTGATTGGGCTCCCTGGCTCCTCCTTAGAGCAGCCCACCCCTCCCCTGCTGCAGCGTTCAGCCACCTTACCCTCGCTGGCTGTGATTCCCGTGCCGGGGGGCATCTGCCTCTGCCCTGCCTGGCCTCATTTCCTGCCTTCTTCATACACGTGCTGTGCACCCAGCTCCTCGTCATCCCTTCTCTTGTCCTGGCGTCAGTAGGTCATTTCCCTTACCTAGAAGACTGTCTGCACCTAGAAAAGCACTCCGTGCCTCGCCATCTCCCTCTGCAGATGTGCCCGTGTCCAGGCTCCACCGGCCACTGCCGGCCTCCTGCTGTGAGAGCCCGTGCTGCCATCCTGAAGCTGCTTGCTGGTCTGGCGAGACCCTCTTCTTACGCATCATCCCGTGGCAGAAGGCACAGGGCAAAAGAGAGCGGCCTGACAGCAGGAGACTGAGGCCATGGCCTTAAGCCTTTTCATAACGGCGCAGCTCTTCATGAGAGTGGAGCCCTGCAACCTACACATTTCCCAGTAATGCCTACCTCCAACACTGGTGCCCTGGGGATTAAGTTTCCAACGTGTGGTGGGGGGTGGGGGGGGGGGCGGGGAGGTTGGGGGGTTCATTCAAATCATAGCACTTAAACACAGATGTCCATCAGCATTGAGGGCAATGTAAGTTAAAGGCCCAGTGAGATGCTACCACACAGCTACCAAGTACTGAAATGAAAACAGTTGACCATAGCTGGTGCCGGTGAGAATGACAGGGAACTGGCTCTCCTACTGGCCCCTAGTGGCTAGAAGAACTTCAGAAGACAGTTGAGCAGTTTATCCAAAAATTAAACATCCTGTTACCACACAGCCAAGCCATTCTACTCCTAGGGGTGTATGCAAAAAGGAGAACGTGTGTCCCCACAAAGATTCGCATACAGATGCTCCTTGAATGTGAGCTGGACGTGGAGACTCACATCTGTGGAGCAGAACGTGACGGAAGTACAGGTGTGAGACATGCCAACGGGTCAGAAAGGCGTCGGAAAGGTCGCCTCAGGCACAATGGGAATTTTAAAATTTCTTTGGGCAGACAGCAATTCCCAGGGGGGACAGCTCCACACCAAAGAGGCACGGGGAAGCTTGCACAGGTGGGTGCAGGAGCACAGAAAGAAACTGTTTTTGACTCTGTTACAGTGGGCAAGTGTTTCCACCTCGATCAGCGGATGGGCCTCATTAAGACTGGCTGGCGGTTTCTGGGAGTTTTCTAGAATGTGACGTTCACGCTGAGTTAGGTTCGCTTTGCTTGTTGCAAGCCATCTAAATCTCATTACTGGAATAGCTTGACAAGCGCTGAGTGTGCCTCACTGAGGATTCCAACACGCACAGCGCCCAAGGCAATGGGGTGGCCCCTGCTGGTAGGCGAGGTAGGCAGCAGGCACCCTCTGCTCTGCAAGTGCAGGTACGGCCCAGGGGAAGAGCATGGCGGGAGAGGATTTTAAATTCATACCACCTGTCTTACTTTTTCATTGTTGTGACTCAATACCTGACAACCACAAGTTTCGGGGAGGAGAGGTTTAATTTAGCTCACAGTTTCAGAAGGTCACAGTACACTCAGGGGCAGCCGCAGCTGTGGAAGTACATGGCAGAGGCAGGTGAAGGGAGCTCCTCAGGACATCACCAACAGGAAGCCAAGTCCCATCAAGTCCAGTCTCTCCCCAGAGAAAAGAAGTTGTAACTGTCTTTCTTCTTCCTTTTATACAGTTCGAGTTCCCAGTTGGGCCTCCCACATCCTGGTGGGTGCTCTTCCCTCATTCGCTGGGCCACACATCACTCACACTGCCTAATCCAGGCTGGTTCCTAATTGCCTCAAATTGACATCATGTGTCCTATGGTCATACCATCCGTCAGCTCACAGCAATTATTTTAAGAAATAATCAACCAGCTAGGAAAGATGAATGCTTGTTAAAGCATCTTTTGTAAAGTAGAAACCTTTCGAAGGAAATGAAATGCAAGGCTAGAGAAATGGCTCAGCAGTTAAAGTGCTTGCCTTGTAAGTGATAACGTACCTGATTTCAATTCCCCAGCACCACGTAAGTCAGGTGTGGTGGTGCACAACTGTAATCCTAGCACTCAGGAGGCTGAGGCAGGAGGATTGCCATGAGTCCAAGGCCAGCCTGGGCTCCATAGTGAGTTCAAGACCAGCTGGGACTACAGAGTGAGTCCCTGTCTCAAAAAAAAAAAAAAATGAAATAGAGAAATTATTTTTGAGACAGGATCTTGCTCTGTAGTCCAGGCTGGTTCTGAACTCACTATGGCGCCCAGGCCAGACTCAGACTCACAGCAGTCCTCCTGTCTCAGCCTCCCAAGTGCTGGGATTACAAGCATGCATCACCACAGTCAGTTTATGTGGTGCTGAGGAATCGAACCCACAGCCTTGTGCTGGCTAGGCAAGTGCTTTAACTGCTGTGCTAATTCTCCAGCCCTTTCAAGTTTTCTACAAAAAGGAAACACAGGAAAAAATAACAAAACTCATAAATATGCTACCTATTGGTGTAAAATAACATTCTGAATAAAATGAAATTGCATAACTTTCATATAACCCAGCAATTCTATTACTTATGTGTGTGCATAAAAGAAATGGAACATATGTCCACACAGACTGGCACGGGGATATTATTGCACTTTTTATTTGTAACAGTAAACAGTACAAACAACCCAAGTAACCGTCAGCTAGTAAATAGATTCACAGATTGGGGTCTGTCCATATGATGGATTTTTTTTAGGGGGCAGTATTGGGGATTAAACCTAGGACTGCTTCACTGAACTACAACCTCTGTCCTTTTTAGTTTTAATTTTGAGACAGGGTCTCACTAAACTGCTAAATTTCCCAGGCTGGGCTTGAACTTGCAATGCCCTGCCTCAGCCTCCTGAGTGCTGGGATTACAGCATGCATCACCACACCCAGCTCATGTGGTGCTGAGGATCAAACTTAGGGCCTTGTGCTTATTTCTAGGCTGCTGTTATGTTATTCCTCCATCCCCATGAGACCCTATTTCCAATCAATAAATAAATGTAATGTAATTTAAAATAAAATTTTATGGCTCACTGTGGTAGCTTCTGCAATTGAAAGAGCCCTCACTTCTGCCTGGACTCAGTCCCTCTAAGAGGATCAGAGCCAAACGCAGTTGTGTTCAGAGCTCAGAGCAGACCGGAAGCAGGATCACTGAATTATCCTGGCCTCAGCTCAATGCTGACTCAAGTCCACGCAAGGGAATGCAGATAATTGTCTTCAAGTTCATGTAATAAAACACTGGAGGGAGAGCACAGCTCTCACCGTGCTTGTCCCTGGTGAGTGCGACCCGCCTTGCAGGAGGGATCCCGCCACCCAGCGGTGCCCGTCACTCTCCTGAGTCTTTCTCAAGTGGGAGAGACTGACCGGCATGGGCAGGAAGCTCACAGGCTTCGCAGTCTGGCCGGTCTGTGTTCCGAACCGGCCTCCCCTGGGAATGCTGTGAACCCAGGACGAGCTGTTTCACCTCACCCCGCGTCAGCTCCCTAGCTTGTGAAATGAGGAGAACAGTAGCGTTTACAGGGTCTCACTCTGTAGCCCAGGTTATTCCTGAACACACTATGTAGCCCAGGCTGGCCTTGCACTCAGGAAAATCCGCCTGCCTCAGCCTCCTGAGTGCTGGGATTACAGGCATGTGCCACCACGCCTGGCTTTATGTGGTGCTGGGGAGTTGAACTCAGGACCTTGCGCTTGCAAGTCAAGCGTGGTAACCTCTGTGCCGTTCCTCCAGCCCCAGCTCGTACTGCAGGACAGTGCATTTAAAGCGTAGTGCTTGGCACATGGCAAATTCTCCCCGGCGGCAGCTGTTAGGACTTCAGTGGTGGTGGACCCTGGCCCCGCTGCCTCGCAGCCAGCAGGACGCACTGCTAGGGACAGAGTCATGGGCACGGTGCCACTCTAGCCGCCAGGTTTTCATTTCTCTGACTGCCATGATCTAAGTGTTGTCTCTAACAAAACAAGTTGCTGTCCTTTTCTTGCAGACAGCTGCATCTATAAAAAGGTGTGCCCATTTAATGGTGGCTCTTTTTTGGTTCAACCTTCCGCATCGGATTTCCAGTTCTGTTGGAACCAGGCTCCTTACGCGATTGGTAAGAAAAACCTTCCACACTCATCACTCGGGCAGCTAAAGTGCCCACCTCGCGTGAGGACTCACAGTGCCCAGCCTCTGCTCTGCATGGTGTGAGTGTGAGGTGGTCTTCAAGCACGATTTTTTCTTTCTTTCTTTTTTTTTTTTAGTGCTTTTTCTTAGTTCCTCTTAGGGGACCCTTGCCTACCCCTCCTGCTACTTGTTATGCGTACCTAAGCTTGGGAGCATTCGAGAGCAATTACATGTCATTTTTTAATTCTCGGGTATCATTTACGGGCCTCCCTTTTCCCTCAGCCTTGAAAGCAGGATGCCCCGCCTCGGGATGCTGACTGAGGTGGGGGAGCAGCGTGGTGCTTTCAGCACGGTGTTGGCATTATCTTGAAACCTGGAAGTGTAGAATCACAGAGACTCATGGGCTCTGCCTGCCACTGAAGCACCAGACGCCAGTGGTAGAGCTCTGTGTTTGTGGTTCAAGATCCACAACTGTGCCAGGCCTGGTACTATATACCTGTCATCCTAGCTGTCTGAGAGGCTGAGACAGGAGGACCACAAGTTTGAGCCCAGCCTGGGCAACATAGTGACTTAGCAAGACCCTTTTTCAAGAGAAAAAAAAATTAAATGTTGTGGGGCCTGAGGGGAAAGGGGAATGGAGTTGTAGCTTAGTGCAAAGGCCCTAGGTTCAGTCTCCAATGCTATATATATATATGTATTTTTTAATCTGTCTATCCACAAGTAGGTATTATCTTCTGAGAGTCAGATGAGAATCTGTTTTCCTCACGATAAAGATATCTGCTAATCATTTCACCTTATAGAGTCTTGGGAGGACAGCCGAGGGACCAATCTGAGACCCTGGGGCCACTGGTCAGGATTGGTTACAAATGAGATTCAGGAAAAGCAAAAAGGAAGAGTGGAAGATGACCTGTGGGCTTTGAGTCACACACTGGAGGACACTTGAGGGATCAAGTCCAGAGACATGGGGGTGGTAGACTGAGTCAGCAGGGCAGCCAAGAGAGTGGGAAGATTAACCCATGGAGAAAGGATAGAGAGGAGGCACCAGAATGAAGGATTGAACAAGCACGAAGGGCCAGGATACAAGTACAGTCCCAGGCACCAGGCCAGTTGTAGTAGAGGGAAGTCAGTGTGTCACAGTAGCCATCTCTAGGACAGAGGCTGACCTTGAACAATAAAACCATCAGACCCAAGAGTCGCTGTCAGACCATAAGACACAGCTTCTGCGTCAACAGGTGACCAGAGCCCAGAGGAGTAGTTAATACTGGGCCTTGAACATAGTAAAGGAAAATGTTCCCAGGCAGGATGGCATGTGCCCAAGAAGCAGCAGGTCAGGCTGTCACCTGGACAGTAAGGGGGCCGGTTCTGCAGGACTCTGGGATTCAGAGGGGGAAGTATAGTGAGAACTGGAGCCCACACACCTAGAGGCAACCCTTTGGCTGTCTAGGGAACAAAGCCCACCCTGGCCCAGGGGGTATGTCCTTGCAAAGAAAGAGAGAAGCGGTCAGAGAGTAGAGGAGATAGAAGTTTCTGGGACAGCAAGGATGGCCATGAATGGTCACAGCTTGTCTACAGCTGGGGAGCCAGGCACTAACTGCCTGTTACCTTGCAGTGTGCGCATTCCCTTACCTCCTGGCCTTCACCCCTGACTCCATGGAGATCCGCCTGGTGGTGAACGGAAACCTGGTCCACACTGCGGTTGTGCCGCAGCTGCAGCTCGTGGCCTCCAGGGTGAGTAGGACCAGGCTTTTATTTCTACAGAGGGCATCTAGGAAGCCCCAAGCAGCAGGAGATTTCATGAGCCCAGAAAATACCTCTCATCAAGGCAAGGCTATGGTCACAGTACCGCTGCATGTCACAAGGCTGAAGTGAGACAGGCAGGGGCAGTCAGACTGACGGGCCGGGTTTTCCTACGTAGCTTCCTTGGGTTTCCAAATGCTCATCAGTTTTGAGGATGGAGCTTTGTGTCTAAGTGGCAGTTGGATAACAGCCAACTGGCTGGTTATTCACGTCGCCGTTTTCCTGAAGACAGTACAAGTCTAGAAAAGGGAGACCTTGGAACAAACCCTTTGTCCCTGGGCCTCTCTCTAGCCTCAGTTTGAGCTTGTCCTGTAAAACATGGTTCATTAATTAATCCATGTCTAATAACCCCAAGACAGAGCCATACCCAGGGACACAGGAATACACGTGACATCCCCAGATGCCTTCCATTGTTGGCACACCAGCCGGTAGTTCTTTCTGTGATCTTTGCCTGAGTCAGCCCCACAGAGACCTTTGTGGTCCACCCATCGCGGGCCGTGCCCCTGCTGCATCCCCTGGGACATTTCCCCAGTCTTAGCATTGGTCGTACGCGGTGGAGGGCTGTGGTTGAGAGAGCAGGACCTGCTGTCTTTCTCAGGTCAGCACTGGCGGTGTGCTACAGTGGTGAACCCCCAGCGCTCCCAGAAATGTATCTGTGTGTATGGTGTGCATATGCCTGTGTACGTGTACACAGATTGTAGGTTATTTGTGTTCGTGCATTAGTCAATTGTAAATTTCACTGATAGTATCTTTCAATTTATGAATGATAATAAAATATACGGTGCTCTATCGTGAAACCCACACCGAGTTGGTTTTCACCAAATGCCTTTGTTAATCTTTGCCTAGCTCTTACATAGCCAATCTATAGTTATAGTTCAACCAGTTTTACTGTTAAGAGCTCTATCTCAGGGCTGGGGTCATAGCTCAGTGCTTAGAGCACTTGCCTAGCAAGCACAAGACCCTGAGTTTGATTCTCCAGCACCACACAAACCAGGCATGGTAGCACACACCTGTCATCTCAGCACTTGGGAGGCTGAGGCAGGAGGACTGCCATGAGTCTAAGCCAGCCTGGGCTATATAGTGAATTCAGGACCAGCCTGTACTACAAAGCAAGACCCTGTCTCAAAACAACTACAAAAGAAATAAAACAGAGCAAAAAAAAGCTCCATCTCAATCTACTCATCTTTTTTCCAGTACGTTTATTACCAATCTGAGATATAACCTAGTATGTAACTATTTCTGTTCCAGAGACAAATCATAGTCATTAAACTAGAACTTCTTCCAGCTCCAGCCCCAGCCTCAACACATTCTTAAGTTTAATCTTCATTGTTAACATTTTTTTTATCACTTAAGTTAGACGATCAAAGGCTGTGGTCGAAATTGTCCCACGTGGCGCCATGGACAGTGGAGCTGAGAAGAGCTGGGCAGGAAACACTCTGGACAGCATGCCCACCTTGACAGTGTTCATACCTGGACAGAGTGTCCACAGCCACGTGCCACTTCAGTAACTGCAAGAGCACAGATGATAGTAAACATAGGCCAGCACTTAGGAATGGTTGATTTTTGGTATTGAGTACCTTTGCTTTTAATATAGTTAAGCTTGTATAATTTATTTTTTAATAGTGGCTATGTTTAAGAGGTGTCGTGCAAAATACCTGAAAGTTGGCTGTCGTGGCTCACACCCAACACACCACACTGTTGTCGCCCAAGCCAGTACACAGGGTGCACTTTGGGGATACCTGCTGAGTGGGTGATCCCTTTCTCCACCTGCAGAACAGGCCTGGTAGAGACCCTGAGCCCCCTCCTGAGCGTGACAGGTCCCCTGAGGGACATGTATGTTGTATTTGTGTTTGTAAGAATGTGGGAAATTGACTGTCTTCTACTACGATCACCATATAGATAAGGAAAAGTGGCGGGAGATGAGTCCTTCGAGGAGGTGCAAGGAGCCATGCAGGGCTTCCCCCTGGATGTCCCCACCGGGCACCCTGGTCTGTACTGCATGCTTCGAGGCTGTCACAGTGGCACAGCAGAGCCAGGGACCAGACGGAGATGCAGCAGGGACAGCAGGAGGACCTGCGGATGCCAGGCCCGCGATGCCAGAGCTAGTAACACTCCCTTTACCTTCCAGTCGGACATCTACTTCACAGCCGCCACGGCGGTGCATGAGGGCTCATCTGGAGGCAGCTCCAAGGGGGCCAGTGCCCGCAGTTCCCCGCAGACACCCCCGGGCCGAGATGCACCAGTGTTTCCTTCTTCCCTGGGGGAAGGTGAGAGCCAGTTTCCACTGTCTTACTCATACACATTTTACCCAGCCCTGCAAAGGGTTTTTTTTTTTTTTTAAATGGCTCTAAATAGTAACTTCTTTAGGGAGTACTTGTGTGCAGATATTTGCAGGGCTGGGGAGAGAAAGGGGAATGTAGCTCAGTGATAGAATGCTTGCCTAGCATGCATGAGGCCCTGGGTCCTATCCCTAGCATGGCAAAAATAATTAAAAACTTGCATTGATAACATTCTTTCAAAACTTTGTGATTGAAAAAAAATCCTGTTATTATGAAAAAAATTGTTTCCATAGAAAAAGGGGATTAAGGTCTCCAACTTGCAGAAACAGCAGCTATTTCTCCTTCAGGGATGTTAATGATAAAGGAGTGTAGAGATAAAATACATAGTCACAGAGTCCCTGCATTACCCAGCTTACCCACTCTGTGTACCTTAGCCCCTAATCCCAAAGGCCTTTGCAGTAGTTCCTGGGTGGCTGTGAACATAGCCAGTGTTTCCCCAGCTGTTTTTGCAACATCATTTGACTTTATCACCCATTGTTCAGATAAAGCACGTGCTCCCCACGCAGGGCAGCTCTTTGTTCCACAGATCTGGTCTGGTCCCTGGGCGGGCACAGCCAGTAAGGAGTGCATGTTCTCTAATGTACATCTTAGTAAACACAAGTTGCTGGCACCACCACTTTATGACATGAGAGAGCATCAGCATATGACCTAAAATCTTTCTTCAAATTGAGGGAAAACAAATGACTCTCATCTTTAAGTAATATGAACCTGAATTTCTCATGTTCTTTGCCGAATCATGTTTCAGGTGAAATTCAGTCAAAAAATCTGTACAAGATTCCACTTAGAAACCTTGTTGGCAGAAGCATCGAGCGACCTCTGAAATCGCCCTTAGTCTCCAAGGTCATCACCCCGCCCACTTCCATTGGGCTGGGCATCGCTGCCATTCCTGTCACTCATTCCTTGTCCCTGTCACGCATGGAGATTAAAGAAATAGCCAGCAGGACCCGCAGGGAACTGCTAGGTAATGGCTTTCCCACGTTTCTGTTCTCACTGTTTGTCTCAGCAGACTGGCTGCTTTTATGTTTGGATATTAATTTCTTCATATACCTTACATGCAGCTGAGTGTGGTGGTACACTCAGGAATCTGAGGCAGGAGTGTCTCAGTAAGTCAAAGGCCAGCCTAGGATACATAGGGAGTTCTGGGCCAGCCTGGCTACTTACAAGACTCTGTCTCAAAAAAAATAAAAAATAAAAAATAAAAGGAAGAAAGAAAAGAAACTTCCCCATGGAGAAGGGATTTATAAATAAAGTATAGTGTATCTACCTAAGGAATACCATATTGTTGTCCCCTCAATGATGATGTTGGTTTGTGTTCATTGGTGCAAAAAGCTACCCAAGTCATTTTAAGGGGGAAACAAGTAGTTTATAAAACACTGAGTCAGGGGCTGGAGGAATAGCACAGCAGTTAAAGCACTTGTCTTGCAAGTGCAATACCCTAAAGTCAATTCCCCAGCACTACATAAAGTGGGATGTGGTCCTGGGTTTCGGAACCAAAAAAGAAAAGGTGGGGGTGTGGTGACACACACCTGTAATCGCAGCACTCAGAAGGGTGAGACAGGAGGATTGCTGTGAGTCCAAGGCCAGCCTGGGGTACATAGTGAGTTCAGGATCAGCCTGGGCTACAGAGCGAGACCCTATCTCAAAAAAAAAAAAAAGAAAATTATAACACTGTGACTAGTGTGATATAATTTTTAAATTAAAGTACCTATTTATGTTTGACATTTCAGAAATGTGTCTATAATTTATTTACAGCAGGGCCTGATCATGTATGCCAGTAATCCCAGCACTCTGGGAGGCCAAGGTGGGAAGACTGCAAGTTGAGCCCAGCCTGGGAAATTTATCAACTTAGTGAGACCCTGTCTCTAAATCAAAAATAAAAATGAGCTAGGGATGTAACTCCATGTGAAGGCCCTGCGTTAGATCCCCAGTCCCACCTGGGGTAAAAAAGTGTGCAGCTTGTAGTTCTCAGACCTTTTATATTGGTACATCTAAAAGTGGAATTTACCACACTTTTACATACACAGGGGTCCGCTCACTTGGGGCTTCTCTGAGCTCCTTGACCCCGGGGCCAGCCTGCAGGGCTGGGCAGGTGCAGGCAGTCTGCCATCTCTCTTCACACACAGATGGGAGGCAGACACAGGAAGCATGTGGTGCCATGACTGCTGCAGCAGGACTTGACTGATACACATGCGATGTTTCATTCAGGTTTCGGGAAACAAATTAAGGAGAAACGGAAGTGACAAGTTAAACCAGCAAGAGCTGGCTTCAAAACATGGAGTAGGATCTGCCTGGCATAAAACTATGGGACAGTTGGCTTGAAGGCATCCCTACCCTGCAGGAATATCTGCAGGACAACTGGGGAAGGGGATTTGGGACACCTGGCAGGGACGTTTCCCTGTAGAAAGTCAGTTTTCAAAAATGACGCCTTCCGCTGTGGTTGTTAAATGTGTCTGTAGTTATTTTTATCTGCTCTTCATGAGAAAGTCTGACCTGCTGGCCACAGTTTTACCAATTGCTGTGATCCTCAGAAACTGCATCTCAGATTTGGGGTATGACAGTGACCCGCTGTAGGATCGTAGTGACTTTACCTCCTTCAGTAGACTCTTTGGAGTCTCCTCAGTTTCCTTTTATCTTTTGCAATGACAATATATCTTATAATCAAAAGGATAAAATCTAACAACAAGGAAATCAATTACTTGAAATTATATACACACCCACACATACATAGATTTTTTCGAGACAAGGTTTCCCTTTGTAGCCCACCCTGGTCCTGAACACACTGTGTAGCCCAGGCTGGCCTTGGACTCAGAACAACCCACCTGCCTCAGCCTCCCTAGTGCTGGGATTACAGGCATAGGCCACCACACCCAGCTTTATGTGGTGCTGGGGAATTGAACTGGGGGCCTTATGCTTGCAAGGCAAACGCTTTAACTGCTGTGCATCCCTCCAGCCCCACACACAGATTTTTGAGATGAGGTCTCACTGTGTGTCCAGGCTGTCCTCTAACCCATCATCCTCCTGCGTCAGCTTCCTGTGAAACACACATTCTGCCTTCAGTATCGCAGCAGTACTCAACCAGGAACAAAAAGGGCTTTTTCTGTCTCCATGGCAACCGTGGCACTGCTGCTCTGACCTCTCCTTCTCCCCTGTGAACCAGGCCTTTCAGAAGAAGGTGGGCCCAGGTCAGAAGGCACGCCGAGGGTCAGATCGAAAGCCCAGAAGCGGTTAGAAGAAAGCCAAGGAAGTGCTAAGCCGGAGACAGTGCGGTCAACCAGCAGTGACAGGTAAAGCGGGGAAGCAGTCCCTGCCCAGCGCGGTGGCCTCTGGGTCCCAGCACTGCCCCGGAGGCCCCTGGGGCAGCCGCAGCTCACACTCAGCGGGCAGCTCTTCTGTGAGATCCTGGAGCACAGCTGCCCAGACGCCTTAGACGCAGGGCCAGCCTCACCAAGCAGCCACACGGTCGGTCCTCTGCAACACGGTGACAGGGGCCGAGTGCAGCTCAGGGGCAGAGCTGTTGTCTAGTGTGTGCAAGGCTCTGAGTTTGAGAGGCAGCACGACAAAAACTTTTTGAAAATGTGTTGCGAGCCTTTTTGGCTTACCAAGTTGACTGGGACAGAATGAGACCACCCTGTTTAAGAAAAATGAGGAAGAGTGCAGGGAAATCCTCACTCCCCAGTACCGGAGGGCGTGTAGACAGAACGTGCCCTCTGAATGGCCGGTCAGGGTCACGTGTGGTTCACACCGACCTGTCCTGTGAGTGCTCTGCTGTCCCCTGAGCCGCATCCCGTGTGGCCCTTGGAGAGGGTCACAGAACACATGCCATCATTCACTCAGCAGAATCTTGGAGGACCCGCGGCTGAGCTGAGAGGATCAGGTCCCCATCTGTGCCTTCAGGGGGTTTAGAGCCTGGGGAAGGCCCACCTGGCATCCAGGTAACACAGGAAGTGAGGAGGGTCATCCGCTGCTACCTGGACAGGGAGAGCCTCAGGCAAGGCTGAACTGCCAGGGGCCTGGCCAAGAAAGGGGTGGCCCTGGGACTTGCTTGGGGCTTTATTCAACACAGGTGACATGGCCTTTGCCCTCAGGGACTTTATATTCTAGTGCAGAGAAGTAAACAAAGGAGCAAATCATTTCAAATAGTGACAGGGGCTAAAAAGAAATTTAAAAGAAGAGGTAGGGTAGCAGGTAAGCTGACAGAAGGCTTTGGAAGAGATGAGTGTGGAGCAAATGAGAAGCCAGGAACCAGATCCTGTGGCGGCAGGGGCTCAGGGGAAGGGACCCAGGAGCTGCCACAGTGTGGCCAGAGAAGAGACAGAGGGAGAACGGACAGGCTGAGTGCAGAGCGTGAGGCGGGGTGAGGCTGAGGGCGGAGCAGGCCCCATGGGCATTTGAGGCCCGTTGTGACCGCCTGAGAAGTGGGGCCAGTTTTGCAACTACCTAGAGCATCCTGAGGTGCTGGAGAAACTGGAGGGCAGGTGGCCTGGGAGGCTGGAGGGGTCAGCAGGACCAGGCCTGCTGTGGTAGGAGTTCAGGCCCCAGGAGGGGAGGAACAGAGTGATGGTTATCTAGATTGATACTTCAGAAAGGTAAATAAGTGACAGTCATGCCTCAGGAACACCTGTGTTTCACACCCAGTCTCACATCCTCCCTGCCACCCCATGAGCCAGGCTGCCTGCCTGCAGGCCGGAGGTGCTGCTGGGATCGGAGACCCTGCCCGCCCCCCGCAGCTGGGTGCAGGGAGAGCAGCTGGGCCCCAGGAGAGCAAGGAAGCCACCGACAGAGAGGCCCGGTTCTGGGAGGTCCCACCGAGCCCCTGACAGTACCATTTCTCTTCTAGGATCCCATCAGGCTCCTTGGAAAGTCCTGCTTCCGAAGTCAAGCCTGAGGAGTGTTGCCCCGCGATGAGCTCTGAGCAGGACCCCGTAGCTGACAGAGAGGGCAGCCCGGTCGCAGCTCCAGGCAGTGGCCTCTTCCAGCTCCTAGCTTCCTCAGATGAAGATATTATTGACTTGAAGTAAACACAGCCCACACCTCGTCTGCCGTCTTTAGTTTCGTTGTGGAGGTTTCTACTCCTTCAACAGCTGTAACATCACCTCTCACCAATGTGTGGCTTCCAGCCTGGGTCAGCAACCTCCTGGACCAAACCTTCTGCACCCTCGGCCCGTTGGGGTCACTCTCCAACGTCCATTCTTGGTCTTTGTTTCTTTCTGTTCAGGAACCATCTGTCCCCTTGTAATAAAGGTGGTAGATTTCATTGAAGTTTTAGATCAAAACTTTGAATAAATCAAAAAAAGTTCATTCTTATTTGCTGCCACCTTCTCTTTTATATACTTAGATGGACATTTATTTTTCATTACAGCTTTATGTTACACAGTGTGTTTCTTTCATAAAGAAAAGCCATTGTCTTTTTAACTTTGTTAAATATAAATTTTCTCTCTGTCCTGTTAGCCCGTCGCTGTTTGCGTCCACTGTGACTGGAACCAGCTGTGCTCCTGACTGTGGCCCTGAAGGAGGCAAGTCAGCAGGTCTCAGAAGCTCCTGTTCTCACCCCTATGTCTCTTGAACAATAGTAAGATTAGAGCTGGAGGAATGGCAGCAGTTAGGGCACTGCCCTGGGTTCTGTTCCCCAACACCACATAAGCTGGGCAAGGTCTAGGGGCAGGCCTGTAATCCTAACACTCGGGGGGCTGAGGCAGGAGGACTGCCATGTGTTCAAGGTCAGCCTGGGCTCCATAGTGAGTTCCATACCAGCCTGGGCTACAGAGAGAGACCCTGTCTGAAAAATAACAATTATAAAGTTAGGACTTCGTCAGTCTGGAGACTGTTTTGTCTGGTTCTATTGTTATTCTGAGATCACATCACCAGGAAACAGTTCCACCTGGTGATCAAAAGAACCCTCAAATCCCTTCCTCTTGTCTGGATCTCCCTTGCTCCTTCATGCTGATCACTTGTCCTTCCTCTCAGTTACCCAGCTTGCCATGCTCCGCCCGGCTGTGGAAGAGAACAGTGTGGGCCAAGGGCAAGTGAGGTAGCCAGGAGCCATCCAGGGAGAAGGCTAGCTTTACTGACATTATTTGTAAAAGTTTTAATCTGTGTGAAACCTTTGGCTTTAGGCAGCTGGTTCTAGGTTATTGCGGCTCTTCCTTTCTGTATAACCCACAGGAAGAAACTCAGTAACTTGTCCCCTGAAGGCAGGTCTGCAGAGTTCATCGGCAGATCTTCTCTGTAAGTGCAGAAGCATGTACTTGACAGGACCTCAACCCCACATGTCTAACAGACACTTGATTCCTCCCTCCTGGCGGGCCTTGCACACCGTGGCAAGAGCTCCTTCTGCCTTTTGTGCAGCTGGTTCAACAGAGCACCCGGGCTGAAGGTGCCTGGTTCCGCATTAGCATTTGGCAAGAGGTGCGCCCAGAAAGCCTGGTTATTAGCCAACCAATTAAGCAGCTCTCATTCCTTGCTGCATTTTGCATACTTATTCTTCATGTTTGATTATGCTTTTTTTACATATGTGGGTCAGAAAATACACACTACATCTCCACCCCACCAATAGTTTTATGAACTAGTTCTATCATTTCTGCTTGGGGGGGCAGGTACTGGGACTCGAACCCATGGCTTTCCCTAGCACCTTCCTACCCCCATTTTTTGAGATAGGTTCTTGCTTAGTAAGTTTCCTAGGCTCAGGTTTTCCTGCCTCAGCATTCCAGAATACAGGGATTACAGACCCCTATTTGGTTTTGCCATCATTTTCTCATCAAGTTTCTTGCTAGGGGCTAGAGGAATAGCACAGCAGTTAGTGTACTTGCCTAGCAAGTGCAAGGCCCTGAGTTCAATTCCCCAACACCACATATCAGCTGGGCATGGTGGTGCACACCTGTAATCCCAGCACTTGAGAGGCTGAGGCAGGAGGACTGCTGTGAGTTTGAGGCCAGCCTAGGCTATATAGGGAGATAGGGAGTTCAGGACCATCCTAGACTACAGAGTAAGACTCTGTCTCAAAAAAAAAAAAGTTTCTTGCTATACAAAAAAAAAAAAAAAGCCCTCAGGGCTATTTAGAACATTTCTAAAAATGGGCAGCATTAAAGCCACTGATGATTGGACAAGAGTCATAGATCTAATACAGATCTAATGGGCACAGAGAGGGCTAAAGGATGACCCTACTCATCAGGCTGGTGGTGGTGCTCTTATTTAAAAAAAAAAAAAAAGTGGGAGGGGGGTCAGGGTGGGTGTGAGGCTGTTCTGACAACATTATCAGGCACTGGTGGAGGGAGATGGACCAGCCATAGGGCAGGAACAGGTTTGCAGGGGCCCCGGGGCTCAGAAGCCTGGCACCTGCTGTGCTCACTGGAGCATCCTGGGTGTACACAAGGGTCTCCACTGGCTGAGTCCCAAAGAAAATGCTATAGGTGCAGGAATTTGCCCCCAGCCTTCACCTGCCATTCAACATCAAGTGCCTGCTGTCCAACGAGAGCATCTGTTGGGACCTGAGAGGGAGCAGGTGATTGCGAAGCAGGGTCACGTGCGGCAGCAGGAGTTTACAGCAGCCACGAGTTGCCTCGGAAGAAGAGGAACTGTTGCCTAAGTCGCTAAAGATAGTAGTCATGATAAAGAATGTTGGTTTCGGGCTGGGGGAACGGCTCAGCGGTTAAAGCACTTGCCTTGGTCCTCTGCACCTGGAAGCCCTAGTCATCCGTGGCTTTGCAGCAGTCAGCTAATTGGGAGGCGCCTCTGTCTCCAGCACCGCAGCAGAAGCTCCGAGCCTGGCTCGGGTCCGAGGAGCAGGAAAGCGGCATATGACAGTGTGCTTGGAGCCCTTCAGCCTTTGTATGTCTCGGGGTAGAGCTGAGCCAAGGGCCAAGGTCAGAAGCCTCCAATTAGAAACTAGAGCAATTAAAACCGAGCAAGCACAGATCCTACGCCAGAGGACCTTCGCCTCAGCCTGGAGCGGGGACGGGGCCATGTGCTTCGCCTTCGTCCCGCTCCGGATCTCACTGGCTGAAGCTAAATTTATTTTTTTCTCCTGTCTTATTAGTACGCACATATGTGACACATAATGTTTACATTGAACTTGAGTCTTTTGTGCACATATATACCGGTCAGAATTTCAAACTGTGCTCCCTCTCTCTTTTTGTGAGCCTCCCCCATCATTCCTCTCCCCCGAACTCCCACTACCCTCACCCAACTTAGTTCTGCACAAGGACTGTAGGCTGAAGGGGCGGAACCAATCCCCAGCCTCCCCTTTTCTTGGCCCTTTCAGTTCCGCAGCTTTCTGGCCCCACCTCCGGGCTCGCATCGCACTCCAATTGGTCGACTGTGCTCCGGCACAAGCTCCGCCCCCACCCGGGACTCGGGCGGTGTCAGCGTGCGCTGCGGACCGGCGCCGTGCTTCCATTGGCCTGCTCGGACTTGAGGGGCGTGTCCTAGCCTGAAACTCAGCCCTCGCGGGACCGTGGCGGTTTAGGCGTCCGCAGCCGCCCAGCAAGCGTGGCTGCCGCTATGACGCCGGAGGACGCGGAGGAGACCCAGCCGCTGCTGAGGCCTCCGGGCGGCAGGTGAGCGGCCAGGGAGCGGCCTCGCCTTCCCCCCGCGCCGGCCGCTCCGCTCACGCTCCACCCTCGCCCAGCAGCGCTCCCCGCGGCCGCCGCGTCTTCCTCGCCGCCTTCGCTGCCGCCCTGGGCCCGCTCAGCTTCGGCTTCGCGCTGGGCTACAGCTCCCCGGCCATCCCGAGCCTGCGGCGCTCCGCGCCCCCGGCCCCGCGCCTCGACGACAGCGCCGCCTCCTGGTTCGGGGTGAGGCCGCGGGTGGGGTAGGACCCCCACGCCCGCCTCTTCCCGCCCAGCTCCCCTACCCAGGCTCTCCCCGCTGCCCCGACCCCCGGCCCGGCACTCCCCTCCCCGTCTGAGGGTGCGAGGTGGACGGGAAGCCGGAACTTAGCCGCGGTCGCCCGCCCGCCAGGCCATCGTGACCCTGGGCGCCGCCGCTGGGGGCGTCCTGGGCGGCTGGCTCCTGGACCGCGCCGGGCGCAAGCTGAGTCTGCTGCTCTGCGCCGTGCCCTTCGTGACCGGCTTCGCGGTCATCACCGCCGCCCAGAACGTGTGGATGCTGCTTGGGGGCCGCCTCCTCACCGGCCTGGCCTGCGGCGTCGCCTCGCTAGTGGCCCCGGTGAGTGTCTCCCGGGTTGGGACTTCCTGGGTGTCATACTGAGTCCTACCGGCATTATCCTCCCAGCCCTGGGAAGGATCCACTTGACAGGTGGAAGTTAAGCCGTAAAAAGATAAAGAAGTTCTTTGCCGGACAGGTGCCACAGCGAGTCAACAGAGAAGCTGTTTTACTGTATCCCAGGATTATCCCACTGAACTGTGCCTCTTGCTCTGCAAACAAGATAACACATGTTTGTGGCCAACAGAGTCTGGCCTGTGGCTAATCTCCCCTCAGGTCACTGATTGCTCCACAGTTAGCATGAGAATGCTGTTGTGATTTGTCCCCGGGGGAAAGGCTGTGTGTTCCCCTTTGCTGCTCACAGCAGCCCTCACCCCGTCTTGACCCACTAATGTTCACTTTGCTGGCCGCATACCTGGGTCACTTACCTGTGAAGCACCTCTCAGGGCCTCACGTTCCACTCCCATAAAGTGGGGATCATAGCATTACTCATCAGCTGGTAGTGAGAGTTGGTAAGACTTTCCGACATAGTCGGGGAAGATCTGGACTCGCTGGGGACCGGTGATCTGCTGCTAGTCAGGGTCCTAGACAGCCACCGCCATCTTTCCCTGCTGGAGGCTGGAAGAAACTTCTCAGGGCACCCTCCCCTCTAATTTCACCACTATCTGCCAGGAAGTAGTCAGTAGCCAGGGCAGGAGTGAGGAGGAAGAGGCTAGTTTTATTTACTGGGGAAAACACACACAGAGCAGCCACCGTTGCCCATAGGCCCCTTTAAACACCTGCTCCAGGTCATCTGGTGGTGGGAGCCTGGGGAGGGCACTGCTGACCTGGGGAGTCCAAGGCTGCTAGGCCTGCCGCAGGCCCAGCCAGACTCACCGCAGCTCAGAATGGTTGCGGTCTTTCCAGTTTAAGAAACTTGGCCCAGGTAAAGTCCCGTCTTACTTCCTGCAGGTGTATATCTCTGAAATCGCCTACCCAGCAGTCCGAGGCCTGCTTGGCTCTTGTGTGCAGCTGATGGTCGTCATAGGCATCCTCTTGGCCTACCTGGCAGGTACAGTTTGCATGATCGCTGGTAATGGCTGTGTGGCCCACTTTATAAATGAGGAAACTGAGGTTCATAGAGGTCAGGAACTCACCTAAGGTTTCACAGCTGACGCCAAGGTACCAAGCTTCAGACCACCTTCCTGGGACCTTGGGATCCATAGACTGAGTTACACGGACGGCTGGATAAGATGATGATCTTCCCAAAAGCCCATCCTGCTGGTGGTTGGGTCAGTCCCTCACTGTGCAGAGGATTCCAGGGCTGGGTAGGGCCCTGCAAAAGTCCTGTGTGGGAGCTTGAAGGGCTGATGGAGTCTCCTGCAGCATGCTGGCTGTCATAGTGTTTGTCAGCAGATTCGTGGTGTCATGGAGATGTAGTGTGAAGGAGGCCAGTTTCTGGAGACCACAGGGGAGTAGAGCTGGGGCAGCCTACAAGAGACATGACCTTATTAAAAATGGAGCAGGGGCTGGCAGAATGGCACAGCAGTTAAAGCACCTGCTTTGCAAACACAAGGCCCTGAGTTTGATTCCCCAGCATTACATAAAGCTGGGTGTGGTGGCTCACGCCTATAATCCCAACACTAGGGAGGCTGAGGCAGGTGGATTGTCCTGAGTCCAAGGCCAGCCTGAGCTCCATAGTGAGTTCAGGACCAGCCTGAACTAACAGAGTGAGACCCTGTCTCAAAAAAAAAAAAAAAAGAAAAAGGAAGGAAGGAAGGAAAAAAGATAAAGATATGAAAAGAGGATGGGCTTCAAACCTGACATCCTGAGTTTGGGGATGGCCATTACTCCTCGCTAGATGAGCTTGGCCAAGTCACACAGCCACAGGAGCCTCAGTTTCCTTGTCTTCAAGTAGAGATAACCCTGCCTAGTGCAGTACAGTAAATGACACAGGAAAAGCAGGTCCCAAATGAAAATAATTGGATCGCTGAGTCACGAGGCCTGGGGGCTCCGGGCCTAATCGGCTGGGACCTCGCCTGGGTGCCCACTCCGGTTCTTCAGCATGGATGATGTGAAGAAGCTGTGATCTTTCCTTTTCACCCGTCACCATCCTAACTCAGAATCCTGCCAGAAGTCGGGCTGTCTTGGGAGCCTTGGGTGCTGAGCCCTCAACAGCAGACAGCTGTTGACGTGCGTGGTTTGAGGGACAGACCTTCACCCCTCCACAGCGTGACTTCCAGTTCACCTTCCTCTGCGCTTATTGCTTCTGCTTCTTGTTGATCAATCTCTCTGATTTTCTTTTTTAATATAACACTGAGGGTTGAATCTGCGGCCTTCCCACTGAGCTACACCCTCAGCCCACTTTTACTTTTGAATTTAAGAAAAGGTCTTGCTAAATCACTAAGTTGCCCAGGCCAGCCTCAAACTGGCAGACCTGCCTCATCCTCCCAAGTGCTGGGGTTGCAGCTGTGCACCACCGTGCCTGGCTAATTTTTTTATGTGGCGCTGGGGAATCGAACCCAGGGTCTTCCACACACCAGGCAAACAGTCTGACCACTGAGCTGCACCCGCAGCCCTGCTCCATTGTAATCGTAGAGACCACTGTCATATACGCAGCTCATCATTGACCAAACATCATGATACAGCACAGGAACAGACACAGCAGTGACGTAGGTACTGGTGTCCGCTTCCACGGCGCCCCTGCGGTAGCCGCCACGGTGTCTATATTTATCATGATGATGACAGCAGCAGTAATGAACCGAAAGGCAGCCATGAGCACCATATCTTGGAAGCCAGTCCCTGTGGGTGGTGAGGGGGCAGGCTGGCTCAGGCTGGCTCTGGTGTCTGTCCCCCAGGCTGGGTCCTAGAGTGGCGCTGGCTGGCCGTTCTGGGCTGCGTGCCCCCCTCCCTCATGCTCCTGCTGATGTGCTGCATGCCTGAGACCCCGCGCTTCCTCCTGACTCAGCACAAACGCCAGGAGGCCATGGCCGCCCTGCGGTTCCTGTGGGGCTCTGACCAGGGCTTGGAAGAGCCCCCCGTTGGGGCCGAGCATCCGGTAAGAGGCTGGGAGACAGTGCTGGGAGGAGGGCAGTAGCCAGGGACAGATGACATGGCTGGCCCTTAAGGCCACACAGCTGGGGTTGGTGCACCTCCACCCTCCATGGGGACCAGTGCTGCCCCTGGGCCTGATTCCACTGTCCCAAGAAGAAAAGGGCAAGGCTGGGAGGGGACGTTACTAAGGACTTGAGTTTAATGGGGAACTGTAGGGCAGGGGAGGTCAGGTGCCCGGATTTTGGAGCCAGGCAGATTGTGCCACTCCCTGGTGATGTGACCTGCCTGTTGAGCCTCAGTCTCTTCACCTATAAGTGGCAGCCCATGGAGGTGCCTCAGCTCAAAGAGAGGCCCCCTGGGACATGGTAGAGAGACGCTGATGGCCTGTCTCTCTCCAAGCAGGGGTTCCAGCTGGCGCTGCTGTGGCGCCCTGGCATTTACAAGCCCTTTGTCATTGGCATTTCACTGATGACCTTCCAGCAGCTGTCAGGGGTCAACGCCGTCATGTTCTATGCAGAAACCATCTTCGAGGAGGCCAAGTTCAAGGTGAGGTTCTCCGCCCAGCCTGCCTCATTGTTGGGGGACACATGGATGGGGCAGCCTCCTGGAGCCCAGGGCTTCGGGACCCAGCACGAGCCCAGCAGCCCCAGCTCCCATGTCCTCCAGGACAGCAGCCTGGCCTCCATCACTGTGGGCGTCATCCAGGTCCTGTTCACAGCCGTGGCAGCCCTCATCATGGACAAAGCAGGGCGGAGGCTGCTGTTGACCCTGTCAGGTGAGTCCCATGTACGTAGCGTGCCCTGGGCCAGATGGCTGTAGCTCACAAGGAAACTGAGAGTGACTCAGGTGACTGTCCCTCTCTCGGCCTCAGTTTCCCCCTTTGTAAGTGGGGATAATGGCAGGTCCTTCCTCAGGACACAGGGATGATCTGCATGTGTGCCACTTGAGCTCAGCCTGCAGACACCTGGTGCCCCCTGGCTGCTGTGACAGTCATGGCAGGGGTGGGGTGTTACAGGGCTGCCACTGTAGATCCTGCTGCTGTCCCTGAAGGCCGGGACAGGGGCTGCTGGGGAGCATACCAAAACTTGCTGAGGGCTGAGGTCCAAGGTGAGGATCCTGGCCTGGTGCTAGGATGCCAGGCTGGCCTGGCTCTCGGCAGTACCCAGGCCCCACTGCTGGGGCCATGCTGCCCCGGGTCACTTCCCCTGGCATCCTGCCCAGCACTACCCCTGCGTGCAGGTGTGGTCATGGTGTTCAGCACAAGTGCCTTCGCCACCTACTTCAAGCTGACTCAGGACGGCTCTAGCAATTCCTCTCACGTGGACCTCCTGGCACCCATCTCTGTGGAGCCTGCTGATGCCAGTGTGGGTCTGGCCTGGCTGGCCGTGGGCAGCATGTGCCTGTTCATTGCTGGTGAGAGGGGGCCCATGGAAGGGCAAGTGAGGGCCACCGTCCCTGTTAGCCCCATGCAGCTGGCAGCAGGACCAGTCTTACCCGGCTTCACGGCACTGTCCCACAGATTTGGACCTCTGGGTTTATATCTGCCCACATGCCAGCCACTGAACTAAGCCTGTGTCACCTAGTCCCTGCCACGTAGTCCCCGCAGCAACCCTCTGTGCAGTCCCATCTCAGAGAGCCAAGGCCTTGCAGCAGGCAGGCACAGCTGGTGGGGCCGCGAGCCCAGCACCTAGGGGCTCTGACGCTGTGTTGCTCTGTAGGTTTTGCGGTGGGCTGGGGACCCATCCCCTGGCTCCTTATGTCCGAGATCTTTCCTCTACACGTCAAGGGCGTGGCTACCGGTGTCTGCGTCCTCACCAACTGGCTCATGGCCTTCCTGGTGACCAAAGAGTTCAGCAGCCTCATGGTGAGTCTAAGCCGTGGCCTTACCCCTCGTGTGGCCTGCGGAGACCCGCTGCCCCAAGTCAGTGCCACTGTGCAAGGCTCAGGCTTAGTGTCAGCCTGGGGCCAGGTGTCAGCCATCTCCCCAGGGGTAGCGTGGAGGCTGACAGGCTGGGGCAGTTGCGGACGCAGGCCATGACTCCTCCAGAGTCTTCAGTCATGAAGGGAGGACAGCAGAGCTGCCCCACATCCCCATTAGTGAATTTCAGAAACACAGACCAGGAGCCCAAGGTCTGTATAAGCAGAGTGGACAGGCCTGACTTCACCTGGCCCTCCCCCTGCTGGGTGATCTTGGAGCATGTTTACCTTCTCTGAACCAGCCTCCATGGCTGGAAGCAGGAGAGGGCAGCAGTACCCTAAGGTGTTTGGGGACAGTTTTCTCATGATGAATGACCCAGACATCGCCCTACCTGGCCCCCTCCCAGCCAGCAGGGAGATTCTGGAGCAGACCCGCAATCTCGGTTCAGGTGCTTGCTCCTTCCAGGTCTTGGGCACATACCAAGCCCAGGCCTATCTGACGTGGCAGAGACAGTGACTTGGCTGGACAGGGTCCCTTTTGTGGCAAAGCCCAGGAAGGCGGGGGCTAGGTCAATGAGAAGTAGACACCTGGACTGGCTTGGAGTCAGCATGGGGCCGGGCCCACACAGGCCGGCTGCCCTGGGAGCAGGTCAGAAGGCCATGGCAGGGACCGGGTCAGAACTGTTCGCTGGGGTCTGGCAGGATTGACAGCAAAGGATGGCAAGGAAGAAGCCAAGGAGCCATCAAGGGCTGAACAGGGACCCGGGCATGTGACTTGTCCACGAGGCCACGAGAAGGGCTTCGAGAGGGGAAGAGTCTCCAGGTGCCAGAGGGTAGGAGCTGAGAAGGGCAGGGCTGTTGGTCTGGCACCTGGAGGGTCACGGGCACTGAGGAAAGGAGCTGCTCACTCCTTTATGCCAGTGGACCCAGGTGGCCCCAGGTGCTCCTGGGGCCTTGTATTAACTAACCCCTAGGGTGAGAACTTAGGAAGGCAGGACCCGGGCTGTATGAAGAGGGAACCCACAGGCCCAGGCATTCCCAGGAACAAAAGTCCAGCTGTTGCTGGACAGAGACCCCTGACCTTAGGCAGTCACTTTATTGCTGTGAGCTTCAGGCGCACAGGATCAGCATCTTGTCCAGCTCTTAGCCAGGCAGCTGGGCTCCATGCCAGACCATCCTCTGCCAAGATGGGTGGATGGAGATGAGCAGGCATGTCGCCAGTGGGGCGGGTGGCACCTTACCCGCACACCCCGTGTGCAGCACCGTGGCCGTGTCTCTGCAGGAGGCCCTCCGGCCCTACGGCGCCTTCTGGCTCGCGTCGGCTTTCTGCATCTTCAGCGTCCTTTTCACGTTGTTCTGTGTCCCTGAGACCAAAGGAAAGACTTTGGAAGAAATCACAGCCCACTTTGAGGGGCGATGACAGCCCCTTCCTGGGAGCGGCAGCGCCTCCAGCCTGGGTCCCAAAGGGAGTGGGCAGCCTGGGAGTCGGCTGACCTCAGTGGCCACCTTGCCGCTGCCCCTTGCCTCTGGCCACCTCCCCAGCAGTGAGGTCAGGTCTTGCTGCCACCCTATGGTCTGGGGACATCTCAAAGGAGCTCTGCGGGCCCAGGACAGCCCTATTCATGCGGCTCCTTTGTGACACCAGAGGCCAAAGAGGAAGGGAGCAGGGGCCTCTCAGAGACACTCCGGAAGCTGGGTGCTGGCCGCCTGCTGCAAGGAACCGTGTTCACAGAATAAAGGTTGGACTGAGCATTCGGGCTGCAGCCTCTGTGTGCGCCCAGGTGGGGAAGGCTGTGTCTCCGTCACTTCTGCATGACAGAGCCCACCATCCTGTTCCAGGGCCTCCCACACGCCCTGTCCTGTGGGTTCACATGGGGTCCATGCTGACTTACCCCAAGCAGTCGGGGGTCACACATCCGGTTCCTTTCTTAAGCTCAGGTTCCTGGCCTGTTAGCTATCGAATTGTTTTTTTTTTTAAAGCCTTTGCAAATTTGAGCCCAGCCTGGGCAATTTATTTATTTTTATTTTATTTTATTTTATTTTATTTTATTTATTTATTTTTTTGAGACAAGGTCTCTGTGGTCCAGGCTGGTCCTGAACTCATGGTGTAGCCCAGGCTGGCCTTGGACTCAGGGCAGTCCTCCTGCCTCAGCCTCCCGAGTGCTGGGATTACAGGTGGTGCCACCATGCCCAGATTATGTGGTGCTGGGGAACTGAACTCACCTGAATCCTTAACCTTGTTAGGCAAGCGCTTTAGCCGCTAAGGTGTTCCTCCAGCACCCCCTTTTTTGGCGGTGTTGTTATCTAATTCCTTCATACCTTTGTGACATGCGATTTTTTGCATTAATAAAATTATTCCCTCAAAAAAGCTTTTTTTCCTCTTTGCTATATTGAAGCCAGAAGGCTTTTTACAAATTACTTTTATCATTTATTTTATTTTAGTTGAATTAAGAAACAGTTTAATGCAGTAAGTTATTTTCATAGCAACTTAAAGTGGGATTTTTTTTGTTTATTTCCATTGAAATAAGGTCTTACTCTGTAATCCAGGCTGCTCCTGAAGTAAGTCACTGTGTAGCCAGGCTGGCCAAAACTCAGCACTGCACCTGCCTCAGCCTGCCGAGTGCTGGGATTGCAGGCGTGCACTGCCCAGTTCATGGGGTGCTAACCCAGGGCCCAGCGCTTGCTGGGAACCACTCTAACTGCTGAGCTGTTCCCCAGCATCCTGCTACGTACTTTATGAATATTAACACGTGTAAGCCAGGCCTTGTGGCACAAGCCTCTCATCTTAGCACTGGGAGGCTGAGGCAGGAGGAAAACATTTCCGCTTCTCATCAGGCCCGCTCCCTAGTGAAGGCCCTAGAGTGACTAATGCTTCTTACTCGTTCTCTGTGTATCTTATTTATTTGTTGCTATGACAGAATATCCAACATCCACAATTTAAGAAGGATTTATGCAAGCTCACGGTCTCACACAGTCCACTTGACAGAGGCTGGAGAGCTGCAGACACTGCAGGCAGAAGCCAAGCCGCAGTGAGCTGATGTCTGCAGAATCAGGCAAAGGCTGAGCCTTCCCATGAAGAAGTTGTGACAGTGTTTCTTCTTCCTTTATTACTTCCGGCTGTCAGCTGGGCCCACACCCAGAGTGGGTGCCCCTGCCTTACTTGTGGCCCAGAGTCAGCAGCACACATCTGAAAGCTCTGCCCTAGGCACCCCCTGGATCTCAAGTTGGCACAGTTCAGGTCAAACCCCAAGTACCTACCCTTCCCAGCCAGGCCTGCCCCCAAAAGCTCACAGTTCACAGTTATCTCATGCCATCCAGATACCTGAGGCTTTTGAGGGACACTCCAGATCCAAACCATCACACTCCATCTGGCCCCCAAAGACTTAGTCTGCCTTCTTATGCAGAATGCACTTAGTCCTTCTCTAAGGGTTGCCAGGGTGTGGGGGTGATCTGGCTGTGACACCTGTCACCCCACTGATCAGCAGGGTTGATTCGGCTGATCTAGCTAGCAAGGCAGTGTCCCCTCGCTCACCATTCCACGTGCCTCTCTCCCAAAACTACACTCAGTCACAGAGGACGGCCTTGGGCTGGAGGAATGGCGTAGTGGTTAAAGCACTTGCCTGGCAAGTACAGGGTCCTGGGTTCGATTCCCAAGCACTACATAGAGCTGGACATTGTGGTGCATGCCTGTGGTCCCAGCATTCGGGAGGCTGAGGCAGGAGGATTGCCACGAGGCTAGCCTGACCTGCATGGTGAGTTTAGGATCAGCCTGAGCTACACAGTGAGACCTTATCTCAAAGATAAATAAATTAAAAAAAAAAAAAGGATGGCCTTCCTCTCTAGAGGAGGACCCTTCCAGGGTCAAGGATACCCTGTAGCTGTACCCTGCCTGCTGGAATGTCCAGACAAGCTCTCAGGGTCTAAGAGCTGTCAAAGTCTCAACAGTTCCAGCACTGCTGAACAGCCCAAGTCCAAAGCCTCCTCTGAGAGTCAAGGCAAACTCTTGGTTGTAAGCCACTGCGACTGGCTTTTGTGGTGCTGGGGAACTGAACCAAGGGCCATGGCTTGCTAGGCAAGTAAGTACTCTTACCACTGAGCCACACCCCCAGCCCCACCTCCTTGACCTTAACTATACATGAAGGCCAGCATCCTGGCTCTCCTCCAGAGCAGATGAGGACTTCTGTGCCAATCCACCCCCACCCCAGCTTCTCGGTTTTTATTTTTACATTGGCAGGATTCACAATATTTCCTTTTTATATACCTAATTATAGGAATGCTGAAGCTGTAGTGCAGACTAGGGTCCCCAGCTTCCAGGCCACAGACTGGTACTGGTCCATGTGGCCGCCAGGACAGACACAGAGCTCCGCATCCTGCCCGCGTGTTCCTCTTAGGTTCTGATGCTGCTCCTGATCTGGCAGGAGCCGGAGCTTCGCCCCCCAGTCCTTGAGAGGAGAATGGTCTTCAACTAAACTGGGCCCTGGTGCCAAAAGGATGGGATCATCGGTGCAGACTGTTTCCATTATGTCCGTCAGGCGACGTAGACACTAAGGGCTCTCAGGCAGGCAAGAGACAAAGCCTGGCCAGCCTGACTGCAGTCGACCGGCGCCTGCAGAGGATCCCCCCTTAGGTACAAGAGCTGTATAAAATGGCATCGTGCTTGCATATAGCCTAGGCGCCTCCCCTTGATTACTCGTAATACCTAATACCACCCAAGTGCTGTGTGAGTGATAAGCAGTGACCAGGAGACAAGTCTGTACGTGTTCAGCACCAACACAAGTTTCCAAACAGCGGAGCGGCAGCTGGTTGAGTCCTCTGATGCGTGACCTGTGGGTACGGAGGGCAGACTACACTGTGTCTCCCAGACCTTGGTGAAGGGTACAAGGAAAGTTCTGGAGTTTATTCAGAGATATGAGATAAAGCCAGAGGCGGTCCTAACTGCTTTGCCCCAGAAGGATGTGGGGACATGGTGCCCTGAGCACAGGCAGAGCAAGCAGATGGCAGAGAGGACAGGAGCGGGGCACTTTGACATCTGAGGGTCGCACCCCAGTACCTCGCTTTCCTAAAGCTGCTTAGAAAACCATTAGGTCCCAAATGATCCTTTGCTTTGATATAGAAGCCACTGGTAGGCTTCAGTTAGTAATATATCAAATGTAAGCCTCTAAGAATGAGGAGAAAGAGGGGCAGGAGGAACAGCACAGCTTTTAAAGTGCTTGCCTTGTGAGCACAAGGCCCTGAGTTCCATTCCCCAGCACCACAAAAAGCTGGGAGTGGTGGCACGTGCCTGTCATCCCAGCACTCATGAGGCTGAGGCAAGTAGACTGTCCAAGGCCAGGCTGGGCTACACCAGTGAGTTCAGGACCAGCCTGGGCTCGAGTGAGACCTTATCTCAAAAAGAGCAAAAAAAGAAAAAAGAATGGGAAGGAGGAAACCAATAAGACATTCACAGTGTTAAGGTTATGCAAATATTACTCCCTGTAAAACTTATGTGCTAGACTGAGATATAATTCTATTAGTAAACCTGTTAGGAATAAGGGAGGGTGTGTGTGTGTGTGTGCACGCACTAGGGATTGAGCCAGGACCTGCACATCTCCAGCCTATTTTTCACTTAAGTCACTAAATGCTAAATTGCCCTTGCTGGGCTCATACCTACCATCTTCCCGCCTCAGCCTACCAGAGTGCTGGGATTACAGGCCTGTGCCAAGGAGGCCGGCCTTACGGACAAATAGTCTAAATATCAAGGTAAAATGGATTCTCTCTTTAATATAACAATTATTTAACATAATGCCAGATTTGAATTTGCCTTATTTAAACTAGGATAAGACTAGATTCCCCCCACCCCCCGCGCGCTTTCTGTCTTTTATTCCCTAAAAATTATCATCATTCTCTTTGCCATCCTACTGAAGTCCTACCAAAAGTCCTTCTCTGCCACAGCACGCAGGTGTTCAGGGGGGCCGCCTCCTGGGTGCCGTGCGGGGTTGCCTGGGAACCCTGCCTTCTTCCCGGTTCTCTCTTGTAGGCTGACATGGGCCCCTCAAGGACTGCCACACCCTGATTCCAGGAACTTCTTCAGGACGTGCTGAGATAATCTAGCATCTTAACTTAGCACTTTTTTGGCCTTATTTTTTTTCTTTCTTCAGTGCTGGGACTGAACCAGGGCCTTGCACATTCAGGTAAGTGTTACACATTACCCCTGAGCTCCATCCCCAGCCCGGCTTGCATCAGGAGTCTCTTGCATTGTTGGGGAATTTTCCATGGGACACCGGAGCTGTTGTCAGTTTCTGGCAGTTAGGTAGGAAAGGTTCCACTACCATAGACATTCGGCCTGGTGTGAAAGGGGTTTGCCGAGCCACAGGGGAAGTTTACAGTTAACCATCCTGGAAGCTGCCAAACTTTTCCACAAGGCCGAGCCGGTTCACATTCCTGCCAGCAGCAGCGAAGAGTTCTGGCTGCCCCCTGCCCTCAACAATGGTTGGTATTTGCCAAAGTGAACAGAACTTCTTATGAATGTTAACTTTCCGGAAGTTGACTTCTCTTACTTCCTCTGGGGTCGACTGAGCTGGTTATTTATCTTGGTCGGCTGGGGGTGAAGGGGGCAAGAGTGGAGAATGAGGAAAATTTGTGAGGCCCACCACCTGTGTGTGTTTGCCATGGGTACCACCTGCTCAGAGACTTGATGAGGGTCTAAACATTCATTGGATTTTTCATTGTTTAAATATATCCAGAACTTAAGCCAATCATAGGTTAAATAAGGAACCTGAGGACAGGGGGCTGGAAGAATGGCACAGCTGTTAAAGCGCTTGCCTTGCAAGGGCAACGCCCTGAGTTCAATTCCCCAGCACCGCATACAGCTGGGCGTGGTGGCACATACTTGTAGTCCCAGCACTAGGGAGGCTGAGGCAGGCGGATTGTCCTGAATCCAAGGCCAGCCTGCACTACACCAGTGAGTTCAGGACCAGCCTGCGCTACAGAGAGAGACCCTGTCTCCAAAAAAAAAAAAAAAAAAACACAAAACAAAATAACATGAGTACATTCTGCTCTGCGTCTCGGTTGTGTTTAGCTTTCTGCTGATTGATAATTCTCTTATATATAGGTTGGGGAAAGGAGAGTGAGAACAGAAGGCGGAGAATGTTGACAGGTAAAAGAGGCAAAAGAAGACTGAAGCCAGGCCTGGGTGCAGGCCTGTAACCCCAGCATGGTGGGTGCCATTTATTTTTTTTTATTTTTTTATTTTTGAGACAGGGTCTCACTCTGTCGTCCAGGATAGCCCTGAACTCATGTAGCCCAGGCGGGCCTTGAACTCACAGCAATCCTCCTGCCTCAGCCTCCTGAGTGCTGGGATTGCAGTTGTGTGCCACCACACCTGGTTTATGTGGTTATGGGGAATCGAACTCAGGGTCTTGTGCTTACTAGGCACATGCTCTAACTGCTGTGCTATTCCTCCAGCCCCTGGCAGTTTAGCAATGTAGTGAGACCCTGTCTCAAATAAAAATTTAAAAAAATGGACTGGGGATGTAGGTCAGTGCAAAGGCCCTGGGTTCAATACCTACCCCGTGGGTTGAAAGGTTGGCCGGTGAGATAGAAGTACTGTAGATGAGATGGCAGCAGACAAGGGAGTGATAGTGACCATGGAGACAGGCTGATGGCACTGGAGGGCAGGTGGTAGGCCTGGACTGGACCTTGCCCAGTTAAACAGAAATGTTCATAGGATTAAACCTTAGCAGTTGGTGCATGCCTGTAATCCCAGCACTCAGGAGGCTGAGGCAGGAGGATTGCTGTGAGTTCAAGGCCAGCCTGGGCTCCATAGTGAGTTCACGACCAGCATCGGCTACAGAGCGAGACCCTGTCTCGGCTACAGAGCGAGATGTCTCAAAAATAAAATAACTTAGGACCCCCAAACTTGCTTCTTGTTTCCAGGTATCCTATTCCTTTCTTTTTGTTACAAAAATACCTCTAAGATGGGCCTGGTCATCAGAAAACTGCTAGACAAGGAAAGAACGTCCAACAGGCTTGGGAGGACATGTCTCGAGAATGCTGCACGCGTGCAGCAGGGCAGCCTCTGAGGAATAGAATAATCAGGCATCCATTCTGGATATGCTCTGACCCTTGAAGTTACAGAGCTTGCTATCACCTGGCAAGAGATTTTTATTTCTCATTCTTTACTTATTTGAAACAGGGTCCCACTCTGCAGGCCAGGCTGGCCCTCAACTCATTCTGTAGCCCACGTTGGCCTCAAACGCACAGCAGTCTTGTTTCAGCCTCTTAAGTGCCAGGCTTACGTAGCTCTGGGGAATCGAACCTAGAGCCTTATGCTTGCTAGGCAAGCGCTCTAACCACTGCGCTATTACTCCGGCAGCTGATAGATCTTTCCCCCTTCAGTAATTTTTATACTTGGCAGATTCCAGTCCCCTGACTCGTCGCTGCGCAGTTCACACTGAGGGACTTTGTTCTTCGTGGCTCGTCAGGGCCATGAAGGTGGTTAGTGATGGGCATTGTGCTGAAGGACACAGAAGGGCAGGACCCCAGCACACAAAATCTCAAACACCTCCAACTACAAAGATGGCCGTGCCCCGCGCCAGCGTAGATCTATCTGCACGTGCGCCGAGGCCCCTGTTCCCAGGACACCTGGCGGAACGTCGCTTCTTGTCCTGATGGCCAGGAGTGGACATGAAAGGTGTGCAACTAGAGAACATGATGGATAATAGATTCTAGGAGCTGCGATGGTGGACACACCTCTGAGAGACACGATCCAGGAGGTCGCGCAGGTTACAGAGGGAAAAGGCTTGGGCCAAGCAACAGGGCCCGCGGAGACCTCTGGGAAATGGAGTCCCATGGCGCGGCGGAGCGGCTCCGTGCGCATGGGCGGAAGCTGCGCCGGATCCCGGCGTTTGGGGGTAACGTTTCCGGGCTCGGACCTGTTGCGGTTTTCCCGCTGCCGATTG